>CM018041.1:28078347-28678347 GCA_008638375.1 Nyssa sinensis | reverse complement strand
AATCGCGTGGACCCACGCATTAGAATTTCGCGTAGCCAAAAGTGTCAGCAGTACATGTGCAGCAACTTCAAGACCGATTTCGACCTTGATGCAGCCGGAATCTCTCAAAACACAAAACTTGAAAGTTGTAGAGCTATTTCTTGGATTTCTATATCATCTTGAATCATCTCAAGCGAAGCTCGGATGAGAGATTTATGCCCAAACTATGAAGCGATGTCGAAACTGTCCGAAAATTGTCCAATTAGCGTTTTTTGCACTTAACGCCTCCATTTGCATCCTAAATCAAAATATAAGAATAATGAGTACATTTAGGCACCAAATAAGTATAAAAGACTAAACATTAAGGAAGAAAAATATGACATTTTTCATTTTCATCAAGTTCCTCCAAAAATGGATAAGGAATAAAAAAGTAATGTGGGGCGAACAGGTAGGAAGGAAGCCTCTTGATGAGTTACTCTGAAAAGTGGGTAAGAAATGAAGAAGTAATATGGTGCAAATAGGTAAGGAGGAAGCTCTTTGTCTAAAACAGTTTGTTACACGACCCATCCATTCTTTATAGGACCCTATGAAAGAGCACTTAGTTGAAATGTGATGATTTCCTTTAAGCAAGCAAGACTTCAAGGTGTTCTTAGTATTAAGAATGAAACATAGGTTAGGGTAAGGTTAATGAAATGAAAGGATGTAAGGCTCAAAACCCCCTAAGTTCATGATACAAAGTCCCCTGTGCGCATTTTCTTGATCTATGTCTGGACCAAGCCCTTTGTGGGCATCTTCTTGATATGCATATAACCGAACTTGAAGTGACTTCTTAGGTTGCCTACGTATCTATACTTTGGAGAATCAGGTCTGACGTAGTTCATTGGGTGCTTGTTGAAGCTCCTCAAAGCATACAAGGCTTAAGTTTCTCTTTTTCTTGCTTCCTTGATTAGAAAATGCCTCTTCTGATGAGGTAAGGACTTTCTTTTCTTTTCTTTAATTTTTATTTTTCCTTTGATGATTCCTTTTTCTTTTGCTTCCTTGCTTGGAAATGTTTTCCTTTTGATGAAGCAAAGGCTTTCTTTTCTTCGATTTTAATTTTCCTTCGATGATTATTTTTCACTTCCTTGCTTGGAAACGTTCTTCTTCATATGGGGCAAAGAATTTTTCTTCTCTTGCTTTTGATTCTTCTCTCATGGTTTTTTTTTTTCTTGTCACTTCCTTTCTTGGGAATGTTTTCCTTCTTTGACTTTAATTCTTCACTGATGGCTTTGTGAGAGTGGACACATAGTAGGCTTTTCCTTCCCCCAAGGTTAGGTAGATGGGTTAAAGAAAGAAAGGTTGATCAATCAAGCTCAAAGGGCTTGCATGTAAATATCTTGATATGGGTGATAGGATAGATTTGGTTTGTCAAGTGATGGTCTCTTATCCTTGGAATTGTTTGCTTTTAGGAAACAACCATATTATTAAGACTCAAGATGTTGCTGTCTGCTTAGGGTCATGATCACTTCTCTATCGTTTCGGGATGGTGTGGTATGGAAGCCCTTGGTTGAGATCGTCTGATCTTGAGAGTCTGCTATCTCCTCTACCCTCTAAGGGGATTTGGGTAAGACTTTTTGTGCGATCGGTACCCGTTGTTGGTCTTATCCTATGCCTCCAGGTCCTGGATTTATGGGAGGAATTTGTCTGGTGTTAGCAAGAGAATGCTGCTCTCCCGAGACTGGGGTCTCAGGAGGTTGGAATTCCTACAACGTTAGATTGGCTCTAGAGGCCATTGGAATTGGTATCCTCGTTCTACTCTAGTAGTGAATATGAGGATGAAATGTGGGCATTCCTTTCCCTACAGCTATTGATGACTGAGGAATGGTCCTCATATAAACCAGTAGCATGGGGGTGTATCGGTTGCACATTAGGCAACTTTTTATTGTGGGGTCCTTCGCCTATAGTGGTGATAAGAGGATGAGATCCTCCATGAACAACGTTAGTAGGAAGATGAGGATTACTCTGTTGGTTCTGAGCCAGTAAGGCCAGAGCTTATAACATGGCAATGAGTTGTTTCTGCATTTGATTGGATTTTCGTTGAATCCGATCAAGCTACTATTGCAAATGAATGGGTGTTTGTCTCATTCCTCTTCCAGTAGAAGGTTGATTCTGAGGGTTTTGGGAGTTCTTTCTAGAACAAAGGTTGGGAGCCATTGACTTTTGAAAGAAAAAGATAATAGATTTGTTGTTTGAAAAAAAAATAGTAAGAACGATTATCGTTCCCACAGATGGCGCCAAGCTGATGTTGCTCTTTTCTGGTTAGAAAGCTTATCGTCCTTAGTTACTTGTTAAGAACTTGAGATCAGAGGGTCACCGGGAAGGCTCCAGTGGTAGCCACTCCGATGATAAAGTTAGTAAAGAAATAAAAGTAGTAGCTCAAGAGAAGAATTGAACATAAAGTGAAAGCGTACCTTATAGCCTTATTTATAGGCTGTAGATCTCCTAAGTTAAGTAGGATTAAAAGTCATAAAAATATGAATTTGAAGGTATCCTGAAGAAAGTAGTTGTCATATTAAACTTTGTTTCTTTATTCTGAGGTTGGTAGGATATAGAAGGTGGTGCTAGGCTCTGAATCATATTCCTCTAAACCCTTCGTGCCTAGTTGACCTGGATAAAACAATCTTTCTTGATTTGTACCCTAAAGAGCTCTGTACAAACACGTGTCATGCTTCGAATGTGGTATATCAGTCTTTAAAAATAAAAATATTATATTTACTTAATATAATATTTTTAATGTAATAAACTATTATATGATTTAGTATAGAATACAAATTTTAATAAAATAATATATAATTTAATATAAAAATACTTTTAATTTAGTTGTCCCGCACAGTCATCTTGTGTTAGAATTTGTATGAATTATTACAATAGCACGTGTTTTAGATGTGCTACTAGTACTTTTTGGTTTAGTTTTAGTGCAATGGTTTTTTTTTTTTTTTTTGTAATACAGGATATTCTGGGTTTGTTTACGCGCACTAGATTAAATTTGTATAGTTCCTCCCACAACTGTTTCACACGTTTGCACGCGGAGGGTGAGATGGCACTAGGAATTACTAGTAAAAGGAATCGAACCTAAGAGCTTGGAGAGTTTTCATGCAATGTTGTTGATATATGCAATGACAGTTTTGTGTTTATTATATTTTAGTTGCTACAATCACTGCATGTATGTTTTTTGACTTTTTTTTATTTTATTTCTTATTAAGTATTAAAGAAATGTAAGAAAAAAAAAAGAGGATAAGTGAAAAGGCTAACCTAATGAGATGGTCAAATCAATAATATATTGCTATAATATATAATAATAGATATTGTTGGATGAGTTAACTTTAAATTTCTAATTAATTTCCTTTTTGGTATGCATAATGAGCATAACAATGACATTCAATACAAAGATTGAACTTCTAAAAGATAAAATTTGCAAAATATTGTATACAATACACACACACACACACACACACACATATATATATATATATATCAATTAGAATCATGAGATAAAACCAATTTGACTTATTTGGCAAAGAGCATATTTAAAATAATTAATAATTTGAAAATAATTTTATTTCATAAAATGAAGATATTTAAGTTTTCAAATTTATAAAATATAAACCTTTTTAAGAACATTTAATGTTACTAGAGAATATAATTAAAATCCAGATAAAGACTTCTTTTGTAATACCATGACCCAGATGTAACCGAATAAGCCATGTAACCCAACCCGTTGGGCTTCCTGTTTAATGTTAAATAAAATGGTCGGCTTGAAAATTTAAAAGTTCGGAAGTACGGATAAAGCTCGGGCGGTGCTCGAGCAAACCATGAATGGATACCGAAATAAAAATAAAATTTAAATAAATAAAATAAAATAAGTTAAGATAAAAAGGAAGATAAAATTTAATAATAAATAAAGATAAGGAAAAAAAAATTAAAAAAAAATTAAAATTAAAATTAAAATTGAAAAATGAAAATAAAAATGAAATAAGGAATAACAAGTATATTAATGAAATAAAATATGAATAAAAATGTATTATTTATTTATGTGTATATATGTATACATGTATACATGTACATATCTATATACGTGTGATATATATATATATATATATATATATATGGACATAGATTGGGCAATATATGTATAGGTATATATAATAGGCTGCATATGTGTATATATTTGCATATGTGTATTTGAGATAAACTCATAATGAGATAAGGGAGGGGAATTTGAGTTTAAATCAAAGAAGGGGATGGGGTGATAAGGATTGCGACAACAGGGGATGAGGGAGAGAGAGATATAGTGGGCACATGATACCTGAGTTGTTGTGTATATGATGCATACAGTGAGTGATGGAGGGAGAGTTAGGAAATGAGTAAGGCACAGAAAAATAGATTGAAGCTGGTAGAGTCAGAAGAGGACTAGAGGGAGGACGAGGCAGCAATAACGTGACTGGAAAGAGAGCAGGGTGAATTTCAAATCAAGAAGAGAGAAAACGAGGTAATCTTCTCACTATAAAATTTTACTCTAGCTGCCATTAAACTGTTGGTTTAAACTATATGGGTGAACGTCTGTGGTGATAACTAGTAACGTAGGACCAAAATAAAACCTAAGAGATCCCAAACATGAGAATCAACCGAACCGCCATCAATGGCCATGAAGAAACAGGTTTGAAATCAACCCAAACTAAACGGGTTTTGGAGGCTTGGGGCTTAAACTAGATGCTTCTATGGTTATGAATCCATAAAAATTAAGAGAAAAGGGTCAAGGGGCTGAGAGAAACATGGAGTTGCAGGTGGCGGGTCGAGAAGTGAACCTTGCCAAGAGTGCTCTAAACTTGATTCCTTCAATAGATTCAAAGATCCCACATCCCTAAGGTCACAACAAGCTAAAAATCACCAAATTTTGTGGAGAAACGAGCATATACCAAAGGGATATTCAGACCCTCCATGGAATCCAAATCCAACCCGTGAGCTTGATTCAACCCCTAAGGCAAACAAGAAAAGATAGAGGGAACTCCCAGAAGCTGTTCTGAATTTAGAGCAGTGAAAAATCGTGATCAAAACACTGCAAAATGAAAGTTAAGAAATTAGGGTTCTTGTGGTCATTGTGCATGGGTCTGAGAAAGATGATGAATAAGAGTGGGTCGGGTCAACGGGTTCAGGTCATAGGTCAAATCCGGGTGGGACCCGACCGAAACAGAAACGGGCCAGCTGTTGTTCAAACAGCACAGTATTGGAGGTTTAAAAAGGTTTTTTTTTTTAAAAAAAAAATAAATGGGGGTTGTTTGGTTGTGGAGATTGGGAACCAATTGGAATTTATTTGGAAAGGGATAACTTATCCCTGTTTTGGTGGTATCTGCTGTTTGGCCTAGAGTATTAGAAAAAAAAATTGCACAGGGACTGCTGTCCCTACGACTTGAACTCACAATGTGGAGGGGAAACTTCAAGGAATGTACCACTGTGCCACTAAGGCACATATGGTCTATTTTAAACTAAATAATATATATATATATATATATATTAATTCTATTTAATTAATTAATAAATAACTAATTAAATAGGTGATTATTTATATAAATCCTGATTTGTAAATTAGTCAAATGAATAGTGTAAACTTACTGTTTTGGACCTTCTGGATTTAATGGTGAGGTTCGTTCCAAGAGACAGTCCCAAAAAATAAAATACCCGTAGAAGCGCCAAAGTGACCAAAATGCCCCTATGTCAAATGTGAGTCAAACGGACTCCGAATTAAGTTAAGTAAATAGAAGATTTTTATTATTTTAAACCTTCTAGACTCAATGGTGAAGTTCGAGTTATGAAAACAGAACCCAAAAAGTAGAGGCACGTAAATGACCATTTTACCCTTAGGTAAATTAGTTTTATTTGGAAATCGTGAAGGCTTAAATTAGTAAAGAGATACTTAAAGTAGCGAGGAGTTCAAATTGATCAATGGTATTAGAACTAAAGCGTGTTTACTGATATATATAAGAGATTCGAAAGGAAAAGGGAAGGACATAGAATACTAAGACGCGTTAAAAAGGTAAGTGAATTCCTATCTCTTATACGTGGTTTTCCAAGCCATGATCTTGCTATTACTGCCAAATCTTGTACTCATGTATATATATTCACTGTTATTGTTCCCACCATGGATATTGTTCTACTTGGTGGATGCCTATTGGTTGATATCTCATGACTTGATTCATTGTGTTGATGTCTATTCACTATATGCTTATGATGTTCTATGTTTTGTACACCTCATATGGAATACAATATAATCCTGATTTATGTTAAATGCCTAGTTTTGTGCTCAGTCACATTACCCATCTGATACTATATGAGTGACTGGGACCTACGGGTCAAATGGACACATGGCAAAGATGGCATTTTTACACAGTGAGTTTAATAGGCATTTTATGTGCATTCATAAAAATGGGGGGTATGCAGGGCCCCAAAAGACCGAGGTCTGCCAAACCCTGAACAGAGTAAATGCATCATTCATGTTGATTATAATATTGACATTTATTGGATTCATAGGATGTTTTTACTTCCCTATGAATAAGTTTCATGTTGATTGTTCCTATTCATTGGATTTGACCATCTTATTATGGCAGTGTTCATATTGAATTGTGATTTTTGAGCTTTATTCCATATCCATGCTACACCATTACCTACACTTGTTATTGGGATTTACTGTTCCTTGGCCTTTGTGGCACTTTATATTTGACTGCAACCGTTGTTATGACTAGTTATCATGTTACCTTATTTTATATTTTTTATGTCATCCCTAACCCGTATTTGAGATAGGCTTTTACTTATTGAGCTTTGTTAGCTCACCCCATTCATTATATTTTTAAGGTGAGAATGCTACAGAACCACAATAGGAGGCTAGGAGCGTAGGGAGACAGTTGAGGAGCACAATAGAATGATATAGTCTCTCTCATGTACTCACCACCTAAAAGTGGTTATGTTTAGGTTATTGTCAGTTTTATTTTCAGACTTTGAATAATGGTTGTAATAAGGCTTTCACACTTTATTGATTATGTTACATTATTTATTGTTATCATTGATGCTAAGAATGAAAACGGTAGGGATGGCCATTGGGTCGGCCCCGCAACACGAGATCCACATAGGGTAGGTTTTAGGTCGTGACAGCTTGGTATCAAAGCTAAGTTTTAGGTGCTAGAGAGTCATGGGAGACAGGATTAGAATACTAGAATGGTTAAGTTTAGAAATGAAGCGATATTAATACCGATACCTTTATGTTAAACCTTACGTGGTTACTGATCGTTATCTTATGTAAATGTATTGAATATTTCTTACAGCAATGGTTAACACAAGGATTATCCGCGACTGTTGTGGATCGTATCGAGTGTTTGGAACAATTGATGATGAGGGTTATCGGGTCCTTACCCTAGAGTCAGGATGGTACAAATTAGACGGGCACTAGCCAGCCAGTGCGATAAAAACAGCCTGTCAACGTGGGTGCTAGTCAGCCGGTACGACAGGAGCAGCTGGTTTACCAAGATACTAGTCAGCCAGTGCAATAGGAGCAACCTGTCAATATGGGAGGCTATCAGGGGAATGAGCGTGATTCGATATTTCTATATGAGCGGTTTCAGAAGATGAAGCCTCAATCCTTTGATGGTACTCAGGGATTCATAGCTGTAGAGAAGTGGCTCTTGGAGATGAACATGATTTTTCGTATCCTGCCATGCACCGAGACACTGAAGGTGGCATATGCCACATACTGGTTCAAAGGAGCTGCTCACAAATGGTGGCTGCTTGAGGAGGCCAGGGTGCCGGACATGGACTGGCAGCGTTTTACTACGGTGTTTAATGAGAACTACTTTCCCCGGGAAGTGAAGAATCAAGAAATTGCCGAGTTCATAGTACTTCAACAGGGGAATATGACAGTGGAGCAGTACTGAGGCCGTGTTCAATGAGTTGGCTAGGTTCGTGCCGAATGTTATCAATAGTGAGGATCTTAAGGCCGAAAAGTTTGAGAAGGGGCTACGGTGGGCCATTAAGGACAGATTGAGGCCTCAGCGGTTACTTACCTTCAATGAGGTAGTGGCCACCACCAGAATCATTGAGATGAGTGGTGAAGAGTTCGCCAAGAAACGGGCAAAGTAGAGGCCAGGTGGAGGTTAGAATCAGAGGTCAGGGTTTTCTTTTCCTAGGCAAGGACCCTCATTTACTAGACCTGAGACAGGATCCCGAACTACATGGCCCAATTTGAGGAGGCCAGGCAACACTGAGGGCCAGTGTCTAAAGGATAGTAATGTTTGCTATTATTGCGGTCAGGCGGGACATTTTGCTAGGGAGTGCCCTCAGAATAACAGAGCCACTACTAGTGCCATTTCGGTTAGGGCACCAACACCAACACCTAGGGCACCAGCACCAATGTCTACAGCTATAATGAACAGGCCATCGAACCGCAGGAATGGACAGGAAAATGTTTCACAACAGGCCAGACGGGTTTTCGCCATAATGCTAGGGGATGTTCAGGCGTCGACTTTGGTGGTAGCTAGTACTCTTTTAGTTTGTGCACAGCCTGCCCATATTTTATTTGATACTGGTTCTACGCACTCTTTTATATCCCCTACATATGTGGCTAAGTTGAACAGATCGACGAAACCCTTACGATATTTACTTAATGTGACTGTACCATCGGGGCAATCATTAATAGGGGAGACCATGTATAAGAACTGTGAAATACAAATTATGGGGGTACCTTTACTTGCCGATTTGATACTATTAGGAATTTTTGGGTTTGACGTTATTCTTGGAATGGATTAGTTAACTGTAAACCATGCTACGATAGATTGTGTGACCAAGATAGTGCTTATCCAGAGTCCTAGATTTCTGACCGTTGAGTTTGAGGGGATCGGAGTGGTTGCTCCACCTTATTTTGTTCTGTTTCTGCTATACAGGCTATACGTTTACTTCGCAAGGGGTGCCATAGTTTCTTATGTAGCATCCAGGACACCGAGTCATATCAGCCTGTGTTAGAGCAGATTCCCATTGCTAGGGAATTCCTTGAGGTGTTTTTAGACGATCTTCCAAGGATGCCTGTCGATCGAGAGATTGAGTTTAGCATCGATGTACTGCCAAACACTGCACCGATATCTAAAACACCCTATAGAATGGCCCCAGCTGAGCTGAAGGAGTTGAAGCTCCAACTACAGGAATTACTAGACAAGGGTTTCATACGACCTAGTTTATCGCCATGGGGTGCACCTGTACTGTTTGTCAAGAAGAAGGATGGGACCATGAGGCTATGTATAGACTACCGTGAACTGAATAAGGTTACCATAAAAAACAAGTATCCACTACCCAAGGTAGATGATTTATTTGACCAATTGAAGGGAGCTCAGGTGTTCTTAAAGATTGATTTGAGGTCCGGTTGCCACCAGTTGAAGGTTAGGCCCACAGACATTCAAAAGACGACGTTCAGGACTCGGTATGGACATTACGAGTTTTTGGTCATGCCTTTTGGGGTGACTAATGCCCCAACCGCATTCATGGACTTAATGAACAGAGTATTTAAGTCGTACTTGGATGATTTTGTAATCGTATTCATCGATGATATTCTGATTTATTCTAAGAACCAGAAGGAACACGAGGTGCATTTAAAGAAGGTTCTACAGACGCTAGGGGAGCAGAAGTTATACGCTAAGTTTAAGAAGTGTGAATTCTGGCTTCCAAGTGTCTCATTCTTAGGGCATGTGATTAGTAAGGATGGGATCTCCATGAACCCCCAAAAGATAAAGGCTATTACTAGTTGGCCCGGCCGACTATTGTCACGATGGTTCGTAGTTTCATGGGTTTAGCTGGCTATTATAGGAGATTTGTCAATGATTTCTCCAAGATAGCTATGCCGATTACCTAGCTAACCAGGAAGAATACTCCATTCATCTAGACTAAGGAGAGGGAGAAAAGTTTCCAAGAGCTGAAGAACTGATTGGTTACAGCTCTAATTTTGACAGTACCAGATGGGACAGAGGGCTTTGTGATTTATAGTGATACTTCACGCCAAGGCTTGGGGTGTGTTATAATGCAACAATGAAAGGTAGTGGCTTATGCTTCATGGCAACTGAGGCCACATGAGAAGAACTACCCAACTCGTGACCTCGAGCTTGTAGTTATTGTCTTCGCCCTTAAAATTTGGAGGCATTATCTGTACAGAGTCACATGTGAGATTTTCACGGATCACAAAAATCTCAAGTACTTGTTTATGCAGAAGGAGCTCAATTTGTGTTAACGACGTTGGTTGGAGTTGATCAAGGACTACGAGTTCAGTATACAGTACCATCGAGGAAAGGCAAATGTAGTAGCGGATGCTCTAAGTAGGAAGTCATCAGGGAGTCTTGCTTACCTGTTGACTACACAAGAAGAGCTACTACAAGATTTAGAGGCCATGGAGGTTGAGGTGATTCTGCCAGGTTCTAGGGCAATGTGTGCTAACGTCACAATTGGTCTTACGATTGTTGACAAGATCAGGGAATTGCAGGCTCATGACAGCAAGTTAGTTAAGCTTCGTCAAGAGGCTGAGACTGGAGGGAATACAAATTTCTTTATATGAGATGGGGTGTTGTATTATTATGATAGGATCTGCGTGCCAGATGTGCTCGAGATCAGGAAGGAGATTCTTGATGAGGCACACAGTTCTAGATTTGCTATGCACCCAAGAAATACAAAAATGTACCACAATATGAGGAGCATTTACTGGTGGTCAGGGATGAAGAAGGATATAGCTGGGCACATTGCGCGATGTATAGAATGTCAGCGGATCAAGGTTGAGCACTAGAAGCCAGGAGGAATCCTACAGTCACTGCCAATACCAAAGTGGAAATGAGAGCACATTACAATGAATTTTGTATCAGGGTTACCTAAGACATCACGTGGGAACGATTCTATATGGGTGATCGTCGACAGACTGACAAAAACAGCCAATTTTCTTGCGACCAAGATGACTCAGAATTTAGACTGATTGGCCATGCTTTACATCAGGGAGATCATTCGGTTACATGGAGTCCCAGTATCCATTGTATTTGACCGAGATCTCCGATTTGTGTCTAAGTTCTAGAGGAGTTTACAGAAGGTGATGGGTACAGAGTTGAGTCTCAGTACTGCATACCACCTTAAGACAAACGGACAGTCCGAGAGGACGATACAAACATTGGAGGACCAACTACGATTCTATGTCATGGATTTCAAGGGAAGTTGGGAGGATCAGCTACTGTTAGTAGAGTTCACATACAACAACAACAATCAATCTAGTATCGATATGGCACCGTATGAGGCACTGTATGGTAGACAATGTAGATCCCCACTATGCTAGACAGAGGTAGGTGACAGGAAGTTATTTGGGCCAGAGATAGTAGAGCAGACTATCGATAAGATCCACCTGATCAGACAGCATTTACTAGCAACTCAGAGTCAACAGAAGAGTTACGCTGACACTAGGAGATGAGAGTTGGAGTTCATGACAAGTGACTACGTGTTCTTGAAGGTGTCACCGATGAAGAGAGTGGTTAGATTTGGCAAGAGGGGGAAACTAGGGCCACGATATATTGGACCATTCAGGATTATTGGCCGAGTCGGACCAGTAGCGTATCGGTTAGCATTGCCATCTAAGTTAGCTCACGTACACGATGTATTCCATGCTTCAATGCTGAGGAAGTGTGTGCGTAATCCAAATTAGATAATTGAGCACGAGTCGCTGGATGTTCAGGAGGACTTGAGTTATATTAAGCAACTAGTACAGATCTTAGACAGGCGAGAGCAAGTTCTATGGAATAAGATCATTCCATTGGTCAAGGTATTATGGAGGAACTCACGACTTGAAGAAGCCACTTGGGAGCAAGAAGATGAGATGCACGCTCAGCATCCCTATTTATTTGCACCATGATTTAGTCAAGTTTGGTGACCAAACTTATTTAAGAGGGGGAGAATGTAATACCCTGACCCCGATGTAACTGAATAAGCCATGTAACCCGACCCGTTCGGCTTTTTGTTTAATGTTAAATAAAATGGTCGGTTTAAAAATTTAAAAGTTCGGAAGTACGGATAATGCCCGAGCGGTGCCTGAGCAAACCATGAACGGATACCGAAATAAAAATGAAATTTAAATAAATAAAATAAAATAAGTTAAGATAAAAAGGAAGATAAAATTTAATAATAAATAAAGATAAAGAAAATAAAATTAAAAAAAATAATATTAAAATTAAAATTGAAAAATGAAAATGAAAATGAAATAAGGAATAACAAGTATATTACTGTAATAAAATATGAATAAAAATGTATTATTTATATATGTGTATATATGTATACATGTACATATCTATATGCGTGTGATATTATATGGACATACATTGGGCAGTATATGTATAGGGATATATAATAGGCTACATATGTGTATATATTTGCATATGTGTATTTGAGATAAACTCATAATGAGATAAGGGAAGGGAATTTGAATTTAAATCAAAGAAGGGGATGGGGTGATAAGGATTGCGACAACAGGGGGATGAGGGAGAGAGAGATACAGTGGGCATAGGATACGTGAGTTGTTGTGTATATGATGCATACGTGAGTGGTGAAGGGAGAGTTAGGAAATGAGTAAGGCACAGAAAAATAGATTGAAGTTGGTAGAGTCAGAAGAGGACTAGAGGGAGGACAAGGCAGCAATAGCGTGACTGGAAAGAGAGCAGAGTGAATTTCAAATCAAGGAGAGAGAAAATGAGGTAATCTTCTCACTATAAAATTTTACTCTAGCTGCCATTAAACTGTTGGTTTGAACTATATGGGTGAACGTCTGTGGTGATAACTAGTAATGTAGGACCAAAATAGAACCTAAGAGATCCCAAACATGAGAATCAACCGAACTGCCATCAATGGCCATGAAGAAAAGGATTTGCAATCAACCCAAACTAAACGGGTTTTGGAGGCTTGGGGCTTAAACTAGATGCTTCTATGGTAATGAATCCATAAAAATTAAGAGAAAAGGGTCAAGGGGCTGAGAGAAACATGGAGTTGCAGGTGGCGGGTCGAGAAGTGAACCTTGCCAAGAGTGCTTTAAATTGATTCCTTTAATAGATTCAAAGATCCCACATCCCTAGGGTCACAACAAGCCAAAAATCACCAAATTTGGTGAAGAAACGAGCGTATACCGAAGGGATATTCAGACCCTCCATGGAATCCAAATCCAACCCGTGAGCTTGATTTAACCCCTAAGGCAAACAGGAAAAGATAGAGGGAACTCCCAGAAGCTGTTCTGAATTTAGAGCAATGAAAAACTGTGATCAAAACGCTGCAAAAATGGAAGTTAAAAAATTAGGGATCTTATGGTCATTGTGCATGGGTCTGAGGAAGATGATGAATAGGAGCGGGTCGAGTCAACGGGTTTGGGTCATAGGTCGGATCCGAGTGGGACCCGATCGAAACAGAAGTGGGCTAATCGTTTTTCAAATAGCGCAGCATTGGAGGTTTAAAAAGGGTTTTTTTTTTTTTAAATAAATGGGGGCTGTTTGGTTGTGGGGATTGGGAACCAAGTGGAAATTAATTTGGAAAGGGATAACTTGTCACATCCCGAACCCCACCCTACGCGGATGTCGGGGACGTGACTGCCAGTTGGTCGCGTCGCGACCAACCAAAGGCAATTTCTGAACTTTCCGACGAATTGCACTCCAACTGTAGGGTCAGACGCAGCGGAATTTAAAACTTTTTCTTTGTATCACGGGAATGCAACTCACTTATCCACCATAAAGGTATGTACCACAGAGCAAGTCTAAATCCAAAACAGTTAACAGTTCTAAGTTCAGAGCATATCTAAAATCAGGCATATAGTACAGTGCAGATCTAATATCTTTAGAGTACCGTTTATTTCCATGAGCCATAATTATCTATCCAGTACATATAAATCAGGTTAGCCGTATCATATCACTCACCTGAATAACAGAATCAGTCCACAAGAATCCAGTCTCTACAGATCAGTGCCGTCAGATCCTTTACTTGGAATGCCACTCGGCCTATCATGTCATATCATGGTGTCTTCTAATCCATCAGAGATAATCCCTGAAAAATGTTAGGGAATGGGGTGAGCTTCGAAAAGCCCAGTGAGTAACACAGGTTCCCTGTCATGGGTTTCAAACCCGGTCTTGTTTATAAATCACAAGGATAGTTCAATCGCTTAGGAATAACAGTTTTATAGATCTACTCGAATACAGTTTAAGTAGAATAAAACGGGACTGAACTAAACAGAACAACAAATCAGGACGGACGGAACAGTGCATGATGCCAATATATTAATCGAGAGTATAGGCAATTAATTCAATATTAGAACAGGTCAGTACTGGGCGGAATATAACAGGGCATAACAAACAATATATCAGTTAGGCACATAATCAAGCCTACTTATGCCAGACCGCTCATAATCAGAATGGTACCCAGAGTCAGACACATCATAGCAGAACAAAATCAGACAGACCATAAAACGGGACAGGACAGACCGAACATAACAATAGTAGGACGGGACAAAATCATGTCGCGTACAATACAGTATAAAAGTTTGCATTTAAAAACATGCATTCAGACAGTATAACTTTTAAAACCGTACAGTGCATCAAAATACAGTATCTATGATGTAACTTATATACCAAGTCAAGAATCCGGACAGATCATAACAGAACTGGACCTTATATCAATCAAGACAGACAGATCATTAACAGACGGAACATAACGAGATTAGACGGAGCAAAACACTAGTTCAAGTCACAGGTAAACAATCAAGACAGACAGGTCATTAACGGACGGAACATAACAGAATCAGACGGAACAATACGTCAGTCAAAACAAGGACATATCAGTAACGGACAGACCATGAAACGGATAGATCATAACGGACAGAACAAAACGGAACAATTATCAATCAGGACAAGTCATATCGGAACTGAACATGACGGAGCAAACGGTATAATATCAATTAGATCAAGTCGTATCGGAACTGAACAAGTCGGAACAAAACGGTACAATATCAATCAGGTCAAGACATATCAGGACTGAACAAGTCGGGACAAAACGGTACAATATCAATCAGGTCAAGACATATCAGGACTGAACAAGTCGGAACAAAACGGTACAATATCAATCAGGTCAAGACATATCAGGACTGAACAAGTCGGGACAAAGCAGAACAATACATCAATCAGAACAAGACATATCGGAACTGAACATGTCGGAACAAAGCGGAACAATATATCAATCGGAACAAGACATATCGGAACTGAACAATACATCAATCAGATCAAGACATATCGGAACTGAACAATACATCAATCAGAACAAGACATATCGGAACTGAACAATACATCAATCAGATCAAGACATATCGGAACTGAACAATACATCAATCAGAACAAGACATATCGGAACTAAACATGTCGGAACAAAGCGGAACAATATCAATCAGGACAAGGCATATCGTACATTAAATATATGCTTTTTAAACAGTATAACATTCAAAACAGTACAGAGCTTCAAAATACAGTATCTAGACAGAACTTATACACCAGTTCAGGAGTCAGGGTTACTCACAAACTGTTACGGTTATCTCCTTGCACAAATAATCCAATAACCTCCAGATACGTCAGGCATCTCCATGTATATCCTGAACAATAATCATCAATCATATACAGATCAGAACTCATCCATTCAGGTCTCATTTATCATCTTAGGTATCTATCGGATCACCTAAGACAGCCTAGTAGCCTATCGCCCTTTCACTGGGTCTCACCCGAGGCTATTTCATTCTTTAATTAGGCTTAGCAGTCATCAGGATTATGTTTTAAGTCATTTAGACTTCAATTGTTTATCAGTCAGGCACTCATTTGACCTTAGGGGCAAAATGGTAATTTTGCCATTCTTGCCCCGGACTCTGTCATGGTCCTCAGAATAGTCTACATATCTTATGTATGAAGTTCTAAGTCTTTTAGACTTAAATCGGTATCAGTTAGGTGCTTATTAGCCTTAGGGGCAAAATGGTAATGTTTGCCATTCTCGCCCCGGACCCTGTCGTGGTCTTCAGAATGTCCCATATATTATGTATATAATTTTCTAAGTCCTTTGGACTTCATTTGGTATCTGCTTTAGATCATCGGGACACGTCAGTCATTTCTCGTTTTACGCGTTGATAGTTCCGGAGTCTTACTGAGCCCTTCAGTGTTCATAATTATACTTACGATAATTTATCAGATCAGATTGACCTTTATCTTGCACTTACAGTGCTCAGGGGTATTTTGGTCATTTTACATTTTGTAAGATTCTGACCCCGGTTCGTCATTTATTCGGGTATACAGTTTCACCAGTGTTCGGGTTTCTATCAGTATCAGTTTCGTCCCAATCGGACTTCATTTGGGCTTCGTACAGTATCAGGGGTAATTTGGTGATTTCACGTGTCATATTTTTCGGCACGTCAGTTCATAAAATGGACCTCACCATTGGGTCCAGAGTGTCCGACATAATTAAGTTGGACTATCTGTTATGTTTAATTGACTCTGTGAATCATTAGGGGCAGTACGGTCATTTACACTTTGTGTCTGTATTTTCGGGACTCCAGTTCGTTAAACGGACCTCACCGTTGAGTCCGGAATGCCCGACATAGTCAAAATAGACTGTCTTTTATTTTTATTTGGGTCTGGTGCCATCAGGGGCAGTACAGTAATTTATCACTTACAGGTCTGTATTTTTCGGTACTGTATTTCCAAATTTGGACTGTACCATTGAGTCCAGAATGCTTGAAATAGTGAAAATACACTATTTATTTAATTTATTTGGACTCCGTTTGACATATTTAATGTCCAGGGGTAAAATTGTAATTTTACCTATTTAATAAAATAATAAAATAATTATTTTATTATTTAATTAATTTATTCAGGGCTTAAATGAAGAAATTTTCCGAAATGTGGGCCACTGTGACATTTCCCAAAACAGTTGGGGTTGACTCGTAATTTTTAGAAAACATTAGGGTTAAAAGTATAATTACATAATTTAGGGGTTCAAACCCTTTGGTTTTAGGGTTCACTGGCTGAACCGGTCCAATTACACTGTGAACCAACCGGTTCACTAACCCCCAGAAAACCGGAATTAAATATTCCAATTAACCTCAATTTGCCTTTAATCCTCGGATAGCTTATCCCCAAAACCTGATTTTAATTTATTAGTTCCGCATCCAAACAGACAGAATTTGATTTTAAACAAATCAGTTTAGCCCCAGAACGGTGTCGTTCCATTAATGGGGTGGCACATCCGGGAGTGGACACGTGTTCTGAGTCAACCCGTGTGACTCGGTTCCAACAGTGAGTCGACTCACCGTCTTCTCCACCCTTCTTCCCCGTTTGATGCCCTGATTTACGGTTTCGGTCTCCTCCATTTTCGTGGAGTTTCAGGTAGGGTTTCCAACTGATTTTTATTCCAAAATGTTTCTGGATGTGAAGCCATCATTTTGGCATCGGTATTGGGCTTCGAATCAAGCCAAAATGCTTGATCTAGGTGGGGAACAACCGGACCTGCAACTCGGTTGCAAATCCTTATTTCTCAACCAAATGTTGTGAGGTTTGTTTTAAAATGATCCTTGAGTCATGTGGTTTCAAGTCCCATTATCAAAATCTAGTTTAGGAGTCGATTTCAGATTTTAGCTTCCACGGCCGAAAAGAATAATTCCAGATTTGAGGGTCTTCTAGTGTGATTTCAGGTCGCTGATCAGTGTTTTTGTAACCCTAGGAAGGTCTAGTTCAGTTCTGTACATACAAGAAGTCAATTGGTTGAGGTCGGTTCAGACCTGCAACCTGAGGTCCATTAATGGCGGATTTGGGTTTTTGCTTGAATTCCAAGCAGTCCGATGGTCCTTCTTATGCTTAAACAACCCAGATTTTCAGTCTAGCTAACATGCATGCAATTATAGTCCTTATAGCCATAGAATTTCCTCAAAACAAATTCTAAAAATTCAAACCAATAAATGAAGGAAAAATTTGAATTTTTACCTTCAACAGTGGCAGTCTCTCCTCTGGCTTGGTTCAGGCACGACCTCGGTGGCTGCCTCAGTTCAGTCATGCCCTCAGTCCCTTCCTTCTTGTGCATCTCATGAAGACACACACATGCACACACCATGCTTGATCTCACATGGATTTTCTCTCTTGGTCTCTCACCCAAGACTACATGCAGACTCTCTAAGCTTCTAACAGACCTACCCCTCTATAACAGTTCTGATTTTTGTGTTACAACAGCCCCCCCAAGATGTGTACACAAATATATATATATTCATTCTTATACATATACATCTTTATATATAAATGAATATATCAGAGATCAGTGGGATTTAGGGCTGATGGGAGTTGATGTAATCCATCATATGGGGTTTGCATGTAACCTCATTGGTCCAATTTGAGGTGGGGCTTGGTTAACTTAGAGATATATACAATTGAGTTGTATATATATGCACAAAGTAATGGCAGCCCAGTTGGTAAACTTTTTGAGAAAAATTCATTCCCTCTCAAAGGTCAAGGGTTCAATTCCCTTGGCCTCCCATTTGGCCCCTTTTTCACCATTTTTGGTTAAGGCCCTGTTTGGCTGCGCATTAATTCAGTTTTTGATGTTTGCCTCATAACTTTCATTCCGTAACTCCTATTTCGATGCGGTTTGTTCCGAGAGTTTCATATTTCAGTTATCTACAGTATCAGAGGTTCCGTGCCATTTATTAATCATTCGGGATTTTCCCGGGTTAGCTAATTCGGGTTCCGTTAGTATTAAAACGGCGTTATTTTACCGAATTAATCAGTAATTTGGATTCGGGTAAGGTACCCTTCCCTCCAGACATTTTCTTTATTTAATCGGTCTATGGCGACCGTCGGGATCATGATTAATTCCCTAAATCATTCTGTAAGTCGGTATTAATTAATAATTATTAATTAATTATTAATTTCACGGGATCGGGGTGTTACATAACTTATCCCTGTTTTGGTGGTATCTGCTGTTTAGCCTAGAGTATTAGAGAAAAAAATTGCGTAGAGACTGCTGTCCTTGTGACTTGAACTCACGATATGAAGGGGAAACTTCAAGGAACGGACCATTGTGCCACTAAGGCACATGTGGTTTGTTTTACACTAAATAATATATATTAATTCTATTTAATTAATTTAAATAATTAATAAATAACTAATTAAATCAGTGATTATTTATATAAATCCTGATTTGCAAATTAGTCAAATGAATAATGTAAACTTACTATTTTGGATGTTCTGGATTCAATGGTGAGGTCCGTTCCAATATAAGGAGTCCCAAAAAATAAAATACCCGTATAAGTGCCAAAATGACCAAAATGCCCCTATGTCAAATGTGAGTCAAACGGACTCCGATTGAGTTAAGTAAATAGTGAATTTTTATTATTTCAAACCTTCTGAACTCAACGGTGAAGTCTGAATGGTGAAAACAGAAACCAAAAAGTAGAGGTACGTAAATAACCATTTTACCCTTATGTAAATTAGTTTAATTTGAAAATCGTGAAAGCCAAAATTAGTAAAGAGATACTTAAAGTAACGAGGAGTTCAAATTGATCAATGGCATTAGAACTAAAACGTGTTTACTAATATATATAGGAGATTCGAAAGGAAAAGGGAAGGACACAGAATACTAAGACGCGTTGAAAAGGTAAGTGAATTCCTATCTCTTATACGTGATTTTCCAAGCCACGATCATTCTATTACTACCAAATCTTGTACTCATGTATCTATATCCACTGTTATTGTTCCCACCATGGATATTGTTCTACCCGGTGGATGCCTATTGGTTGATATCTCATGACTTGATTCATTGTGTTGATGTCTATTCACTGTATGCTTATGTTATGATGTTCCATGTTTTGTACACCTCATATGGATTACAATATAATCTTGATTTATGTTAAATGTCGGATTTTGTGCTCAGTCACATTACCCATCTGATGCTGTCTGAGTGGTTGGGACCTACGTGTCAATTTATGGGACCTATGGGTCAAATGGACACATGGCAAAGATGACATTTTTACGCAGTGAGTTTAATAGGAATTTTATGTGCTCTCATAAAAATAGGGGGTATGCCAAGCCCCAAAAGACCGAGGGTCTGCCAAACCCTGAACAAAGTAAATGCATCATTCATGCTGATTGTAATACTGATGTTTATCGGATTCATAGGATGTTTTCACTTCCCTATGAATAAGTTTCATGTTGATTGTTCCTATTCATTGGATTTTATTGTGACCGTCTTATTGTGGAAGTGTTCATGTTGAATTGTGATTTTTGAGCTTTATTTCATATCCATGCTATACCATTTCTTACACTTGTTATTGGGCTTTACTGTTCCTTGGCCTTTGTGGCACTTTACCGTTGACTGCAACCGTTGTTATGACTGGCTATCATGTTACCTTGTTTTATGTTTTTTTATGTCATCCCTAACCCATATTTGAGATAGGCTTTTACTTATTGAGCTTTGTTAGCTCACCCTATTCATTATAGTTTTAAGGTGAAAATGCTATAGAATCACAGTAGGAGGTCAAGAGCGTAGGGAGACAATTGAGGAGCACAATAGAATGATATAGTTTCTCCCATGTACTCACCACCTAAAAGTGGTTATGTTTAGGTTATTGTCAGTTTTATTTTCAGACTTTGAATAATGGTTGTAATAAGGCTTTCGCACTTTATTGATTATGTTACATTATTTGTTGTTATCATTGATGCTAAGAATGAAAAAAGTAGGGACGACCATTGGGCTGGCCTCGCAACACAAGATCCGCATAGGGTGGGTTTCGGGTCGTGACATCTTTTATTTTTAAATTTACGTCATTTCATAGTGATCAGAAATTACTAATAGATTAAAATAATAAAATAAATTAAATAACTTATAAGTGATATAGGAGGTAGAGAGTATTTTACTTCCATACATTAATTTGAATTTTATAAAATTCTAACATTTACAAACTGATTCAACTTAGGAATCCTTTTTAGAAATTCTAATTCAAATAAAATTTTACTCTAATAGAATTATAAAATAGAATAGACGGACCAATTGTTCAAAAATCACCCTCGAGATCTCTTTTCTTTATTGAGTCCACCTTTGTGAATTCACTGTTTCCTAATTGTTGCCCTACCAAAGACGGTGAATTGGGTATTGACAAATTTTACAAATTTAAAAATACAATCAAAAGCAATCTAGTTAGTTAATAATAATCAAACTGAAGAGTGTGGCGTGTCCCTCAGACTCGATGAAGTCCAAGTCAAACTCGCTAAGATCTCCTATCATCTCCCACTTCCTAATAACAATGCTAGTAACAGTGCTCTTTGGTCTCCTACTAAGTGCGTTTGCTACGACATTGGCCTTCCCAAGATGGTACTGAAGATCAAAGTCATAGTCTTTCATATACTCCATCCACCTCCTCTGTCGAAGGTTCAAGTGTTTCTGCGTGAAAATGTGTCTAAGGCTCTTGTGATTTGAGAGCACCTCGAACCTCTCCCCGTATAAGTAGTGTTGCCAACTCTTAAGTGCAAAGATGACGATAATTAACTCCAAATCACGTGTAGAATAATTATGCTCATGATTCTTCAACTAACGAGAACCATAAGCTACCACACTACCCTCTTGCATCAATACACAACCTAGTCCCTCTCGTGACTCATCGTAGTAGACTGTATAGCCAATACCTCCCTCAGGTATGATCAGAACAGGTGCTAAAGTCAGTCTCCTTTTCAACTCCTGAAATGATTGCTCGAAGTCATCACTCTACTCGAATCTAATGCCCTTGCGCGTCAGACGAGTCATCGGCGTGGCAAGACAAGAAAATCCTCTACAAATTAACGGTAGTATTTGACCAATCCTAAGAAACTCCGTATCTCAAACACATTCTTTGGCCTCTCCCAACTCATAACAGAGTCAATCTTAGAAGGATCCATGGATACCCGACTACTTGATACAACATAGCCTAGAAACTGTACCTCCTGAAGCCAAACCTCACATTTCAAAAACTTATCAAACAAACGATGTTCCCTCAAAATCTATAACACAGTCCATAAGTGAAAAGTATGCTCCTCCTCAGAAGGTGAGTAAATTAGAATGTCATCAACAAAGACTACAACAAACTGATCTAAATAAGGACTAAAGATGCGATGCATCAAGTCCATGAATGTTGCTGGGGCATTCGTCACACCGAATGGCATAACTATAAACTCATAATGGCCATAACGAGTGCGAAAAGCTGTTTTCACCACATCCTCCTCTCATACTCTCAACTGATGATACCTCGATCAAAGATCGATCTTCGAGAAACATCTCGAACCTCTAAGCTGATTAAACAAGTCATCTATCCTCAGTAACAGGTATTTATTCTTGATAGTGACCCAGTTCAGTCTCCTATAATCCACATACAAATGTAAAGTCCCATCCTCATTTTTTGCAAATAATGCCGAAGCATCCCACGGTGAAGTACTGGGATGGATAAAACCCTTACCCTGCAATTCAGTCAACTGCTCCTTCAGCTCCCTCAACTCAGCTGGAGCCATATGGTAAGGTGGAAGGGACATAGACATAGTACCCGGGATAAACATGTTTCAAAGCTATGAGTTTTATGGAATGCATATATTTTGTATTCAGAGTTATAAGTTTTATATGAAAAAGCATATGTCAGCTTGAATATTTTAAATGTTTCAAAGCTATGAGTTTTATGAATGCTTGTATTCTGTGTTCAAAAGATACGAACAATTGACAGTGATTGATTTATAAACCTTTAGGAGCTAAAACCACTGTTGATTGAAAACCCCATGATGAATGTTGGAATTTCTCACAAGCTTAGATTAGCTTACCCGGACTTTGTTCGGAACCCCCCTTTCAGGTGATTGACAATAGGACTGATTTGAAGACGATGAGGATGAGCCTAGCTGTTTTTGGAAGGGACATCTAAGTAGTTCTCTTGTTAAGTATTATGAACTTAAGATGTAACCTTTGTTTTAATAAGGTAGTGAACTTTTATGTATTAAGCCCCAAGGGGCAGCTGAACATGTATCTATTATAAAAGTCTTTAAGTTTTTAGTTATGCTCTGAATGTATGATCATGTGTACCATTGTGAATAGCGGTAGTATCGGACGGATGTGCAAATTTTAAAATGAGAAAAGAAAAGAAAAAGTTTTTCACGCTTCTGCAACCACATGAAGCACATCTATTTGATACCGCTGCAGATGCGAGCCTTGTCTCGAGGCCTTCGGGTCTTGGGGCGGCGGTCGCGACTCGAGATCCGCATAGGGTGGGTTTCGGGTCGTGACATGAATAGTGTATCCATTACTATTTTGGATATTCTGAAGCCAATGGTAGGGCCCGTTTTATGAGACGGGGCCCAAAAAATAAAGACACGTAAAGGGGTAAATGACTAAAATACCCCTTATCTAAAATTAACAAGTTATTAGTGTATTCTTACTATCTCGAACCTTCTGAGTCTAATGGTGAGGTCCACGACACGAGATGAGGTCCCGAACATAAAGACACGTAAGGGGGTAAAATGACCAAATTACCCCTAGTACCTCAAAAGCCAAATTAAAACCAGGGAAGGTCTAAATTGACTTTCTTCGACCTCCCGGACTCAATAATGGAGTCCAAATTACGAAACGAAGTACAGAAAAATGAGACACGTAAAACGATAAATGACCATTTTGTCCTTTTACATATAACAGTCCGAATTAAATTGTAGGAAAGCCTAAACTAACTTTCTTCGATGCTCCGGACTCATGGTAGAGTCTACTCGACCAAAAGAAATGTCTAAAATAAAAAAGACATAAAATTTGTTGAATAGCATCTGTCATGACAATTAAAGTAATGCCAAAGTGCTAATCTAAGGCGTATACGAGAAAATGAATTACAAAAAGACACGACACGTAAATAGATGAAGTAAATAAATTTAAATTAAATTTAATGGAGCTACCAGAAGAGTATAAATTGAAATGAATTTAATTTCTAACACATTAAATTGTGTCATAGGTTAAGAGTATGAGTTAAGATAAGTACATATGAAATTATGAAATCGTTTTAGGATCTAATACGATTTAAGCATAAGTTAAGGAATATCGAGATGATATTATAATGAATGTGAAGTTGATGAGATGTTTATGAATTGTTCTTAGGAACTACAAGGAAAGTGGGAAAGCGCATTATTAGCACTAATCCTACAGGACCAATGTGAGTAACCTTGCAATCGAAGTGGAGATTTAACTCCATGGATTTCAAAGAAGTTTTGAGTTCAAGTCATGAAAAGTATTTGAATATCGAATTCAGTTTTCATACGCCTTCTGCTTTAAATTACTCTGTTCAGATAACAGATTTACTTACAGTTTCCTTTAAATATGCCTTAGCATGTTTGAGTTTTTTAAATTGCAAAATCTCTGAGATATATTTTGAATTCGTATATTCTGAGAATTGAAAGTTCTATTATAAAGTTATATACTTTGTGTTTGAATACTCTTAAATGGTATTTATGAGAAGAAGTCATGAGATACAAGTAGTTTCTTGAAATATAAGATAACTGTGCATAAGTACGAGACAGGATATTAGGGTTCGCAAGGGACTCCATTATCCTGTGGAGCCGACAAGCTTTTGGGTTCTACGGAATTCAATGGATTTCCAAATGCCTGGTAGCAGGATCTAATCCCACAGGCAAAGAGATATCTCGACGGGAGTAAAACGGGAGTCTGGTTCGAAATAGATTCCAAGAGTTAAAGTGAGAAGAAGAGATATTTGAAAATGAAAGCATATTTTAATCCTCATTTTCATATTTACATGTTTGAGTTTATATATACTCTATTTAAAGAAGAATACATTTTTAGCTTGAACACTTTAAATGTTTCAAAGCTATGAGTTTTATGGAATGCATATATTTTGTATTCAGAGTTACAAGTTTTATATGAAAAAGCATATGTTAGCTTGAACTCTTTAAATGTTTCAAAGTTATGAGTTTTATGGAATGCATATATTTTGTATTCAGAGTTACAAGTTTTATATGAAAAAGCATATGTTAGCTTGAATATTTTAAAAGTTTCAAAGCTATGAGTTTTATGAATGCATATATTCTGTGTTCAAAAGATATGAGCAATTGACAGTGAGTGATTTATAAACCTTTATGAGCTAAAACCACTGTTAATTGAAAACCCCATGACGAATACTGGAATTGCTCACAAGCTTAGATTAGCTTACCCGGACTTTGTTCGGATCCCCCTTTTAGGTGACTAATAGTAGTCTTGATGTGAAGAGGTTGATGTTAGAGCTTACCCATTTTGTGAAGAGTGTAAGCAGCTATTGCAGGACTGGCAGTCTTTTTGGAAAGACTTATAAAGTTTTAAGTTAATCACTTTTGTATTGTGAGATGGTACACTATTATGTATAAGCCCCGCGGGACAACTAAACATGTACTGTATTTATGAAGTCTTTAACTTTTAGTTATACTCTGAATGTTAAATCATGTATGCTACGTAAAGAGTGGCAGTACCGGACCGATGTGCGTAATTTAAAAATAAGAAAAGAAAAGAAAAAGTTTTTCACGCTTTCGCAAAACACGTGTCACACATCTATTCGATACCGCTGCTTATGCGAGCTTTCGCCCTAAGCTCCCTGGGCCTGAGGGCGGCGGTCGCGATGCAAGATCCGCACAGGGTGGGTTTCGGGTCGTGACAGTGACTGCGACGAATTTTCTGTCCTATTCACTATGTAGCAGCCGCAGCTTCTGTATGTTTTCTTTTTTTCCAGCCGCCGAGCTCTCCCTTTCTCTATGTTTATTTTCTATTTTATATATCAGTCGCAGCCCCTGTCAAAATCCCCTAGCCCTAGGCCCGCACATTACCCAGCCAAGTCCCAGCAGCCAGCGCACCGCATAAGCTTGCACCTGCTGGGCCCCGCCACTAAACCAACGCATTTGCGCCATAGCTCCTGAACACATTAGCGCTTGAGATCCCACATCACGCCCAAGCCTTGCGCATGGACCCAGTCAGCAGCCCACCGCATCACACTTCAGCCCTTCTCTCTTTTATTTGGTTCAACCGCCTGGCCCACACGCTACCGCAAGCCCAAGCGCCTCACTTCAGGCCCAACTCAGTGCAGCCCTTTGTCTATTCAGCCCACACAAATCCCACTTTTATAAAAACAGCCCTCACAGCAACAACGCCTCTTTTGAGCTCTCAACTCTTTTTTTTTTTTTCTTTTGCATCAGTGCTTTGACTTCTATTATTATAATAATAATGCAGCAAGTAAAAGGAAGGGAACGAAGTTACTGCCTTTACAAACAGCTAAAAAGAAAAACTATTTACTGATTCTTCTACCGTCTTCCCGGCAACGGCACCAAAATTTTATTACGCCCAAAGAATAATGCAGTAGTTGTAGTGTAGCTTTGGGGTGTCGATTTCACAGGGAGACAAATTTAAAAGAATAATAGACAGAATTTCTGAAACTAAAGAAAAATATTAAACGCTTCACGAGAAAATAAAAATATAGAAAAGTGATTTGAATTGCAAATAAAAATTAAATAGACTGATTGACGGACAAAGTATTCAAATTTAACGAACAGTGGAGTGTCGGGAATCCCTTGCACATATGTGGTGTTTTAATTATTTTTAATTCACTAATAACTCAATTGAGAATTTAAATTCCAAAAATCTCAATCGGAAGATATAAAATTATGAACCAAAATTAAACTGAAAATAACCCTTTGAAAAATCATTCAACACTTTTAAATCACTCAAATTATTATTCACATTGAAAAAACCCAACGAGCAATATTGCAGCAGAGAATTGAATCAATATAAATAACTAATTGTTCCAAAAATAATCAAAACATTAATCCATTCAATAGAAAAAGCATGACTGAATCTATAAACAGACTGAACCCTTTAATTATTCGGAGAATAAAATTGAACACTATATTGCGAATGATTATCAAAGAATTTAATAAATAAAAACCACGTATAGGAATCAAAAATAAATTAAAACAACCATCTATGGTGCAAGTTCATCCCTAACCCCAGTTGAAAATTTAGTTACCCATATACAGGATGGATAACATAAATTTCACGGAGAAGAAACGAGCCATGGCGTGACTGCGACGAATTTTCTGTCCTGTTCACTTTGTAGCAGCCGCAGCTTCTGTATGTTTTCTTTTTTTCCAGCCGCCGAGCTCTCCCTTTCTCTATGTTTATTTTCTGTTTTATATATCAGCCGCAGCCCCTGTCAAAATCCCCTAGCCCTAGGCCCGCACATTACCCTAGCCAAGCCCTAGCAGCCAGCGCACCGCATAAGCTTGCACTTGCTGGGCCCCGCCACTAAACCAACGCATTTGCGCCACAGCTCCACACACATCAGCGCTTGAGATCCCACATCTCGCCCAAGCCTTGCGCATGGACCCTAGTTAGCAGCCCACCGCATCACACTTCAGCCCTTCTCTCTTTTATTTGGTTCAACCTGCCTGGCCCACACGCTATCGCAAGCCCAAGCACCTCACTTCAAGCCCAACTCAGTGCAGCCCCTTGCCTATTCAGCCCACACAGATCCCACTTTTATAAAAATAGCCCTCACAGCAACAGCGCCTCTTTTGAGCTCTCAACTCTTTTTTTTTTTCTTTTGCATCAGTGCTTTGACTTCTATTTCTTTTTTCCTCTCTTTTTTTCCTGCTTGCTGCAAAGCCAAAACGCAACTTTAATTCTTTTCTTCAGCTTTCTTTCTGTAATCCAACAAACAATAAATTTTTGCAACTGTTCAAGAATAAATTTTCTCTTTTATTTGGTTCAACCGCCTGGCCCACACGCTACTGCAAGCCCAAGCGCCTCACTTCAGGCCCAACTCAGTGCAGCCCCTTGTCTATTCAGCCCACACAGATCCCACTTTTATAAAATCAGCCCTCACAGCAACAACACCTCTTTTGAACTCTCAACTCTTTTTTTTTGTCTTTTGCATCCGTGCTTTGACTTCTATTTCTTTTTTTCCTCTCTTTTTTTCCTGCTTGCTGCAAAGCCAAAACGTAACTTTAATTCTTTTCTTCAGCTTTCTTTTTGCAATCCAACAAATAATAAATTTTTGCAACTGTTCAAGAATAAAATTTTCAAGGACTATTTAATGCATTTATTTGAGATTTAAAATATTAAATAATGCTTCAAATACATCTCACTGTAAATAGAAATTAAATTAAATAATGTAAACTATATCTCAACATTTCTATTCACTTTCTAGCATTTTAATCAAATAATAGGGTATTTTAGAGTGCACTTTTGCGCACTCATCAATTCACAATTCATTTTCTATGTCAAACAACACGATCATTTCTTTCTTTCTTTCTTTCTTTATTCATTCATTTATTTATTTATTTATTTATTTATTTATTATTATTATTATTATTATTATTATATTTCCAATCTACTAATAATTTAACAACCTAATTCATCAAAAAATTTATTTTATTTATTTTTTATTTTTTTCAATCTACTCATAATTCAACAATCTAATTCATTAAAGGATGATTAAAGTCTTTTATTTTGTATCCAAGGTATATTTTGTATACACTCCCACACATACAAAGTAACGCCAAGCGTTTATTTATTTATTTTTTTCATCTCAACAATTTCATCGTAGTATAATTCCTTTCCATTCATACCACATGTTGTTAAAAGGTTTTTCATCTTCATCTTTTTAAGCTTTCAAGCTTTCAATTTCATGCATTATCCAATGATATGCTTCAAAATGCAATATAACCATGCAAGCACACATGTACCCAACTTATAGGTGTTATGAAAACAACATATGCACTACATGTGTCTTACACATCAAATAATTCAACATATTCTATCAACACAATAGTCAGGCAATACACATGCCATCTAATTAACACATTTCTAGCAATCCATGCTCTTAAGCACCATATTCTCATCACATGCATCAAGAAAAAAAACATGCAATAGACGCATCTCATCCACTATAAGTAGACTCACATGCTTTATCCTTATGAGGTACCTAGGCTGGTAACCAAACCATATAATCAACTCATCTCTAGGTATTCATACCTAATAAACATATATTTACATATACATAAACATGATATGTTTCCACTTTCGTCAACACTATTGATATAAGACATACTTATTTATATCCATATGCCTTATATATACATTAAGTAAAAATCTTACACTTAACACACAATAAACCAATCAAGCCATGACAAAATTATTAATGCATATACTAAATATGCCTTACGGTTCCATTATCTATTTGGTATATACTCATGCAAGTTCGCATTAATTAATTTCTTTTCCCTACTACCTTCAATCGTCTTATTAGGTATCTTTTACCTTTTTCCTACATATAATTAGGTGATAATCTTTCATGGATCACAACTCCTTTTGTTACTGGCTGATGGGGTGCCATCCACCAATTGTAACGCAAGACTTGAAACTAATCCAATTTGTATAGATATCATAGTCGTAGTACTGTAACCTATGAATAGTGGGTTAACCTATCATACATATATAGAATCAACAAGCAACAGTCAACAGCTAACACATAGCCTACCACATAAACACTAGTATAGAATCCATCATAAGAATATACATATACATAAATGAGCTTACAACTTACTATATAGGTAACTAGGCACACAACCAATCCTATGGATATCCAGGCTTATAGCCTATCTTATAGATAACTAAGCATATAGTCTATCTCATAAATCATTTGGTCTACTACATAGACATAAGCATCTAGCCCCAGTTGATCAATACTCAAGCACATCAAATACCCTCAGTAAATTAGGGAAAACAATCACATTGTACAATTACACATACTAAAGCAACAAGCACACACATAATCATGTACTCCAAACTAGCCCAATTAACCTGAGGTCTAACCTCTCCCACTGTCCCTAGGTATTCAAAACCTAAAGCTCTGATACCACGTTGTCACGACCCGAATTTTCATAAACCCGAGGCGTGAATGAGAATAATAAAATAAAAGAATTAAATTAATTTATTTGTTCTTAATTGACTTTTACTTGTTAATGTCCAAAATCATATCTTATAATGGCTTAAAATGTAGGCTAAACATAGCCTAGGTGCTCACATAATTTAACTTATAGGTGGTGACCAAACATGGTCCAAGTGGTTAATTACAATAGCTTACAATGGTGACAAAGTATGGTCAAGGTTGGTGGCCCAATATGACCAAAGTAAAGGTTAAACATTTCCTTAAGTAGTGACCAAACATGGTCCCAAAGGATGGCCAAACATGGCCCAAAAGGGTGGCCAAACATAGCTTAGGGATTTTTCAAACATGGCCTAAGGTAATTGGCCAATATGGCTTAGGGGTTGGCCAAACATGGCCCAAGGCAACTGGCTAAGGGTTGGTGTCAAGGGGGTAAGGGGCTGGGTGCCCAAGGGCTGTCAAGCAGTAGGGCAGCAGGCAGGCGGGCGCAAACGCATGGGCTGGGCTCGCGGCAAGGGCAGTCAGGCTGGGCTGTTCCATTATAGCTACAGTATTTATTGCAACCTGATTTTTCCTGTTTCTGAGAAGTGCTGCACCTAGTTTTTTCAATTTTTTTTTTACCTACTTCCTCAAGGTTTTTAACCCTCACTTTTTGGCACTCTTCCCACCCATATATGGGGCATTTTACACACCTAACAACTCTTTTAAATTTACAAAATTTTAACATGCTTTCCTTTGTTTTCTAAGCCTTTTCCACCTAATATTCCACAACACAATTCACCACTCTTAAACTAGCAACCAAACTATATCCTTTTATTCAATTAAGCATTCATACGTCATTTAAAACGTACAATCCACCATATATGTATACATATAATTAAAATTCAAAATATCACAAACTTCATGCTAATTACAAATTTAGGGCCTTGCCCATTGTTTCCATACTATACAAGATTTTTCAAGTTATTACGCATGTCCTAGGGCTTATACCCTCATACAACCGAAAATATGCCCCTAGGGCCAAATCTTCTTCAAGGTCCACCTCTCCCTCTATGCTTCAGGACCTTATCAAGTCTCAAGTGCCGGGAGTCTCATCTATAATATGTAATCCAATAAAGGGTGAGCATGATGGCCCGGTATGACATAATGCTAACATAAGGAATAAAGATAAGGCGTGGCATGTGCAAAGTGAACATTTATAAACTATAACCTTTCCAACTCATAAATGCAATGCAATGGCAAGATGCATGACACACATATGCAACTCTATGCCTAACCCATGCCTCGCTTTACGGTCCGCCCCCGTCAACCCGCGAGTACTGTCATTGGCCAAATTTTGGGTTTTTCACCACAGGATCTCCAACCTCATAATGCATAGCACCAAAGTGCTCAACCCACACCACATTTCCAAAAATTCAAGTATGCCAAGATGCCTTGGTTTTTCTATGCAAGTTCAATGAGGCATTTTATCAAATACATGGAATATGCCTTAAATCATATATCATACATAAAGCAAACTATAAATTTCCAATCACAAAACTTTGTCTACATGAACATAAGCTACAATATAATGAATTAAACATATATTCATGTTACATGTTCATCACTTTGACAAATTCTCAAAGAATACCCAAGTACACAACTACCAACCCTAGGTTTTCAAAGCAACTATATACTAAGTGACTTTCTATCAACAAGTAAGTATATAAATCATTCAATCAACTTGTAAAAATATCATACCTAGAAGGGTTTTTCTCAACCTTAGGGAGTTGTGCTCATTGTGCAGCCGCACCAATCAGTGAGAATGTAGACATGGGGAACAATTTCCTAGAAGGAAGCCTTGTGAAATTCCAAGGCTAGAGATGAGTTTTGAAAGGTAGAAAGTTGAAAAAACCTAGGTTTTCTTCACCTTTCTCTCCATGCATGACCTACTGCTCATTTCTCAGACGAAATTCTGTGATTTTAATACTAAAGGGTCCTATTTATAGTAAAGGGGCCAAGGGGTGAAAAACCCCTTTTGCCCTTGATGAGCTCAGGACCTCGTTACACTACAACCCGTTCTGAAATGCCTTAATTAGATATTTTGCTTTGACCAAAGTACTTAAAATTATTTTAAATGATATTTTTCTAAAAAATTTATTTTCGCTTGTTGGCGGGTATGGCCGGGTCCACCCGGGATGCCCTTTTCGGTCTATTTTTCAAACTATCTCCGATTAGGTTCAAATTCTCACAAGAGGTGTATTTAACCATTATAAGAATATTTTCCTTCTATGATACACTCAAAATATGCTTCTAAACATGACTTATATCTAAATGATGTATATATAGTGCCCTACCGACAAATGGTGCATGAATAGTGCCCTACCGGCAAAAATGAAAAATTTATCCTTGATTTTTCAGATCTCTACAGCTGTCCTTAAAGTCCCATAGCATTGTTAACCAACACATTACAAATTTTTCAAGTGACATCAGATTATAAACGAGTCATCAACTATTTAAGTAAATTCATGATACCCACACAACATGTACTTTATTTAGTATGAGATTTATAAAATCATATGATGTGATCAATGTTTTCACTAAATATTTTCTACTCAATGACAATTTTCTAAACTTAGCAACTTTACTTTCCAAAAATGTCAAGTGTTTCTCTTAGTCCTAGTCCTTGGCGTGGTTTGGCTATTCTCACCAATAGCAATCCATTTCTAACATTCTTATTAATAAAATATTAAAACTACAAATACATCAAAATAAATTAGATTAAAAATAAAATTTTCAATAATCAAAGTTTATGTAATAATCAAATGAACTAATCTATCTTTCCAGGTACAAATACCCATCAATTAAAACTTGAAACACCCATCTCAATAACCTAAATAATATATTGAGCAAATTTTAAAAAAGAAGCATAAAATAGTATTAGTTTACGAAAATCAAAACAGTCAAATGATAACTCTGTTTGTTTTACCGTGAATGAAAGCAAGATTAAACATCAACCGAATAATCATAGTTTTTGAAATACTTTAAAACCCATTCATCTTTGGCATGAACAATGAACCTAGGCTAAGTTCTCTATGTGCTTTTCTTTGTACAATTAAAATTAAAATTTTCTTGAATTAGTAAATAATTAATAAAAATTAAGATCGATTCCCAAAATTCTACACCCACAAAGAAAATGAATTATACAGAACACTGATCATGGAAAACTTTCTTGCTTAAATAAAATTAGAAATTAATTTTTTGTTAAAAATAGTTGGAAATCAGGGGGAAAGAGGCAAGGGAAATGGCATGTGAAATAAAGTCTTTCTCTCTTGATTTTCATTATAGATTCTTTTTCCTCTTATTTTTCATGGTAAGAAAATAAGAAAATGATTTCCTCTGCATTGTCTTTTCTTTCCCACTCACTAAATTTACAAAATAATAGATGACCACCTCACTTCTGCAACACCACCACTTGTTTTTTGGTTGCAGTGGGATGACAAAGAGGAATGAGAAGAATAGAAAAAAATAAAAGAAAGAGAAATAAGGGCAGCGTTGGAAAAATGGGTTTGACCATGGAGTTTTTGGCCAACTTTGAGCTAAAATAAAAGTGGGGCCTACACATTATTTGAAGTGGGTTCACATGGAAATATGTTCTACTCCATGAATAGATTAAGAACATATTTTGGGTTAGCTCAAAACTATTAAGGAGTGAATAAAAAATTGACAACAAACATCACCACTTGAAAATGGTAACAAAACTTGAAGCTAGTAAAAAGCTTGTGTCCCGCATTGGTTGGGCACAAAGCTTTTAAAGAGTATATATACAATTAGCTTATCGGGTTCGGGCTTAGGCCGCTGTGTATATATCTATGTGAAGTTTTTTTTCAAAATATTTTTATTTAAATTTTTGAATCTAAAAACGCTGTCGTAATTGTTACCAGTTTAATTAAATCCAAAACGCTGCCATTTTGCAATTACGATCTGAATTTTTATTAAACAGTCGTCTTCACCAAAGAACTGCGCATGTTCATCGAACTATTGCGGCTGCTATGAATGAATAGAAGTGTTTGTTAACTTCCTGTCTATACCAAATAGACAAATTCTCTATATAAACACCATCGCCCTCACTACCTCATTCATTCATTCAATTCATACATTCAATCAGTCAATTTTGAGAGCGTTTTAACCACAAGTTTGGCTCGCCAAACACACAGTTTGCAAGTTTTTCGCATCTACATGTAGTTGATTGTCACGCCCTTGACTCATAGGGCCAGACTAAGGGGTCATTGAACCTGATAAGGTGGTTAATAGGACTAACCATCCTAGTCAAGTACATAAAATGCAGGCCATATTTTTTTTTTAAAAAATGATTTTCTTTAATTATTTTGATTCGGTTTCTTGATTAGACTTGTTCAAGTCCCATAACGGGATTTAATGAAATTGATTACATTCAAAGGCACTATACCAATCATCCAACAACAAAGTACATTATGGTAACATCCAAAGCTGACTCGACAGTCCAATCTATATACATCTCATTTACATGAACATCTAAGAAGGGCACATGCATCCTTAATAAATGTAACTGAATAAATATACAAATGTAATTAAATGCTATAATGACTTTAGTCCATCCTGTATTGCTCCTGCAACTATCTTCTATCAAGTCAATAGCTTTCATTCCTATGAACAACAAGGGTGAGCCATAACGTTGAGTAGGGTTTCCCAAAATACACAAGCAAACAACATGCTAAAAACTAATATAAGTCCAAAGAGGACACGCTCTATAGTCCAGTATGCATCACAAGCACACCACATCATCATATCCCAAACACAGGCATAAGTATAAGTATCAAAAGGGCATTGCACCACTACATGTGGTTTGACAATAATAGCTAGGTAGTTGGCACATGGAGGGTTGGATCAAAGCCACAAGAACAATGTATATAAATATATAACCAATCACAATATGTAAGTATAAACTTACCATTCCCACGAAGCACCTCTATTTCCTATTCAAAGCCACAAAAAAACTTATGCATTCACAGCTAAACAAACATTTACAAGTGCCACAGTATCACAAACTGGCAGTATACAAACCATCAATAATCATAAGGAAACATCACATGAGTGCTAAGGAAAATAATCTCAAATAACTCAATCCACAGCAAAAAGGGATAAAACCTTATTCATCTCATTCCATTCTCTCAATAATCTCAATCTCATGAGTATTCACCTAAGTGCTTTACGGTAAGCTTGAGTGCTTTATAGGCTACTAACCTGATGGAGACAAATGACCAACCGCACAAGTTTACGGCTTGCAAGCCAAAGAGAGACACCATCCCTATCTTAAATGGAACCCCGGGTAAAGTAAAATCTCACCACACTCAAGAGCACACAAAAAATGTGACTAATTCTCATCCCAAGTCCATTTCTCATAGGTGTTCTTTTCCACAATTCCAATATCTTAATACACACTATAAACGGTACTCATCAATATCAATATCCTCTTAAATCTTACACCACTTAGGTATGTTCAACAAGATATATATCAATATCATTAATATCCACAACAACATTAGCAACCACAAGAGATTATATATGATTTAACAAATAGATACAGGTGTAACAACGGTCATATATATCAATGGTAGAAATAGAAATCATGAAACATCAACATGGCAATCATAAGCATCCCATACCACCATGCAAATATCCAAATCATAGCATTTAACATAATAATCACACCATACTGATAAATCAGTCATAAGGAGATCAACAGTGATAACAAAGATCTTGTGTAAATCATATAACAAATACACATATCAATAAGTCATGACGTTTTTCTAGTCCCAACATCACTCCACTACGTGGAGACACTACATGTGTCTTTCCTAATGTTTTTCGATTGTCTTACATACCTACTGTTCCATCATTGGGACCATCTTAGCCTATAGCACTATGGTATCGTATCAAGTCTTACAGTTCTCTATGGCTAATTACTTATTAGCCTACATCTTGGGTACCCATTTATCTAAACGGATATCAAAAAAATTTTCTCGAGTATCAAAAAACCTAAGGAAGCCCTATTGTATTGTTTCTAAGTCATTTAATTGTCTTTTAAACTTATAAGGGCATTTTCATAATTTATCAAACAAGTTACATGTCTAACAAGATGCCGTTTCTCAAAACCAACCTAGGAATTGGATCCAGAAGTTCTAACAATCCTAAAGATGTCCTTTTTATATTTTATTAACGCTTCCTGGTATCTATTCCATGCCTAGGGGCATTTTAGTAATTTCACATTTTTATGTGGGACTACCCTGAGTTCCTATTTCATTATTTTGATATCATATATGAGTCTCTGCATCCAAAAACATTGGAAACGCCTTTTTTGGATCTTAATTCGGCTTTCAATTGCTTAATATAAGTCTATGGTATAATCGTCATTTTCTCACTTTATGTGGGACTATAACCGGGTTTCAATTTGTTCAATCTAATCATATATTTGAATATCGGGCATCCAACAACTTTGAAATAGTCCCTTCTGAATTTTAATTAGCCTTTAAGTTGCTTAAATTATCATCAGGGGTATTTTTGTAATTTTTTATATTCATGTGGGACCGCTCCAGGTCCTCGAATGTCCAAACTGGCTCTGCCATTGAGTCCAAAATGCCTAAAAACCTTTGGAAGACCCCTTCCTGCATTTTAATTTGCTTTATATTCAATTTTATAAAAAAGTGGGCCTTTTGTAATTTCTTTAAAATTAGTTCACTGATTTGTAAATAACTCAAACAAGTTAACCCTTTTTTGATTTCTTCCAAATCAATTTTCAATCCCTGTTGCCAAACAGGCCTTAACCAATTTGAATTTCAATTTTCGGAATAAGGATTACCCTATTCCAGTTCAAATAAATTTTAAGGTTTCAATATAATTGTAACCTGTAGAGATCTGAAAAATGAGGGTAAATTTTTCATTTTTGCCGGTAGGGCACTATTCATGAGTAGTTTTGTCGGTAGGGCATTTACATACATTATTTAAGCATAGGTCATGTTTAGAAGCATATTTTGAGTATGTCATAGAATAGAAATATACTTAGAATGTTAAAATACACCTTGTGTAAAAATTTGAGCCTGTTCGGAGACAGTTTCAAAAATAGGACCAAAAGGGCATCCCGGGTGACCCGAGTGGATCTGGCCAAACCCAGGCCACAGGCAAAAAATTTAATTAAAATGATTTTAAGAACTTTGGCTAAATCAAAATATCGAATTGAGGCATTTCGGGACGAGTTGTAGTGTAACGGGGTCCCGGATTCATTAAGGGCAAAAGGGTCAATTTGCACCTTTGCCCCTCCACTATAAATGTAACACCCCGATCCCGTGAAATTAATAATTAATTAATAATTATTAATTAATACCGACTTACAGAATGATTTAGAGAATTAATCATGATCCCGACTGTCGCCATAGACCGATTAAATAAAGAAAATGTCTGGAGGGAAGGGTACCTTACCCGAATCCAAATTACTGATTAATTCGGTGAAATAACGCCGTTTTAATACTAACGGAACCCGAATTAGCTAACCCGGGAAATCCTGAATGATTAATAAATGGCACGGAACCTCTGATACTGTAGATAACTGAAATATGAAACTCTCGGAACAAACCGCATCAAAAAAAAAGCTACGGAATGAAAGTTATGTAGCAAACACTGAAAACTGAATTTCTGTGCAACCAAACGTGGTCTTAACCGAAAATATGGGAAAAATGGCCAAATGGGAGGCCAAGGGAATTGAACCCTTGACCTTTGAGTGGAAATAAATTTTATCCAAAAACTTACCAATTGGGCCACCCACACCTTTGTGCATACATATACAACTTAATTGTATATATCTCTGTATTGCCCAACTTGCCACCCAAATCAACCAATGGCAACCCATGCAAACCCCACATGATTGCTCCATATCAGCCCACATCAGCCCTAATCCCACTGATTTTCTGATATATTCATATATATGTATATGTATAAGAATGAATAAATATATGTGTGTACACATCTTGGACCTTCAAATGGGGGGGTTGTTGTAACACAAAAATCAGAACTGTTATAGAGGGGTAGGTCTGTTAGAAGCTTAGAGAGTCTGCATGTAGTCTTGGGTGAGAGACCAAGAGAGAAAATCCATGTGAGATCAAGCATGGTGTGTGCATGTGTGTGTCTTCATGAGATGCACAAGAAGGAAGGGACTGAGGGCATGACTGAACTGAGGCAGCCACCGAGGTCGTGCCTGAACCAAGCCCGAAGAGAGACTGCCACTGTTGAAGGTAAACATTCAAATTTTTTCCTTCAATTATTTGGTTTGAATTTTTAGAATTGTTTTGAGGAAATTCTGAGGCTATAAGGACTGTAATTGCATGCATGTTAGCTAGACTGAAAATCTGGGTTGTTTAAGCATAAGAAGGACCATCGGACTGCTTGGAATTCAAGCAAAAACCCAAATCCGCCATTAATGGACCTCAGGTTGCAGGTCTGAATCGACCTCAACCAAATGACTTCATGCATGTACCAAACTGATCTAGACACTGAGAGGGTTTCAAATATCACCAACCGCGACCCAAAATCGCATGAGAAGGCCCTCAAAATCGAAGCTATTGCTTTCGGCCAACAAACCCAAACTCTGAAATAGGCTTCTAAACCACGATTTTAGAATGGGACATTGATCCCCAAGGATACACGGTCACAACGAGCCAAGCCACGTGAGATTTGGTGGAGAAATGAGGCCCCACGACCGAACTGAAACTCTGTACGATAATCGACTAAACAGAGCTTGATCCTTAGATTCGAAGCTCAAAACCGATGCCAAATCATTGGTCTCACATCCAGGAATGTTTTGAAATCAAAACATATTGAAAACTGTACCTGAAACTTCACGAAATAGAGAACAATGGGGACTGGGAATTAGGGCAACAGTACACTGGTTGGTGAAAAAGACGACGAGTCGACCGAGTCGACTCGTCCAACACGCCTAAACCCACTGAACCGACTCGGACACGTGTCTGTCCATGAACGTGCCACCGTTTTAATGGAACGGCACCGTTTGGCTTACCTGATTTGTTTTAAAATCAATTCCACCTGTTTGGTTACGGATGCACGAAATTAAAATCCGGAACTGGGCCTATCCGAACCGAGAATAAGAAAGAAATTGGGGATAACTGGAGTATCTTATTCCGGTTTTCTTAAGGTCACTGAACCGGTTGGCTTCTGAGATTTTTGGACCGGTTCAATCCTTGGACCCTTGAACCTTGTGGGTTGAACCCCTAACTTAAGAAATTATGTTTTGACCCCTATATGATTTCTGAAATTACGGATTTACCCCTGATAGTTCTGAATATTGCACAGTGGCCCTGATTTCTAAAATTTTGTGCAATCAAGCCCCTAAAGAATTAATTAAATAATAAAATAATTATTTAATTATTTTATTAAATTGGTAAAATTATAATTTTACCCCTGGACATTAAATATGTCAAACGGAGTCCAAATAAATTAAATAAATAGTGTATTTTCACTATTTCAAACATTCCGGACTCAATGGTACAGTCCAAATTGGGAAATACAGTACCGAAAAATACAGACCTGTAAGTGATAAATTACTGTACTGCCCCTGATGGCACCAGACCCAAATAAAAATAAAAGACAGTCTATTTTGACTATGTCGGGCATTCTGAACTCAACGGTTAGGTCCGTTTAACGAACTGGAGTCCCGAAAAATACACACATAAAGTGTAAATGACCGTACTGCCCCTAATGATTCTCAGGGTCAATTAAACATAACAGATAGTCCAACTTAATTATGTCAGACACTTTGGACCCAACGGTGAGGTCCATTTTATGAACTGACGTGCCGAAAAATATGACGCATGAAATTACCAAAATACCCCTGATACTGTACGAAGCCCAAATGAAGTCCGATTGGGATGAAACTGATACCGATAGAAACCCGAACACTGGTGAAACTGTATACCCGAATAAATGACGAACCGGGGTCAGAATCTTACAAAACGTAAAATGACCAAAATACCCCTGAGCACTGTGAGTGCAAGATAAAGGTCAATCTGATCTGATAAATTATCGTAAGTATAATTATGAACACTGAAGGGCTAAGTAAGACTCCGGAACCGTCAACGCGTAAAACGAGAAATGATCGATGTGTCCCTGACGGTCTAAAGTAGATACCAAATGAAGTCCAAGGGACTTACAAATTTATACATGAGATATATGGGACGTTCTGAGGACCATGATAGGGTCCGGGGCAAAAATGACAAAATTACCATTTTGCCCCTAAGACTAAATAAGTACCCAACTGATACCGATTGAAGTCTAAAAGACTTAAAACTTCATATATACGATATATGGGATATTCTGAGGACCATAATAGGGTCCGGGATAAGAATGGCAAAATTATCATTTTGCCCCTATGGTTAAAATGAGAACCTAACTGATACCGATTGGAGTCCAAAGGACGTAGAACTTTGTACTTAAGATATAAAGACTATTCCGAAGACCACGACAGGGTCCGGGACACAAATGGTAAAATTACCTATTTTGCCCCTAAGGTTGAATGAGTACCTGACTGATAACAATTGAAGTCTAAATGACTTAGGATATAATCCTAATAACTGCTAAGCCTAATTAAAGAATGAAATAGCCTCGGGTGAGACCCAGTGAAAGGGCGATAGGCTGCTAGGCTGTCTTAGGTGATCCGATAGATACCTAAGATGACAAATGAGACCTGAATGGATGAGTTCTGATCTGTATATGATTGATGATTATTGTTCAGGATATACATGGAGATGCCTGACGTATCTGGAGGTTATCGGATTGTTGTGTGAGGAGATAACCGTAACAGTTTGTGAGTAACCCTGACTCCTGAACTGGTGTATAAGATCTGTCTAGATACTGTATTTTGAAGCTCTGTACTGTTTTGAATGTTATAGTGTTTAAAAAGCATATATTTAATGTACGATATGCCTTGTCCTGATTGATATATAGTTCCGCTTTGTTCCGACATGTTCAGTTCTGATATGTCTCGTTCTGATTGATATATTGTTCCGCTTTGTTCCGACATGTTCAGTTCCGATATGTCTCGTTCTGATTGATATATTGTTCCGTTTTGTTCCGACTTGTTCAGTTCCGATACGACTTGATCTAATTGATGTATTGTTCTGTTTTGTTCCGTCATGTTCAGTCCTGATATGATTTGTCCTGATTGATATTGTACCGTTTGTTTCCGTCATGACTTGATCTAATTGATATTGTACCGTTTTGTTCCGACTTGTTCAGTTCCGATATGTCTTGATCTGATTGATATTGTACCGTTTTGTTCTGACTTGTTCAGTTCTGATATTTCTTGATCTGATTGATATTGTACCGTTTTGTTCCGACTTGTTCAGTTCCGATATGTCTTGATCTGATTGATATTGTACCGTTTGTTCCGACTTGTTCAGTTCCGATATGTCTCGATCTGATTGATATTGTACCGTTTTGTTCCGACTTGTTCAGTTCCGATATGTCTTGATCTGATTGATATTGTACCATTTTGTTCCGACTTGTTCAGTTCCGATACGACTTGATCTAATTGATATTGTACCGTTTGTTCCGTCATGTTCAGTTCCGATATGAGTTGTCCTGATTGATAATTGTTCTGTTTTGTTCTGTCCGTTATGATCTGTCCAGATTCTTGACTTGGTATATAAGTTACTGCCTAGATACTGTATTTTGATGCACTGTACGGTTTTAAATGTTAGACTGTCTGAATGCATGTTTTTAAATGCAAACTTTTATACTGTATTGTACGCGGCATGATTTTGTTCCGTCTTACTACTGTTTTGTTCTGTCTGTCTTGTTCCGTTTTATGGTCTGTCTGATTTTGTTCTGCTATGATGTGTCTTATTCTGGGTACCATTCTGATTACGAGCGGTCTGGCATAAGTAGGCTTGATTATGTGCCTAACTGATATATTGTTTGTTATGCCCTGTTATATTCCGCCCAGTACTGACCTGTTCTAATATTGAATTAATTGCCTATACTCTCGATTGATATATTGGCATCATGCACTGCTTCCGTCTGTTTTGATTTGTTGTTCTGTTTAGTTCAGTCCCGTTTTATTCTACTTAAACTGTATTCGAGTAGATCTATAAAACTGTTATTTTAAAGCGATTGAACTATCCTTGTGATTTATAAACAAGACCGGGTTTGAAACCCATGACAGGGAACCTGTGTTACTCACTGGGCTTTTCGAAGCTCACCCCATTCCCTAACATTTTTTAGGGATTATCTCTGGTGATTTAGAAGACACCATGATATGACATGATAGGCCGAGTGGCATTTCAAGTAAAGGATCTGATGGTACTGATCTGTAGAGACTGGATTCTTGTGGACTGATTCTGTTATTCAGGTGAGTGATATGATACGGCTAACCTGATTTACATGTACTGGATACATAATTATGGCTCATGGAAATAAACGGTACTCTAAAGATATTAGATCTGCTCTGTACTATATGCCTGATTTTAGATATGCTCTGAACTTAGAACTGTTAACTGTTTTGGATTTAGACTTGCTTTGTGGTACATACCTTTATGGTGGATAAGTGAGTTGCATTCCCGTGACACAAAGAAAAAGTTTTAAATTCCGCTGCATCTGACCCTACAGTTGGAGTGCAATTCGTCGGAAAGTTCAGAATTTGCCTTTGGTTGGTCGCGTCGCGACCGACTGGCAGTCACGTCCTCGACATCCGCGTAGGGTGGGGTTCGGGATGTGACAATAAATACAGTCCCTTAGTGTATGTTTCTCATAGTTTGGTCTGAGATATAGAGCAGAACACATCCATGGGAGAAAAGGTGAAGAAAAACCTAGGGTTTTCTAACTTCAAGCCTCCAAAACTCATCTTTAAGCTTGGATTTTCACAAAGGTTCCTTCAAGGAAGTAGTTCTTCTCAACAAGAACTATATTCGCACTGATCGATTAGGTTGTGCAATGAACACAACTTCCTCGGTTTGAGAAAAACCATTCTAGGTATGATACTTTGCTAAGTTAGGAATAGATTTGAGTTTTCTTGCCTTTCTATGTGTTGATTGAATGATTCAGGTGTTTACTTGATGTTAGGAAACCACTTAGGTGGTAGTTGCTTTGAAAACCTAGAGTTGATTGTTTATGTACTTGTGTGTTCTTTGTTATTCTTTGGGAATTTGGTAAGGTGATGAACATGTGACTTTTTGGTATGTTTGATTCATTGTAGTCTAGCTTATGTTCATGTAGAGAAAATCTTCTGGTTTGAGAGTTATGAATTATTCCATGAGTTGGTGTTTTGTGTATTTGTATTTCTTTTGAGAAATTATGAAAGTGATGAACATGGGACTTGATCATATACTTAATTTATTGAATTGTGACTTACATTCATGTAGACAAAGTGTTGTGAATTTGAAGTTATGCTTTACTTTATGAAAGAGGCATATTTTAAGTCATGTTCCATGTGTTGATGAAATGCTTCATTGAGATTGCATTATTGCATGGTGAATTCAAAGCTTATTCGCATACAGTGAATCTTTTGAAAACATAGTGTGGGTTGAGCACTTGGTGCTATGCATTATGAGGGTGTAGATCCTGTGGTGAAAAACCCAAAATTGGCCATTGCATTGGTACTCGAACCAACGGGAGCGATTCAGTGAAGAGACATGGGTGTGACATAGAGTTTGCATGGGTGTGTCACGCATATTGCTTTTGCATGGTGTTGATGAATTGGAAGGCATGTAGATTTAAAATGTACACTTGCACATGCCACGCCTTAAATTTGTTCCTAACATTAGCATTCTGTTATACTAGTAGTTGAATTGACCCATTCGTGGGATATCATATTACAGACGAGGCTCCCGGTACTTGAAGACTTGATGAAATCTTGAAGTATGAAGGGGGAGGTGGACTATGGAGGATTTTTGGCCCTTGGGGCATATTTTGATGTTGTACAAGGGCATAAGCTCTAAACTACATGAAATGATGTTATAGAAGATTTGTGTATTATGAAAAGAATGGAAAATACCTTATATGTTGTAATGAATATGATGATAAGACCTTTAAAGGTCAAGCATATGTGTAGGTGTGATGAATTGTATATATTTAAATGATGTATATTTAAATTCAATGAGATTGTGGCCATCAAGTGAGGATGGAATGTGCAAACCCATAATTGTAAAATGTATCATGTATGTTAGATGGGAAAAAGACTTAGAAAACAAAGGAAGTTATGTCAAATTTTAGTGAAATTAAGGAAAAAATTAAGTGTGCAAAACACCATTTAAATAGGTGAGAAAAGTGCTCAAAATGGAGGTTTAAAAACCTCAAAGAAATAGGCTAAAAATGGGGAAAAATGGACCTTTAAAACTTGGGAAAAAAAGTCACAAAATAGAGAAAATTAGTGCAACAAACAGAGAAATTTACTTGTAGTAATTACATTGTTGCTACAGTGTTTTTGCAGAAAATTAGATTTTGGAATAGGCTGCACAGCCCCTGCCCATCCAGCCGCGCGCCTACGAGCGCATGCCTGCGCTCCATGCCTGCCTCGCCCCCCACCTGCACACGCGCCTATGGGTGCCCTGCGCGCCCATGGCCATGCGTGGCCTACTGCTACCAGCCACTTACTGCCCATCCCTTGACACCCCCTGACACCAGTTCCTTTGGCCACCTTTTTGAGCTATCTTTGGGCACCTTTTTGGACTATGTTTGGGCACCATATTGGGCCATGTTTGGGCCACCTTTTTGGGCTATTTTTCGTAACCTTTTTGGGCCATGTTTGGCCACTTACATGGGCCATGTTTGGCCCCCTTTCTTAGACAATTTTTGGTGAACTTCTTGACCCATTCTTGGACCATGCCTTAGGGCATTTCGGGGCCTATTTGGGCCATCATTCCAAGGAATTTTTAAGGATGATTTGGGACTATCTTAGAGACCATTTTTGGACACTACTTGGACCACCTTGACCTTTAGTTAGGGGAGGTGTTTGACTACTATTTGGGACTCATCTTGGGTGGGTCTAGTTAATAAATTTTCACTTTTAATTTGGAGAAAACATGGGAAAATGAATGAATGAGCAATTAAATTCACCTTATGACTATTCATTTGTTTTTCTTATTTCATTTCACTCACTCCCCGGGTTTGTGAAAATTCGGGGCATGACATAACCAAACAACCCTAAGGTTCAATAGCCCCAACGGATCATACTCGGATCCATCAAGACCCGAATTCTCATCTGACCTGTTGACCAGACCCAATCAATCATTGATCGGGTCAACTCATTGACTAGTCAATGTGACCCGTTGACCAAATGACTCGTTGGAACAATACCTCTTCTCCTGTGCTAGTAAACCGGAGCTTTATTTTTTGATCTATTTTTCCCTCTTTTTCTTCACCATTTTTAATTGTCTTTCACCCTAGACTAATTGTTAACATAATTTATAGCATTTATTCCAAGGTTTGAGGGTCAAAATAAGGGGTTCCGATGAAACACGATTTTGAAGCGATTGGTGTCACGACCCGAAACCCACCCTATGCGGATCTCGTGTCGCGGGGCCGACCCGAAAGTCGTCCCTACTTTTTCCATTCCTGTATCATAGTACTAATTTGCAAAGTACTAAAATCGTAAAACAATAACAGCAGAAGTCTTAGCAATGACAGTGATCAGCGGAAGTCTTTTCAGTAACAGTAATTCAGCGGAAGTCTTTACAGTACACAATGTCAGCGGAAGTCTTATCAATACATAATATGGCTCTACAGTAAACAAAATAAGAACCAAACGTAACCTAGCACCCGTGGGTGGTGAATACATGGGAGAACTAAAACATAGACTGGTACAGTTCCTCAAAATGTCCTCTTACGCTCGTAGACTCCTACTGGGGTCTTGCAACGTCATCACCTGAAATGGGGGTAAGTAGGGTGGAATGAGCTACGAGAGCTCAGCAAGTAAAAACAGATCTCCGACACTAGTATTGGTAAGATACAAATCCATGAATAAGATTATGATAGCCAATCATGAGGAAAGAGATGCTGTGATAGCCAATGAGAACAGTTGCCATGATAGCCAATGAACAATAGGTCACAATGTACAATCAGGAGTAATGGGTAAAGCAGTGATATGGATTTCTCAACAATAATCCGTCACAATAAAAACACTGCCACAATAATCGATTACAATCAAATCAATGAACAATGTAAGATAAACCATAAGAAGCAGTAACCATTCAGTAACATATCTATAACAATAATCCAGTCGAGATGCTTATATTTTGTTCTTCATGAGAATGCTAGTGGTAATGCAAATGAAATGCCAGTGGAAATGCAATGAAATGCCAGTGATCATGCCAGTCAATTGCCGGTGGAAAGCCTTCGAGGAATTCATTCCTGCCACCTGTCCATTCATGGACTTGACCCTTAGGTCTCCAGTCAATACAGAAAGCATCGGATGGATGTTGTGACTGAGCACAAATCCGGTATTCATAACATATCATGATCATTCGTGATTCCATAGAAGTATAAAATGGAATATCATAGATTCAATGAAAGCATAACAGTAGGCCTTTCAAGGCATGGTTCAACATGATAACAATGACATAGCAGTCAATCAATGTCCACAAGATAGAACAATATCGCATTGTGGATAGCAATAACGTGAGGTACTTTCAAGAGTACAAGCTTGGCAGTAAAGAATAATCTTGGCTTGGAAACACCATATGGAAGAGAAAGTGAATTTACTTACCTCTAATTATGCATTCTTAAATCAGTATCCTGTGAGGTTGCCTTTCCCTATCGAGTCACCTATATACCAGTAGATACGTCTCAGAATTAATGCTATTCAACAAATTTTATGCCTGGTTATCTTAGGCATCTCTATCACTAATTTAGACCTTACCATTGAGTTTGGAACGCCGAAGAAAGTCAGTTTAGGCTTTCGCGGAATTTCATTTGGACATTTGTACTTAAAAGGGCAAAATAGTCATTTTGCACTTTTACGGTTATTTCTATTTTTTGAGACCCCGTCTCGTAAAACGGGACCTATCATTGATCTTAGAATGTCTGAGATAATAAAAATTGACTATTCATTTGCATCGTTTGGACTTCGTTTGACCTATATTTGAAATAGGGGCATTATTGTAAAGATTAATATTTAATTCATTTTCCTGTTTGGGCCACAGTGACATTTCCTAAAACATTTGGGGCCGGTTTACAATTTCCAAAAGCTGCGGTCTGAACCAGTTGGTTCAGAACCAAAAACCCTAAACCGGTCTCCCCCTTCACTGAACCAAACGGTTCAGTCCATTCCAAAGAACCGGATTCCACTATCTTGGTTCCTACCCTATCCACGGTTTGGATAAGCCCAAACTCAGATTTTTACATTTCCTATCCCTATAACCAAACGACCCCATTCATTTAAAATCCAATATATAAAACGACACAGTTTCATTTTCCCATTTCATTTTCGGTCGGGTCCCGACCCGATCCAAACCCGGATCCGGTTTAGTTTTAACCCGATAGCCTCACGACTTTAAGGTCATCTTCCCCGATACTCCGGTGAGCATGCATTAGGGTTCCGTCACCTTCTCCGGTGATGGCAACCTAAATCCGACCTTATTCCACCCTGTTTTCAATGCCATTTTCTTCCCTTCTTCCCAAGGATCTCAACCCTAACCTTAGTTTTCATCAAGACCCTCCCCATCTTCATGAATAGTGAGTTATTCAACTCCGATCGATTCTCCGGCCAAGTTTCATTTTCAATTTTCGTGACTGTATACTCATTGTTTTGATTCCAAATTAGTTCAAATAGTTTTCTGCACTTCATAGGGTCATACTTGGGTCATTTAAACAAGGTTTCATGCATGATTTTCATAAAAACCGAAATTATCATAAGACCTGCAACTCCGTTTTCCTACCTAGTTTCTCAACCATTTGAAGTGATTCCTTTTGCATTAACTTTCTAATTTCATACTCTACAAGACCCTAGTATTAAACCAAGGTTTCATGCTCTGAATTTATAAAACAGTAACTATGTAAACAAACCTGAATTTTCTTGTTTGCTCTCGGTGACCCTCCCGATCTCTCTGTTTTTGCTTCAATCTCTATCTTTCTCTTCTCCTCTTCAGTTCCTGATCCTTCCCTTTCTTTTCTAACCTCTCAACTCACAACCCGTATATATATATATATATATATATACAATAACAACACTCCACCACCTCTCTTCTCTCTCATTTATCTCTCTCTCTGTCTCTCTTGCAGTCAGTCTTGACTGTAGAGAACCGCCCCTTCAACCCTAGCCATCCACGTGCCCTCACATATATATATATATATACATATACTTACATATATACACACACCACCTTCACAATGTCGGTTGGTGTGTTTTCCCAACACACTCAAGCACACATACACACACACAGTGATGTATGCATAGGTCACTATGCATGTGCAGCCCCCCTCCTTTTCCTTTGTCTTTTCTTTGATATTTCCCTTTATATTTATACATGTATTATGTATACATATACATATATATATATACATAATATACATTATACTATATGTATTTATTTATACACATATAAAATACATATCTTATACGTGAGAGTATATCCATATACGTGCATGTATATCCATTTATGACAGTGCATGCATACACTGATTTTTGACGTACTACGTGTATGTGAAATATGGTCGTGCATGGAGATGCGTGCGTGCACGCATCACGATGCTGGACCTTGAGGTGCTCAAGTATTGCCCGACACTGGCTATTCTAAACAATTTATTCATATCCCTCAATCGCTTGATTCCATGAAATACCCTAACATAGAGCTTAAAACCGCTCATGTTATGCTATTCAGTCGACTTGCCTCGGTAGACGTGTTGTATCCCGGTTCGGGATATCACAATTGGGAAACTTTATTAGTTTCTCTCTGTTTCGACCACGGTCTTTCCCTGATTTGAACACCATTGAATTCCCCAAAATCCCTCAGACATTTTAAGACCCAATTAAAGAATCAACCTTGTCCCAAATTCCCTAGAGCCAAAGAACCCGATTTTCAACCTAGTTTTCCAGTGATTGTAAAACCTTTACTTTTCCTCTATCTTTCCCCTCTATTTCTTTCCCATTTGATTTAAGGTCTTCTCCCAATGATCCTACTAACTCGCTTGGGCTCCATTAGAGGGTTGGAAACCTCTCAAATCACCAAGAACCTAGAGAACTCATTTCGATTCTCTTATTGTGCACAGTCATATACACACATTCCCAAGCTTGCAACAATAATATAGATCTCATAACGGACTCAAAATGCCAAAAAAATTCCATACCTCTCATCCGAGCTTCCATGGTTAGATAGAGAAAGTAGAGAGAGAAAGAGCTTTCAAACTCTTTAATGGCTGCCCTTTGCAGTTATAGTCCCCCATTCTTTTCTCTTCTTCTTCTTCTTCTTCTTCCTTTGCTTCTGGTTCGGTTTCTTATGGTGTGTCAAACACACACACACACATATACAAACACACACTATTTTACACACACTCAAACATAAAACTATTCCCTCTGTGTCACACATACACACACTTTGCATTACACACAGTGATATGCACACACACACACACATACCCACTCTTGGCTATAGAGAGAGAAAGAAAAAGGGTGAGAGAGAGTGGGGAGATTTTTCAAATGGGGGGTGGGGATTGTTTCTGCCATAAGGCAGAGATGGAGGGAAAGAGAGAAAAAAGAGGAGAGAGAGGGAAAAATGTCTATTATGTCCCATCAAGCTATTTTGCCCTTTACTATACACCCTTACACACTATATCAAACCTTCGTACCACCTTCATGCTGACCTGTGTGCACCTTCTAGAGGTTTTCCTTAGCTTCTTGGAGAAGCTACGCGGCTAGTTGGCCAACTGTACGCCCACACTAGCCTGAATTGAAACTGTCTCAGAATCCACCAAACTTGGTACACTAGCTAATTTCAACGCTGTAATTTCAAATATGTAGTTTGTTTTCCAAAATTCCATCATTTGGATTTTCATATTTATCTACGTCCTATAGATGACTATGTAGCCCCGATGCTCACACAAGTCTTGAATAAATTATCAAAATTCCTTTGTAGTCCCATTATGTCATATTGATGACTTATCAACTCACTTTATAATTTATTTGACTCATATTTGATTTACCTCTAGTCCGTCCTTACTATATGCTGATAATTTACTCAATTGCCCTTTGAAGATTTTTCAGGTCCTTACATTGATCATTGTATCTTGGAAGACGATTTTCCAAGAAGCTCGTAAGCAATACTATAAGGGAGGTAAAATTATCATAAAGGCATAATGTCAAATGCTAGCCTTGATCTTCACTTTTTGCATTTTGATTCTGCAACCTTATTGTAAGAATGAGATAATTGTTTCTGTAAGCTTAGATTCTATTTATTCTATTTTGATAAAAAAAAAGTTTATATTTTTTCAACTTAATTCTATTTTCAATAAAACAATTCTGTTTTTCTAGTTTCTATAGTTACTATTCTCAAAAACAGATATCAATTTTATGTTCTGTATTGTTCTATAGAATTCCAGAATCTATTTGTTTACTATTCTGGTTTTGTTATTTTATTTTCATACTATAAAATTTGAGATTCTGTATTTTACTTACTATTTTATTAATATTCAGATTTTAATCTATATATGTTTTGTGCACTCAGTTTAAATGGAAACTAAAACAAACCCAACCCTTATTGTTGCTGTTGTGGCTCATGCACCTGTTATAGTGCCAGGTCCTATGAACCATAATGAAAAGGCATAGAAATTTAGTGGGACTGATTTGAAGAGATAACAACAAAAGATGACACTTTATCTCACTACATTGAATTTGGCTCAGTTCCTTTATGAGAATGCTCTTGTAGTAAACGAGAATAAAACAAATAGGCAAGTTATAGCCTCCGTGGATGCATGGAAGCATGTTGATTTCCTTTGTTGGAACTATATCCTTAATAAATTAGACAACGCATTATATAATGTGTATAGTCCAACCAAGACTGCAAGGGAATTGTGGGAATCTCTTGACAAAAAGTACAGGGTGGAAGATGTCGGTATGAAGAAATTCGTGGTTGGCAAATTCCTAGTCTACAAGATGATTGATTCCAAGACAGTGCTTAATCAAGTTCAAGAACTCTAAGTTATCCTATTGATATTCATGCAAAAGGCATGTCCCTAAGTGAGTCTTTTCAAGTGGCTGCAATCATTAAAAATTTACCGCTATCTTGAAAAGAATTCAAGAATTATTTGAAAGCATAAGCATAAGGAGGTGAGGCTTGAAGACTTGATTGTTAGATTAAGGGTAGAGGAACACAACTATGCTTCTGAAAAGAAAGCAGGAAAAGCCACCACTGGAGTCAAAGGTTAATGTGGTTAAACAAGTGTAGATATCCAAGAACAAAAAGTAGAAGCACTCTGGTGATGGTCCAAAATAAGGTCCCAAAGGAAGTGCCAATAGGAAGTCCAAGTGAAAATGTTTTGAGTGTGACAAACCAAGCTAATGTGCAAAACACAAGGACCAAGGGAATCCAAGTAAGAAACATGCTCAGGCCAATGTGACCAAAGTGGATGATTTTTCTGATGATGTTTCAGACATCAACCTCTCAGCAATGGTTTCTGAAGTAAATCTAATTGGTAACAATACCAAGGAATGGTGGGTGGACACTGGAGCTACTCACCATATTTGCTCAGATAAGAATATGTTCTCATCATATTATAGAATAGATAATGAAGAACAACTCTTCATGGGAAACTCCTCTTCTTCCAAAGTTGAAGGCCAAAGAAAGGTGGTACTGAAGATGACTTCTGGAAATGAGCTTACTTTCAATGATGTTCTCTATGTGCCAAGTATTCGAAAGAATTTTGTTTTTGGATCGCTATTGAGTAAGAAAAGTTTTAAATTGGTCTTTTGTATCTGACAAGTTTGCTCTTACCAAGAATGAGATGTATGTGGGCAAGGGGTATACGAGTAATGGGTTCTTCAAAATGAATGTAATGACTATTGTACCAACTAGTTCTATTAATAATAAGAACACATCTTCTACTTATATGCTTGATTCTTCTAATGTGTGGCATTATAGATTAGGACATGTTAATTATGATGCATTGCATAGATTAGTTAATATAGAATATTTATCTAAATTTGAGATCGAAATCTTAAATGTGTAACCTGTGTGGAAGCAAAACTTACAAGAACTTTTTTTTAATCTATTGAAAGAAGTATTGAACCTCTAGAGTTAATTCACTCTGACATTTGTAATTTGAAATTTGTTCAAACTAGAGGTGGTAAGAAATATTTCTTAGTTTTATTGATGACTGTATAAGATATTATTATATTTACTTATTGAAAAGTAAAGATGAGGTCTTAGAAATGTTTATACATTACAAGAATGAGGTTGAGAATAAACTTAATAAGAAGATTAGGGTGATAAGAAGTGCTAGAGACGGTGAATATGAATCACCTTTTGGTGAGTTCTGTTCCTAACATGATATTATACACCAAACTACTGTACGTTACTCACCTCAGCAAAATGGTGTTACTAAGAGGAAAAATAGAACTTTAATAGAAATGTTGAACGCAATGTTGATAAGTTCTGGATTACCATAGAATTTGTGGGAGGAAGCAATACTCTCCAAAAATTATATTATCAATCGAATACCTCATAAGAAAGCCAATAAGAACCTTTATGAGTTATGGAAAGGTTGAAGACCTTCCTACAAATACTTAAAAGTGTGGGTGTGTTTGGCTAAAGTGGCGGTTCCTACTCCTGAAAAGATTAAGATAGCACCCACAACAGTTGATGGTATATTCATTTAGTATGCTCATAATAGTAGTGCATATCGATTTCTTATTCATAAGTTTGAGATACCAGATATGCATGTTAATACTATTATCAAGTCAAGGAATGTATCGTTCTTTGAACATGTATTTCCTTACAAATCCATATAAGAGGTGAGTTATCTTTAAATGACTCATGACACTACAAATAGCAGTAGTCAAGACCAAGAGACATAGCAAGATAATGATGAACCTAGACGCAACAAAAGAGCTAGAACATAAAAAAAAAATTATCCAAATTTTCTAACTTATTTGTTAGAAGATGTGCCTCAAAGCTTTAAGGAAGCAATGCCTAATCTTGAAGCTCCATATTGAAAAGAGGCGATAAATAGTGAAGTTGAATCCATTATGTAAAATCATGCCTTGAAACTTGTGGATCTTCCACCAGGTTGTAAACCTCTTGGGTATAAATGGATATTCAAGAAGAAAATGAAAGTAGATGGATCAATTGATAAGTATAAGGTCAGGATTGTAGTCAAAAGGTACAAGCAAAAAGAAGGCTTGGACTATTTCGACACATATTCACCAGTTACGAGGATAACATCCATATGCATGTTAATAGCTATTGAAACTATATACAACCTTGACATACATTAATTGGATGTCAAGACAACTTTCTTAAATGGTGCATTAGATGAAGAAATATACATGGAACATAATAAAATTCTAAATCCCTTTCTAGATTAAAACAAACACCAAAGCAGTGGCATGGAAAATTTGAAAGCGTAACGATGTCAAATAGATTCAAGATCAATGAGATGAAAAATGTGTATATGTCAAGAACATAGAAAATTTCTATGTCATTATCTGTTTTGATGTTGATGATATACTCATTATAGGTAGTAATAATGAAGTTATTAAAGCTACTAAGAAAATGTTGAACAACAAGTTTTGTAACATTTCGTAATTTGTGAAATAAATAAATGAATAATGTTAATCTTGGCATGATTAAAGTGACCACAAATGTCACGACCCGAAACCCACCTTATGTGGATCTCGAATTGCGACCGCCACCCTTGAGCTCAAGGGCCGTCAGGCGAGGCTCACATAAGTGACGGTGTCAGACGGTGGTGCGGCCTGTGTTTGCGGAAGTGTGAAAAACTTTTTCTTTTTCTTCTTTTAAATTTTTTGCATAACCTCTTGGTACTGTCTCTCTTCAAAATGGTACACATGATTATACATTCAGAGCATAATAAAAACTTTAAGGTTTTATACATAATACATATCTAATTGTCCCTCTAGACTTATTTACATAACATTCTAACATTTACTATAACAAAGAGCGACTAACTACAAATCCTTAGTACATCCCAAAAACTACCAATACAAAAGTGACCAACATATGGTCCTACTACTTCCTTGCTAACCCTGTAAGGCGCTTCCTATGCCCTTCCATAAAATAGGCAAGCTCTCACCATCTTCATCACCAAATAGGGTCAGGATCGCTTCTGTTACCTGTAATGTGGGTCAGATAAATCAATGTAAGCTAATCTAAGCTTGTGAGTAATTCCAGCATTTGTCATGGGTTTTCAATTGGCAGTGGTTTAGTACAAGAGAGTTTATAAAACAGTCACTACCAATTGCTTATATACCTCAAATACAGAATATATGCATTCTTTAAAACTGATAGCTTTAAAACATTTAAAGTATTCAAGCTAAACATGTACTTCTTCAAATAGAGTATAGGAAACTTCAAAACACGTAACACAAAGCAATTTAAAGCATCCAAGTAAAATAGCTATTTCACGTATACAAAGTGTAAGAATCTTCAAAACATATAACATGGGGCGTTTAAAGCACTCGAGTGGATATGCAATATGCAATGTAAACTTGTAAACATGTATATGGTGGCCAATGTGACCAAAAGAGTTTAAATCTTTTGCTTCTCAATAGGATGAATAAAAATCTTTCTTCTTGTAAACATGAGGGTACGACCCTTTATTTAAAACCGGGTCATTTTCTTTAAAACAAATACTTCTTCATGTGAAGGGGGTTTGAAAAACCTTCTGCCATTTCTTATGAAAACATGAAAACGTTAGTTCCTGAAATCAACATATATAATACATTTAGGAATGCGGGGATAAACCTGTTACCATTTCTAAAAGTCTCGTTTTTTTCACTTTGATTAGGTGGAAATTTGTTTCAAACTAGATTCTAGTTTTACTTTTTGGAGAATCTCATGCCTGGGGAATTAGATCCTACTACCTGGCATTCTTCATGTCAATTGAGTTTCGAAGAAACCCAAAATCTCTTGTAGTGCTTATGCACCATTTATCTTGCATTACCAGTGGTAATAGGAGGTATTAAAACATTTGCAAATAGATGCTATTTAAAAGCATTAAAACTTGGCCTCCTTATAGTTGCATTTAAATACATTTAACACATGACTTCTTTAAATAGATGCTTTTATGAGCATTCAAAACATGATGTTCATGGCTTTATGATAGAGTCTTCAAATACTTGGAATATGCAAATTCAGAATATTTTACAAGATTGCATTTTAAACTTAGACATGCTGAAACATATTTTAGAGGAAACTGTAGTAGAAAACATTCACTGAGCATGTCACAATAAGGTTTTATAAGGAACATAAATACTTTAAAAAATAGGAATCATGTAAATACTGAATTTGATATTCAAATGCTTTAGATATTTTGAACTTTAAACTTCTTCAAATCCATGGAGTTAAATCTCTACTTCAAATATAAGATTACTCACCTCTGTCTTTAGGGTCAGTACTACTAGTGCGTTTTCCCTCTTTCTATGTAGTTCCTAAGAACAATTCATAAAGAGTCTATTAACTTCACATTCACTTCAAATATCTCCTATTGATGCTCTTAACTTGTTCTTAGATCATGTTAAATCCTAATTTCCATTTTAGGCTTATACTTTTTAAATATACTCTTCTGGTAGCTTTATTAAATTTTAGGTTTGCTTTCATAACTTCACATATTTGTGTGTCATACTTTTCCATACTTCATTTCATAATTTGGACCTCACCATTGAGTCCGGAACGTAAAAAAAAGTCAATTTAGACCCTTTCAGATTTCTATTTAGCTTTAGGGGTGTCACATCCCGAACCCCACCCGACGCGGATGTCGAGGACGTGATGCCAGTCAGCCCCCACGCGACCAACCAAAGGCAATTTCTGAACTTTCCAGTGAATTGCACTCCGACTGTAGGGTCAGATGCAGCAAAATTTAAAAACTTTTTGTCAAGGGAATGCAACTCATGTATCCACCGTAGGATATGTATCACACAGAGCAAGTCTAAAATCCAACAGCTAACAATTCTAACCTCAGAGCATATCTATAATTCGACATATAACAACAGAGCAGAACTATAATCTCTAGAGTACCGTTTAAATCCATGAGCCATGTCTATATCTAGTACATATCAGTCAAGTCAGTCGTATTACATCACTCACCTGATTAAATAGATTCAATCCTCAATAATCCAGTCTCCACAGATCAGTGCCATCAGATCCAACAGATATCATTCCTGAAAAATGTTAGGGAATGGGGTGAGCTTCGAAAAGCCCAATGAGTAACACAGGTTCCCTGTCATGGGTTTCAAACCATTGTTGTTTACAAAGCACAAGGGTAGTTCAGTTGTTTCTGAAATAGCAGTTTTACAAATCTACTTTAAATGCAGTTTCAGTAGAATAAAGTAGGACTGAACAAAATAAAACAACAGATCAGAACAGACAGAACATAACAGACCATATCAAGTATAACTGTACAGAACAGAATACAATAGGTCAGGACGGAGCACGATAAAACATAATAGAACGGAACGGAACAAAACATAACAAATCATAACTGAACAGAACGGAATGAAACATAACAAATCAGAATAAAATAGAACAGAACGGAGCGGAAACAATATGTCAACCAGAGATACAAGTACATCATCAAAGAACATGATAGATCAGTATTGAGTAGAACAGGACGGGACAGAACAGAACGAACAGATTGAAACAGAGCAAACAGGTTAGGGCGGAACAGATCAAACATAACAAATCAGGACGGATCAGGACTGAACAGATCAAACAAATCAAACAGAACAGGTCAGGACAAAACAGATCAAACATAACAGATCAGGACGGATCAGGACTGAACGGATCAAACAGAACAGGTCAGGACAAAACATATCAGACATAACAGATAGTTAAATATGTTCATTTGAAACAGGAGTACAGTTAAAACATCAGAGTAACAGAACAGGTCAGTAATGAGCAGAGCAGAACAATATAACAGTATAAACAGTACAGTATGCACAGATTAAACAGTGCGGTATGCACGTATAGCGCTCAAGGCTGAAATGGTACCAAGAGTCAGTTGTTCTTTCAGAACCAGTTAAAAACAACGTTAAATACGTTCATTTGAAACAGGAGTACAGTTAAAACATCAGAGTAACAGAACTGGTCAGTAATGAGCAGAGCAGAACAGTATAACAGTATAAACAGTACAGTATGCACAGATTAAACAGTGCGGTATGCTCATATAGTGCTCAAGACTGAAGTGGTACCAGGAGTCAGTTGTTCATATAGAACCAGTTTAAAACAGCGATTTCAGTACAGAACAGAGAAGCCAGACAGAGTAAGATCATGCATTTGGGTAAGAGCATGAAATCAGTGTATCAGATAAAATAGTACAGTACAGTATTTTAAAATATAGTAACTAGATAGTGTACTTATACACTAATTCAAGAGTCAGGGTTACTCACAAACTGTTACCGTTATCTCCTTGCATAAACAATCCGATAACCTCCAAGTACGTCAGCCATCTCCATGTATGTCGTGAATAATCATCATCAATCACAGACAGATCAGAATTCATCCATTCAGGCCTTATTCGTCATCTTAGGTGTCTATCGGTTTACCTAAGATATCCTAGTAGCCTATCGCCCTCCCATCGGGTTTCATCCGGGGCTATTTCATTCCTTAATTAGGCTTAGTAGTCTTCAGAACTATAATTTAAGTCATTTAGACTTCAATCATTATCAGTCAGTTACTTTTTCAGCCTTAGGGGCAAAACGGTCATTTTATCACTCTTGCCCCGGGCCCTGTCAAGGCCCCCAGAATAGTCTTTATATCTTAAATATAAAGTTCTACATCTTTTAGACTCCAATCAGTATCAGTTAGGTTCTTATTTTAACCATAGGGGCAAAATGGTAATTTTGTCATTCTTGCCCCGGACCCAGTCGTGGTTCTCAAAATATCCCATATATCGTATACATGAAGTTCTAAGTCTTTTAGACTTGAATCGCTATCAGTTAAGGGCTTACTTAGCCTTAGGGGCAAAATGGTAATTTGCCATTCTTACCCCGGACCCTGTCGTGGTCCTCAGAATGTCCCATATATCTCATATGTAAATTCTTAAGTCCTTTGGACTTCGTTTGGTATCTGTTTTTGATCATCGGGACACATCGGTCATTTCTCGTTTTACGCATTGACTGTCTCGGAGTCTTATTTAGCCCTTCAGTGTTCATAATTATCCCTATGATAATTTATCAGATCAGTTTGACCTTTATTTGACCTCTACTTTGCACTTACTGTGCTCAGGGGTATTTTGGTCATTTTACGTTTTGTAAGATTCTGACTCCGAATCATCATTTAATCATGTTTACAGTTTCACCAGTAGCTGGGCTTCTATCGGTATCGATTTCGTCCTAATCGGACTTCATTTGGGCTTCGTATAATATCAGGGATATTTTGGTAATTTCATGCGTCATATTTTTCGGCGCCTCAGTTCATAAAATGGACCTTACCATTGGGTCCAGAGTGTCCGACATAGTTAACTTGGACTATCTTTTATGTTTAGTTGGCCCTGGGTATCACTAGGGGCAGTTCAGTCATTTTACAATTTGTGTCTGTATTTTTCGGGACTTCAGTTCATTAAACGGACTTCACCGTTGAGTCCAGAATGCCCGACATAATCAAAATAAACTGTCTTTTATTTTTATTTGGGCCGGGTACCCTCAGGGGTAGTACAGTCATTTGTCACTTACAGGTCTGTATTTTTCGGTACATAATTTCCTAATTTGGACTGTACCATTGAGCCCAGAATATTTGAAATAGTAAAAATATACTATTTATTTAATTTATTTGGACTCCGTTTGACATATTTAATGTCCAGGGGTAAAATTGTAATTTTATCTATTTAATAAAATAATTAAATAATTATTTAATTATTTAATTAATTTACCAGGGGCTTAAATGTACAATTTTTCCAAAATCTGGGCCACAGTACAATATTCAAAAACTGTTGGGGTCAAACTGTATTATCAAAAGACTTCAGGGGTCAAAACATAATTACATAATTTAGGGGTTCAAACCGTAGGGTTCTAGGGTTAAACTGTTGAACTGGTCCAAAATTCAGAAAACCAGCCGGTTCAGTGACCTTTAGAAAACAGGAATAGCATATTCCAGTTAACCTCAATTTGGCCCTTATCCGTATTCAGGTTATCCTAAACCCTGATTTTACATTTCTTAACCGAAGAACCAAACAGGCCGGAATTCGATTTAAATTAAAACGGTTAGGCTTAAACGGTGTCGTTCCAATTAATGCGGTGGCACACCAGTGCCTCGACACGTGTCCGAGTCGACTCGGCCTAACTCGAACGAGTTGGCGAGTCAATTCCATCGTCCCCAACTTTTCCCCGTCCGTTGCCCTAGTTGTAGGTTTGCTATTTCTTCAATTTCATGGGTTTTCAAAGGCTGTTTTCGATATGTTTTGATTCCAAAACATTTCTGTATATGAGACCAACGATTTGGCATCGATTTTGAGCTTCGAATCTAAGGATCAAGCTCTGTATAACCGATTATTGTGCAGGCTTTCAGTTCGGTCGTGTGGCCTCGTTTCTCAACCAAATCGCACGAGGTTTGGCTTGTTGTGACCGTAATTCAATGGGGATCAACATCCCATTTTTAGATTTCAGTTTACAAGCTTATTTACGAGTTTGGGTTCCAATGGCCGAGACAATAGGTTCGGTTTTGAGGGTCTTCCCATGTGTTTCCAAGTCGCGGGTCAGTATTTATGGGGTCCTAGAAGGGTATAGATCATTTCTAGACCATCAGATTTCAGTTTTATGGAGGTCGAATCAGACCTGTTACAGGAAGGTCGTTAATGGCGGTTTGTTACAGTTTTGGGTTTTCAAGCTTATCCGACCCTCCTAGTTATCCTATAACAATCCTAAGCCTCACAGTAACTAATTTACACAGTCTATATGGATCAAAACCATCAGAAATAGGAGCAGATTTTTAGACAGAAAGTTGGCAGTTTTTGGGTGTTTACCTCTTGGACGTTCACTGTTCCTCCCTCTCATAGTTCGGTATGGCTCGTGTGTAGTCCAGTTCACCTCCTTCCCTTGTGCACCACCAATGGAGATGCCATTATCCCTCACACGCATGCACACACAAGCTCACTCTATGGTGTTTCTCACACTCCTCAATTCTCTCTTTCAATATCAGTTTACAAGATCATTTGCAGGCCTGTTTTTCCTCCATTGCATATATGGAGATGTGTAAATGCAAATCAAATTTTTCTTATCCAATACATCTCCCAACCTCATGATTAATTTGCATGTATTTTGGTTGAAGGAGAGGTCATCAAGTGTTGAGGTAGGTGATGATGGGGGCTAGGGTGCATAGGGGTGATGTAGAGATGATGTGTTGCATGCTTGGCCATTGGCCAATTTGGGAGGTGGCCCAACCAGATTTTAGGTTATATACATTTCTGTTGTATATATGGACACAAAGATAGTAGTAGCCCAGTTGGTAATTTTTTGGATACACAAGGTCTTGTCTACTTGGTCAAGGGTTCAATTCCCCTTGGCCACACTTTTGGGCATTTTCCACCATTTTAAGCTAAGGCCCCGCTTGGCAGACGCAGTAATTCAGTTTCAATGTTTCCTACCTAACTTTCATTTCGTAACTCCTTTTTCGATGCGGTTTGTTCCGAGAGTTCCGTATTTCAATTATCTTCAGTGTCAGAGGTTCCGTGTCACGACCCGAAATCCACCCTATGCGGATCTCGTGTCGCGGGGCCGACCCGAAAGCCGTCCCTACTTTTTCCATTCCTGTATCATAGTACTAATATGCAAAGTACTAAAACCTCAAAACAATAACAGCGGAAGTCTTATCAGTAATAATACATCAGCGGAAGTCTTTCAATACACAATGTTAGCGAAAATCTTTACAATACATAATATGGTTCTACATAAACAAAATAAGAACCAAACATGACCAGCACCCGAGGGTGGTGAATACATGGGAGAACTAAAACATAAACTGATCCATTTCCTTAAATGTCCTTCTACGTCTTTAGACTCCTACCGGGGTCTCGCGGCATCAGTACCTGAAATGGGGGTGAGGAGGGTGGAATGAGCTACAAGAGCCCAGCAAGTAAATACAGATCTCCGACACTGGTATCGAGGATCATAAAGGAATATGAATCCAAGAATAAGAATATGATAGCCGATCATAAAAATCAAATGCTATAATAGCCAATGGAAACAGTTGCCATAAAGGCCAATAAACAATGGAACACAATGTACAATTAGGAGTAAGGGACATATCATCAACATGAAACTCTTAACATGTGAACAGTGGCAAATGAACAGTAGGATCACAATGTGGAATCAGTAGGAATGGCGTAACAATGTTCTGGAATTCTCAACGAAAATACAATAACAAGAAAGTACTGCCATTATAATTGATCACAATAAATCAATCAAGGAATATCTTGCAATACAAGATAATCATAAGAACAATGTAATTCAACAATTTTAGTTGAACAATCGTATAAGAGATGCTTTTGTTCTGTGTTAGGGCTTGATATGCCCTCGGTCTTTGGGGGCCCGGTTTACCCCCTTCAGTGCATTCCAGTGTATGGCCATATGTCCGTTCACGGACTTGACCCGAAGGTCTTCAGTGTATTTAAAAGCATCGGATGGATATTGTGACTGAGCACAAATCCTGTATACATAAACATTTCATGATCATAAATGATTCCATAAGAGTATATAAAAATGGAATATCATCATTTCAATGGAAACATAACAATAGGCATTTCAAAACACGGTTCAACATGATAACAATGGTACAACAATAAATCAATGTCCACCAGATAGAACAATATCACATTGTGGAGACAATAACATCAGATACGCTCAGGAGTACAATTTTGGCAGTAAAAGAATGAACTTGGCTTGATAACACCACATGGAAGAGAAAGGGTATCTACTTACCTCTAATGCGTTGCTAATTCAGTCTCCTGTAGGTTTGCCTTTTCCCGTTGAGTTCCCTATATATCAGTAAATACGTTTCAGAGTAATTTCTATTCACCAGATTCTATGCCTTGCTATGATCAGTATTTCTAATACTTATTTAGACTTTTAATATGTCCGTTGTTCTCGGAACCTCTTTTCATAATTTTGACCTTACCAATAGATTCGGAAGGTTCAGAATAATAAAAATTCACTAATTATTTAATTCAATCGGAGTCCATTTGACTCACCTATGAAGCAGGGGTATTTTGGTCATTTTTACAAGTCGTAACTTTTCGGGACTCCGTCTCGTGAAACGGACCTTACCAATGGACTCAGAGCATCCGAGATAATAAAAATTGACTATTCATTTGCCCTATTTGGACCTCGTTTGACCCACTTTTGAGTCAGGGGCATTTTTGTAAAATTAACATTTTTATGTTGGGCCTTAGTGGAATTATTCAAAACATTTGGGGCCGGTTCATAAATTCCATAAGCTGCGGTCTGAACCAGTTGGTTCAGACCCCAAAACCCTAAACCGGTCAGCCTTTCTCCTGAACCAAACGGTTCAGTTTCATTCAAGAACCGGAATACAATAACCCAATTCCCTATCCCTATCCATGGTTCGGTTAACCCCAAAACCCAATTCTATTTCTTATCCCAATTACCAAACAGCCCAATTGATTTTAATTTCACATTCAAAACGACACAGTGTTGGACCTGTATTGCGGTCGGTCGGATCTCAACCCGACCCGACCCAGACCCGATCTCATCCTGACCTGAAGAAGCCCCCGATACTCCGGTTGTCTTCTCCGGTGGGGTTTTCCGGCCACGGTCGCCGGAATAGCGAATTTCCTCACGGATCTTCGTGATTTTACGTCCAAACTCTACTGTTTTTCTTCCCAATGAATTCTAGGATTATAAGGAACATGTTAGGACTGATTTTAACCTCCCACATCACCGGTTTCACACACCCATTCCCAGTTTCCGGCGTTGCACCGGTGAGGGAATAACTGGCCACAGAATGGCCATTTCTTGACCATTTAAGCTAATTCGAAGTGCGTTGGGTCCCTAGAGACTTTTCCTTATCCATATTATGGTTCAAATCTTGATTTGGTTCCACCAATTTTAAATCACCATTGCCAGCCGTAACCCAGTTTTGGTTTTTCTTGTTTTTCTTTTCTATTTCGGATTCTCATAAACTCTAACAGTAACGACACCTATTAACAATATAAATGAATATAATTTAAATCAGGAATATACCTGTTTGTAGGTTTTCTCAACCCTTTTCCAAAAATTCATTTTCTTTCTTTCTCTCTCTACTCCCACTTCTTTCTTCCTTGCAATTCAGTTCCTCTCACATCTTCAACCTCTGTCTAACTCTCTCTTCCTTTCTAATTATCCAACCGACTCAGTAGTCGGTGGCTTTTGTCACTTGTAGCCGTGGTGACACCACACACATGCACACAAGACACCTCACACACATAGCTTTCTCTCTCTTGGCTGATTTTCAGTCGGTGGCCTTGCCACCTAACACACACATGCACCGCATGTTGCCACCACACCTGACCCACGTGCCGTTCATTTCTTTCAATTTAATTTCCTTCCATCTAATTATATTGTATTACAATATATATATATATATATCATTCAACCGTATATATGTATATATGTATACGTATATATGATATTCATAATCATTTAGATTTACTTTAAAAATTTATGCGTCGACATTCACTTGCATGTTTTTCAATAAACTCGGCTTCCGGTGCAACGGCACCCGGACACCCGTGACTGTTTGCCTCTCGTACCTATGCATCGTAATTAAACAATACAGTCTATTACGCATCCACTTTTATTTATGTCATTTCACGGCTTATAATTCGGGATTACATTTATAGCCCGGTCCAGCCCGGTGCACATGCTATATCCCGGGTCGGGATATTACATTCCGTGTCATTTATTAATCATCCGGGATTTCCCAGGTTAGCTAATTCGGATTCCGTTGGTGTTAAAACGGCGTTATTTCATCGAATTAATCAGTAATCGGGTTCGGGTATTATACCATTCTCTCCAGACATATTTAATTATTTTAATCGGTCTATCATGACCGTCGGGATTATGATTAATTCCCTTAATCATTCTTTAAGTTAGTGCTAATTAATAATTAACAACTAATTATTAATTACGCAAGGTCGGGGTGTTACAAGGGGCACTTGGGGCAAAATAGTCTTTTTACACTTTTATGTGTCTTTATTTTTTGGGGTCCTGTCTCGCAAAACAAACCCCACCATTGGGTCCAAAATGTCTGAAATAGTTAAAATATACTATTCATATGTTTTATTTGGACATCGGATTATTTCACTGTTATTACATTAATTAAATTAATTTAATTAATTAAATATTGCATTTATAATATATATATATATATATATTTTGTGTCCATATTTCCCATGGGCGTGCCTGTCACAGTGGGTTGGGGGTGGGGTTTAGGGTTATGCACGTTTAAAAGGTTGGCTGTTCGATTCCCAAGGGCTGTGGCCCCTTTTATTTTTCAAGGGATTTTCAATCCAAACAGCGGTTAAGCTCAATTCAGGGATAAGATATCCCAACCAACTTTTAATTTAATTTCTAATTTCATATACTTATAACTAAACTAACCCTATTCGGTTTTTAAATATAAACATGACACCCCCCTAAAACGGCACCTTTCCATTTATGCGGTGGCTAACCCGCCACCTACACGTGTCTGAGCCAACATGCCTGGTTCAAAACGAGTTGGACGAGTTGACTCATCATCTTCATCATCAACTAGGTTACTGTTGCCCTAAATTTCAGAAACTTTCCTTCTAATTTCGTGGAGTTTGAATTGTCCAATCTCTCTATTTTTAATCCTAAACTATTTCTAGAACACTAAGGATCGTTTTTGCATTCATATAAGAGCTCAAATTGAGCTCAAGCGCTCGGTTAAAGGTTTGATAATCAAACCTGTAACTAGGTCGTTTATGCTTGGTTTTGGACCATTTCAGGTGATTCTTGGCTTGTTTTGCTCCCTGTTTAAGGGGCTTCAAATCCTCATTCTCAAAAGTGGGTTTTACAGTGAGTTTGTGAGGTTGGGTTTTAAAACGTGAACTTACAACTCCAATTTCTAGGGTTTTTTTTTAAGTTCCAATGTTGCGGCTTAGTGTTTTTAAAACACTTTGGGGGTCTAGTTAAGGTTTTATCAAACCAAATGGGTTTTGGTTAACATGATCTCAGACCTGCTCTAACCAAGGTTTATCTATGGCTGTCATAGTGTACGACTTGTTGTTTTGGGCTGTTTTAATGCCAAATTTTCATGCCTTATTTAAGATCACATACCCTAGATATCATTCATGCATGAATCAAGACTTAAATAGCTTGTATATGAGCATATATTTTAGAGAGGAAAATAATGAGCTTTGGTGTTTTTACCTCAACCAATGGCTTCTCTCTCCTTATTCTCATCTTCTATACTTCTGAATCTTACTTTTGAACACCAAGACTTCCTTCAACTTCTATTTCTCCCTCAAACACATGCTTTGTTCATGTTATATATATATATATATATAGACAGCCTATATGGCCGTCCACTTTCTCTCTCTTCTTTCCCTCATTTCTCTCTCTTCCTCCCTTCCTTGACTTCATTCTTCTGCTTTTAATTTCTCTTTTTCATTTTCAGTTTTTGTAGCCTTGCATTTACTGAATTTCTTGATATTTTGTGTTATATGTGTATTATATTAACACACACACACACGCACACACTTAAACACACACACTCAGCTGACACTCCCATGGCCTTCTCACTTCCTTCAATTTGCACACACCCATAGCTTGGTATATATATATATATATATATAGATATGGATGTGTATTTGTTCATATGTATATATATATATATCTATATATACATTTGGCTATACACACATAATACACACTTAGTGTGTGTGTTTAGCATGTGTTAATATATATATATATATATAATTATATGTATATTACTATATACTTGTATGCACATAACATAAACATATATTAAAATATACATAATTGTACAATTCCCAACTCTTGGTCCTTTTGTAGTTAATTTTTAACGATTGTTTTAAAATCTCGTAAAGCGTGCCCTATTACTTGATATTTCAGGTCAGGGTGTTACAACAAACATAGAAATGAAGGTAGAATAGCTTTGGTGAATGTACATGGAGAGTAGAATTGAGTTAAGAACACTTAGAGAAAAATATCCTAAGGAAAAATTTGGAGCCTTCTGATCTTTATTTGAACAAAGGGGTGCTCGTTCCAGAAACTCTTCGTTCGATACTCGTTTGAATGAAGACTTTGTTTGTTTGAACGAGCACATGACATAACACTTTTAAGTTGCAGGTTGAAAAACAATTGTGCACATTCCATTTTCTCTTATTCTCCAAACTCTCTCTAGACAGGAGGAAAGTTAGGGTTGAGCATTTCTTGAGAGTTCATGGGTTTCTAAGCGTTGTAACCACATCATACCACAAGGATTCAAGTATAAGAAAAATTTCTACTGATTAAAAAGTTAGGATTTCAAAGATTTCTTCAAGAACAAAAGGTAACATTTGAGACTTTTCATTTTCTCTTATAGTTCTTTAATGTTCTCATAGATTTAGCTGGATTGAGTGAAATAAATGGTGTAAAATATTTCTTAGGTTTTGGGATTGAAGCTTATAATTGGAATCTCTCTCTCTCTCTCTCTCTCTCTCTCTCTCTCTCTCTTTATCTTCACACAAATTCATACTTGTTTGGAGGCAGGACTTCTAACCTATGTGAAGAATTAATGTTAAGGAGAAAACATGCATTACATGACATTTCCATGGACCATCTTGTATAAAATTTGTGTAGAGAATTATGTAAATTGCTAGATGGACTAGTAGATGAACATTTTATGCTTAGCCCTTGATATATTCTTGTTCAATGTGATGATATTTGTATTCGATGTATGATCCCAGCTTAAGATTCTTTCACTTGAATGCTCAAAATTCATTAAATTGTTATATTATGCAATTGTAGAATATTGGCGTGTCTACCAAGTGTTTGATAGAATGTTTAAATGATTGTAATGATGTTGTATTGTAAAATTTTTTATTATATTGCGTATATGTTACTTGTCCTTTGATGTAATTGATATTTTCCCCTTGGATACCCTTGTTTGAATGAAAGATTAAATAAATGCTTTGTGAGAAATGGATGGGAATTAAGATAGTTGAAGGTTTGAGAAATAGGAAGAAATAGATGAAGAAACCATAAGCTGAGAAAAGGGAGTCATGGATAGTTATCTGGCATTTTGTGATGGGGATTATGTCTCCTTTCGGTTACGAACCGTAACCCAACACAGGTGGTCGTATGTTTCCATTAGATTAGTAGCCCAAAAAGCACTCAGGCTTAACCAGGGGCCATTAGGTAGTCTTGAAGGATTACCAAAGAAGTTGACATAGAAGGTAATACTGTTGAGATAAGTGAGGTGATGATAATTTAAAAAACCTCATTTTTTGTTCTATTATTATTGTAAGAATTATATTGTGTTATTATTGTTGTATTGATGCTCTTATTCTATTAGATTCTATGATGAATGCTCATTGAATTAAAATGTTAGGTGACACTTGCGTGACACACACATAACATATGCCTACACCTGTTACAGTTTATTCTTCCCTCTGTTTAGTTGTTCTACTGGGATTGTTGAATTGACCCCTATTAGATGTAGGTAATGGCAATGAGTGACGTGCATTGAAGACAACTTCCTTTTTTATATTTTGTTTATTTTTGGGAATGTAAAATACCTTATGGTCTCTATGTTGTTCACATAAAGGCTTGGAAGCTTAGACGGGACTTGGATATTTTTTTTTTCGTAATTACAAGGGTAAACTTTAGAACTCATGACTTGTATTATTTTGATTAGAATGAGATATCACATGTAATATCCCGAAAATTTGACATAATCCAGATTATATTCTGACCTAATAAAAATTTAGGTTCTGTGACATTAATAATTCGAAATAGCTCAAAATACAATGAGTCACGATGGGATTAATTAATAGGAAATATAAAATAAAATAAATCCAGACCGCTAAGAATAATATAGGCTCGGAAAATGGATAATCTAGTTAACCGAGCCAAATGAATTAAGTTAATGCCAAAATTTACAATATGGAACTCATATATCAAGCCTCAATATATAAATATATCTAGATATATATATATATATGCACACGTCAGATTGTATATATATAAAAGATTATATATTATAGAATATTATAATCTAAAAGTTACCAATGGAAGGTGCTAGAATATGTATATGCCAAATAAAATAGAAAGAGAGAGAAGCTTTTAGCTTCATCCGAAACACTTAACAAAAGGGGCAAATCGTGAAGCTTCTAGATATCTCGAGAAAAAGGGAGAAAATGGAGAAAGAGAGGAAGTCGGTGAGAACAGGGCATACAATATATATATATATATATATATATATATACATACAGTGAGTGTGTAAGCCGTGCAGGAGTAGCGGTGGAAGTGCAGAGAGCTGAGACGGCAACTGTTCGAGAGAAATAGGCGAAGGTGCAGTCGAAGCAGGAGTGAGCGATATCTCTGCAGAAAATTAGGGGGATCATGTTGGATTGATTGTGGGATGGATGACGGTGCTGTAGCAGGAATTTATGTATGTATATATGTGTGTGTTGTGTAGTGATACAGAGGAGGTTGTTGGAAGCAAGGAGAAGGGGCGGTACAGCAGGTCGCTATGTGTGTGTGTGTGATGACGAGATAGAAAGGGGTGACGTTGGTAGTGGCGCTGAAATTGGAGGAGCGTGACAGTGTCGGTTTGATTGGATTGGGAGGAAGGAAATTGCAGCGACAGTATCGGCTGGATTGAAAGTTGTACAGTGGTCCAATTGAGGTTGGGTGATGGAAATTGGAGGCAATTTCCTACCATTTGGGTTAGGAGTAATGAAGAGGAAACCACTTCGGAGTGTGAAAATTCTCTCTTAGTTTTCACGTTGTAAATTTGAAAGGGAGCCTCTGTTTCTAGATGTGTTGCCGTGGCTAATTGGGATCAGGCCAAGGAGGTATGGTTGAGGTTTATTTGGTTACTAATTCACCTGTGGAACTCAAGGTGGTATATGTGTAGGAAGTTTGTGGAAATGGATGAGGATTTGAAGCGATTGATGCTGCTGGGGTAGCTCAGAATTGTGTGTGTGGATGTTGCGATTTTGTGGCTCAGAATTGTGTGACTGCTACTGGAGTTGCGATAGGGGCGCGATGACGATGTTGCGGCAGTAGTGGATGGGTTTTTATGATGCATATTGGTGGCCACGAATTTTGCAATTCATGGAAAATTGTCTCTCTCTCTCTCTCTCTCTCTCTCTCAGATCAGTTGAAACAAATCCTGGGATTCCCTACGGTAGCCAATCAGAGAAACAAATATGAAACAATTTTAATAGGAGAGCTCAACTCACTTTGGCAATTGAGGACTGCAAATTGAGCTTGTCTAAATTTCAATGGAGCTGCTGCGGCGGTAACGGCAGCAGGTTTATGGAATTCAAGATTAGGGAGTGGATTGGTTGATGGGGTTAAAGGACTGCCCTCTTTTTATGCAGGGCAAGAGTTTCCTGCACATGAAGGTGAAATTTTGACATTGAAGTTCAGTCTTGCTGTGGGAAGCATTTCTGGCAGACATGTGGGGATGTCCTGTGGAGGTTTTTGTTGTGCAGAGGACCACTTTGTGATGAGCTACTTGGATACTTTGCTGGGAGTTTCAGTTTTGCCATTGATTTTTCGTTGACATATGGGTTCTTCACAATAGCAATGGCCAAGGACAGGATGACACTTGAGGATCGTTACATAGAGCTATTCCCAGCATTACTGGAGGATTTGAATGAAGATAAACGTAATATTCAGGTGAGTAACTCGGATTCTTGACTTGGTGTATATTTTCTGTATTACTTAAACTTGTATACTGAACTGCTTTATATGCTAAACTGTTTATACACTGAACTGTTTTAAATGCATATGCTTTCATGCATACCTCTTGATCTGCATTACTTGTGGCATGATTTTGTTCTATCCTGCCTTCTGATATATCCTGTTGATTCTGTTGAAGTCTATTGTTCTGTTACCTATCCTTTGGAGTCTGTTTGATTCTGTTTGTCATGTTGAGTCTTGGGCCCACTACGGGATTGAGTATATCAGTAGATGGATAGCTGGCTCTGTGGGACGCCCAAAACTCAGCATCCGCTCAATCCTATCTGATCTGTTCCGCTCTGATACCGACCCCAGCCGGAGGTGTGCGATATGAGGCCCTTCATGTGCCGCCAGGACGCGGGCCCTCCATGTGTGGAGGAGGGGGTGGATGGGAAGTAATGCCATCCCACATCGCCTGGGGAAGGTTCAGGCACTTTGAGCTGTATCCGTTTTATTTGAGCTGTATCCGTTCTATTTGAGCTGTATCTGTTCTACTTGAGCTGCATTGTTCTATCTGAGTTACATTTGAGCATGCATATATATATATATATATATATATATATATGAACTGGTTTTGAAACCCATGGCAGGAACCTATGTTACTCACTGAGCTTGTTTAAGCTCATTCCATTTATTTAACATTTTTCAGGATATAACTCCATTGGATTAGAAAGCACAAGGACATGATTCGTGTAGACTGAAAGCCATTCCCAAGTGAAGATCTGATGGCAATAAGATGTGGAGACTTGGGTTCTGATGGGTTGACTCTAGCTATTCAGGTGAGTGTGATGATATAGTTGACTTATCCATGTACAAGAGATATGTAGGGACATGGCTCATGGTAATGGTATTCCAGAGGGATTAGATATGCTCTGTGTTTTATGTCTGGTTGTGGATGTGATCTGTGGCTTAGAGTTATTAATTGTTTGATTATAGACTTGCTCTGTGGTACATACGTCTAATTGTGGTTTATTGATGAGTTGCGTTCCCGATAAAAAGGTTTTAATTTCCGCTGATCTGACCCTACATTTGGATTGCAATTCATCGTAAGGTTCAGAAGTTTGCCTTTGGTTGGTCGCATTGTCGGTCGGAGACTGGCAAGGCGGCTAACTGGCATCACATCTTTCGCATCCGCGTAGGGTGGGGTGCGGGATGTGACAAAAGCCATATATATGTGTATAATAAAAGACCTGAATATATATAGATATATAAATATATATATATACATGTGATAGTGGCAACAGAAACTGTCACGACCCGAGACCCACCCTATACGGATCTCGTGTCGCGCACCCAATCCGACGTTGCTTGTCAAACCAAGGGTCTCAACTTGCTACACAATCAGTGCTAGTAACATACAACAACTAAAATGCGGAAGAAAATAAATAAAAGTTGCATGTGATATATATAATGTTTACAAAATGCGGAATATAAAATTTCTTAATACAACTGTTCATCCCCAAGACGTGGATAACATGTCAGAGCTATAAGACTGTTTGTACTAAGTATTACCCTGCAACTTCAAAAGTAATGTCCACTGCTATCTAATTGACTGCTACTGCTATTGCTCTTCTACAGCTTTCTTTCCTAAAAAAGGTGGTAAGTTTGGGGTGAGCTAACTAAAGTTCAATAAGTAATTCTCTTTTGCTCTGCCATGCGTACAAGAATATAGAAACATTATCCATAAAAGAACTAGAATAAATGCAAATGTGCTAGCCAGTCAAGAATTAAGAAACTCATCAAGGAATATCAAATGGTAGGAACTCAAATGATAAAGCAATGAAAATATATCTAATAATATAATCATACTAATTACAGTCATGAGCTGTCTCAGGTATAATCATGTGCACTAAATAAAAAGCTGTGAAATGTCATGATCATTCATAATGAAATAATATGATCAAGCTATGATAATCAATAATAAACGATAGTGATATCAACTAAAATTGAGATGCATTGGTGGGGCCCGAAAATCCCTCTGAGCTAGTATCCAGATCCGCTCGGGCTGTATGAATACTACTTTGTGTACACTGTAACTGTACGTCCCATGCCTCGCATAGCAACGTAGTAAATGTTCCACTTGGAACCTGGACCCGAAGGTCATAAATAGCATCAGATGGAGATGTGACTGATCACAAATCCGACACTAATAATATATCAGGATCATGCTATCTTCCACGAAGAGTATAGTGGAATCATAACTGGTTTTAGGCAATCTGGCCGTAACGATAGTTAGCTAAACTATGGTTACTAGACTGCTTCGAATAAAACTGTCTGGCCCTCACGGCCTTAGGTACAAGTGTACAAAAAGGAATCCATGCACAAGTGTACAATCATGATCGAGATATAAATAGAAATCAATAAATACTTCCACATGATAGGGCAAATCAGTGCGGCTCAATAAACACTGGTATGTATGGAATACAACAAGTGATATAGGAAAAACTGTTGACATGGCTTGGAATGTAACACATGCAGAGATAAGAGATTACTTACCTCTTTCTGTATCTGTCTAGAAGGTCAAAACCGCCTTCTTCTTGTCTCTTGGTATTCTTATGATTCAGGAAACTCAATCTCAGGCTATAGTTACATGAATTATGCTATTCATCAAATTTTATGTCTCTTTCCTATTGATATCTCTTTTACTTGAATAAACTCTACTATTGAATCCGGAAGGTTGAACAAAGTCGATTTAGGCTTTCGTGGAATTCAATTTGGACTTCGGTACTAGAAAGGGCAAAACGGCCATTTTGCACTTTTACGGGTTTTTTTTTTTTTTTTATTTCTCGGGACCTCTTTTCGCAAATCAGACTCCACAATTGAGTCTGGAATGCTCGAAATAATAAAAATCCACTTTTCGATTAATTTATTCGAAGTCCGTTAGACTACTTTTTGACTCAGGGACATTTTGATAATTTTCCCCCTTCTAATTAATTAATTTAATATTTAATTAATTTATTTCTCGGGTTAATTCATAATTAACTATAATTTCTGGGTACAATTATAATTCTATAAAGTTCTATTCAAATCTGAATTAATCAAACAATAATTAATTCTAACCTTGTCGAGCTGCAGTCGATATTCTACCAACACTAATCCAAGAGTTGCTTCCTTATCAACCGTGCCTAGCAAGTCTACCCCCATAGACCCTTCATTCAAACCGGATCAATGGCCCTCATTGACAGTCAGGTGCCTCAGTCGTTTGCTCCTTCCATTGTCAACACCAAAACCCAAAAAATTTTGAGTAGCAGTAACTCTTCGACTAGCCTGTTGGAGCTCTCATTTTTTTTTTTTTGCTTTCTTTTCATTCTAATATATCACAGCAACGCAACCAGCCTCTAAATTTCCACTGTTGGAAACTACTGCTGCTGCTTTTCCAATTTCATCACAATCTACACATGTACCCCTGCTCGGCTACACGTTCTTCCTCAAGTCCATCACATGCCGCATCATCATTTTGCAGCAGTTCCACTTGCTGCTACCCTGCTACACAACGCCACCACAAACACCACCTCACAGAGCAGCACAGCCGCGTCTGTTGCAGCGCTGCTACTGCTGCTGCTACCTATCTTCCTCTCCCCTTTTTCTTAAACTTCACTTCTCCCAAATTTTCCCACAACTCCATGCTCACCGTACCTGCTGCTGCTACTGCCATCCCCCACTCTTCACCATTTCTGCTGCAGGAAAACCACACCGGATAGCATATCCACTACATGCCGCTACCACCACGCACCACGCAGATCTACTTCTGCTGCGCCGTTACTACTACTGCACTTCATCTCTCTTTTCTCCACTGCATAGCCCTAAACATACACATAAATATATATATATATATATAACTGTCCCTGTTGAACCACCCCTCTCTTCCTTCCTTTTTCCTTTTTCTCTTTTTCTTTTCTTTTCTCTTCCTATACACGTAACCTGCATCGCCTCACCTTTTTCTCTCTTCCAACAGCCACGGCTGTAGGCCTTCTTTCCTTGTTCCCACGTTTACAACACATAATATAATATATATATATATAATTATAAATATCCCTGTTGCTACGTTACACACCTGCACACACATGATATATATATATATATATATTGATGCTGCACTTTTCGGCTCGCAATAAGTATGGACTCCGTGACCTGTAAAACACTCAGAAAGATGATCAGAGGACCACCGGATTGGCTCCGGCGGTAGCCGCTCCGATGCTTAAGTAAATAAAAGAATTGAAAGACTGTATTGAAAGCCAAAGAATGAGCATAAAAATAAAGCGTACCTCTAGGGTTTAATTTATAAGCCGTGGCTTTCCTAAGTTGATTAGGATTTGACGCCATGAATATAGGGATTTGATCATCGAAGATTGCAGTTACCTTGTGGAGCATTGAATCATAGATGGAGATAATCATAGATAGTAGTTTCCGTGTTGAAAACTGTTTCCTTGTTTGCAAACTGTTTCCTTGTCGAAGACTGTTTCTTTATTCCCTGCTCGGCATCCGCTAAGGCGGTGACGAGGTCTGGAGTGTTGATCTGGACCCTGTGATAAGTTCTGAGGCCCTTGTCCGGATATGTATGCTCTGAAGGTATAAGTTTGGTCACTTCCGACCTTTTGTGCTGATCTTTTTGGTCATTGGCTGAGTGGAAACCATGTCGGCAATGCATGAGCTGGATTATGGTCATACGTGTCAAATGCTGATTGGCCTGCTCTTTTGTGGTATATCAGTTACTCCCCCCCCAAGTCCTAGTTCGATGCTAGCAAGCAACTAGGGCTAAGCCTTTTTTCGGAGAGTCATGTGTCCTGCCTGTTCGCCTTTCAAGGCAACTGTTGGGGCGCCATTTATTGCGCAGCCGGAGATTAGGTCTTTTCAAGGTCATTATTTGTACTGGCCGATAGTTGGGTTTCCCGAAATCATCATTGTTCCGAACCGTCATGGCGTTTGGGCTTGGTGGGTCCCTTCTGATACTGTGCTTATAAATACGGGGTAAGATTTTGAAATAACCTTTTCCCTGTCATTTTCACTGTGCTAGAAGATTTCATCCGCCATTGTTAGTCTGTGCGACCTTGAAGAGTACTGACTTCCTGAGTTAGAACAGGTTCGACTGATTTTCCCTTTTCTCTTGCTTCTTTCTTCTTGAATCCGAGAATAATGTCTGCTTCTTCCGAATCCCCAATTGTGAATGAGGGAGTGGGAAACCCTTCTGAGATGGCTATTCCGTCTCTTGTGGAAGATGTAGGTAACCCTGCTCCCGAAGATATTGGGGAGAGGCCTGTCGAACCTCCCCCTAGTCCTGGGGTTAGGATAGTCGATGCCTTTGAAGAGCCCCAAGACAGGGCTGGGGAAACCTCTGGTAGGTCCTCTCATAGAGAAGAGGGTGAGAGTGCTGTCACTCAGAGCCTTCTAGTCGAGTGGAGGGCGAAATACAATTTTCCCCCGAACGTGACCTGTAGAGTGCCAGGCCCCATGGATCGTCCCCAAAATGTTGAAGCCGGGGAGATTTGTGTTTACCCTACCTGGTTCGAAATGGGCCTAAGACTCCCATTGCTGGATTTAGTCAGGCAATTCTTTTGTTGGTATAAGCTCTGCCCTACCGACCTGAACCTTAATAGCTGGCGGCAGCTTCTAGGGTTTGTGGTGTTGGGACACCTGAACAAAGTGGATGTGTCTCTGGACTTGATCCATAGCAATATGGATCTAAAGTTCAAGCAGGCTGAAGGCCTTTTCTATATGTCTTTCGAGAAGGGGTTCCGACCCCTGTCCTCCGTTCCCACTTCCAATAAAACGTGGAAGAAGTGGTATTTCTTCGTCGGAGGAGGATGGGAGCATAAAGGCTTTCAGGAAGGGGAGGCCTCGTCATTCCCTCGTGTTACGGGTCATAAGGGTGAGGCTTATTCTCTTAGATTTACTTTCAGCCTTGTTATGCCTTCCGAACTGATAAACTGATATATCTTTCCTCACTTGTGTGTAGTCAAGAGTGCTTGGAAGAGGCCCGATTTTACTAAAGCACTGCGAGATCAATACCGAGTGTTGCTTTCAACTTCTAACCGGGCTCATTCTGTTATTGTGACTCCGGAGAACTTGATGGCTGCCCGTTCTGCAGAGCTTAAGAAGAGGCTGACGACGAAGTGGGCTGTGCCGGAGGCCTCAGTGGTGGGGGAGTCTTCCTCTCGAGCTGAGCTTGATGCCCCCCTTGAAGTAAAAAGGAGGAGGTTGATTTCTGGCTCTCCCGAGCCAGCCCCTGCCGAGGCTGAGAAGGAGGCCGAACCTGCTGTCCCTGTTTCGGCTGCTCCTCCTGCCTCTTTTGGTCCGAGCAGGAGGACTAGGAAGGGGAAAGCACCTGCTGTGCCGTCCGAGCCGTTTAATGAGCCGGACTATCAGATTGCCAAGAAGGCATTTGATCAAATATGGGCTCATGGCCCACACCGATACAGAGAGGATGACCCCTCCAAGTTGATGACTGAGATAATGAATCTCCAGATGAGGGTAACTTCTGAAGCTTTTTCTTGACTTTTCTGTTTGTCTATTCGTTTAATCTAAACTGTCTGTCTTGCTTTGTGCAGAGCATGCATAGTTTGGCTGCTCTAATGGTGACCCCCATGGGCCTTGAGAAGGCCGAGAAGCTGAGGGCCGAGGTGGATGAGATGAGGCTGGAGCTCGGAACAGCCCGATCCAAGGTTCAGAACGCTGAAGAGGATCTAAAGGAAGCTACCACCAACCTTTCTGTGGCAGAGTCTGAGAGGGACATGTATGCTAAGAAGGTTGAGGGGCTTCAGGCAGAGTTGGTTGAGCTCCGGGGTTCCTTTAATCAGAAGGTTCAGGAGGCAGCTGATCAAGCCAAGGTTGAGGCTTAGATGGAATTGAAAGATGAAGTTGAACAGATGGGTGATGACCTGATCCGGTTCGATTTCGAAAGCTTCAGAACTAGGTTTCAGATTTAGTTCCCAGGTTTTGACGTTTCATCAATCGTTCCCCCTGAGCCTACCTCATCTCGTCCTGATCCGGACAAGACGGATGGGGCTACTGCCCTTAACTTGGAAGAGGACGCAGGCCCTTCTGGGAAGTCTTGAGGCTTTATGGGTTTTTATTTTTGCTACTTCCTTTTGATGTAATGCATGTATTCTTCCGATCAATAAAATTGACTTTCCTTCAGATTCTGCTTGTGTTCTTTCCTCCTGTGCAATTTTGTCGTAAGTGTGGCCGCTCTGAGCCTTTTGTATGTTAGATCAACTGCCCAGCAATCAGTAGTTGCTTTCCGAACTTCGATACTTGTCACTGAATAGTGAACGTAGATTGACTTCAACTGTCTTATTATAATAAGACAAGAAAGTAAATATAACCAGATAGACAGAGCCTGATAAAGTGGGAGTAGGCTTCTGTAGGGCTCTGAGACAGACTGCTCTGAATCAAGAGCTTGTGAAGATAACCAGGCGGCTTGTGCTTGTAGTTATGATGCTCGGTATGCCTGTGTTTGAGTACTCAGGATTGGGATATATCCGAGCTGTTTGGCCTTTGTCATATGACTGGCCTGTCATTAAATAATTAAGACTGGAAGATCAGAATCTTGAATAGGGGGTCTGTACATTTAGGCTTTGTCCCATTCTCTGTTAATTCGGGAGCTTCAGTGATGGCCTGTGGTCTCTGTTTAGAGAGTTCTGTACCCTGTCTCTTGGTATATTGAAGAGGCATATTTAATGCACCGCTTATTTATTCGATTGCCGTTTGGGATTTCCAGGCCAATCTCTTTTTCACCAGTTGCGACGGTTCAGTTGGGTGGCTTTTGGACTTCAAGGGTCTATATATATAGAAGCGAGGGCATTCGGTTACGTTCACCCCTTTTATTCTCGAACTGTTTCCTCGTAGGAGAGATTTTATATGCTGCCGGAGTTTTGCCACTCACCCGGAGATGAAGGATGATTCTTTGTCTGAGTTAGGAATGATTGAATTGTGGCCGAGAGTTAACCTTCCCCCTTTTTCAAGTCTCCAAGGAAGGATTAAAGGAAGCACAAGTCTTCTTGTTTCCTCTGGCCTCCGGTCGAGATTCCTCCTGTAACACCCCAATTGCTTGACTGGCATGTTTTGTGTATTGAAAACTGTTTTGGAAATGAAATGTCGGGTTTAGCTAATTTAATGTCTATTTTTAATAGTGATAAAACTCGAATTAGTTAATTATGGGAAACTCAAAAAAATAAAAACTGACATTGGACCTTGGTCAATGAAAGATATTCTGAGTAGGAAGTGACAGAAAGAAACCGCACTGAAAAAGGAGTTACGGATTGAGAGTTAAGGCCAAAACAGTGAAACTGGAATTCTGCGACAACCAAACAGGGCCTTAACCAAAAAAATAGGAGAAAATGGTCACTTGGGAGGCCAAGGGGAATTGAACCCTTGACCTACCAAGGTAGGTAAAATCTGTCCCAAAAAGTTACCAACTAGGCTGTTGGTTACTTTGTGCATATATACAGCAATATATGTATATAACCTATAATCTTGCCCAAGCCACCACCCAAATTGGCCAATGGCCTTGCATGCATTCCCTTCATCATAGCCCTCCATCACCTCCATCAGGTCAACAGCCACTAACCCCACTAAGGGCAAAGATACACTCACATATATGTATATGTGTATAGCCCTATATGTATATGAAGCTATAATATATAAATGCCCTAACTTGCATCAAATTCTCTTTTGAGAGAATTCTGAAAATACAGAATTGTGTGAGTGTGTGTGCATACGTGAGGGACTGTGAGAGAGTGTGAGAGTGTAGTGAGAGAGAGGGGGAGAAAGCTTTGCATGCAAGGGAGTTTGAGGAAAATTTGGCCATTTGAAGTGCAAGGGGGGACTTGAGGATCACGGTGCATGAACTGAAAAGCTTGAGGGACATTTAGAAAGGTCTGAACCGAGCCAAGAGTGTGAACTACTACTGCTTGAAGGTAAAATTCTAAATTATCTTCAATTCTTGTTTTGTAGATTTTGGAACTGTTTGATAGAATTAGACTACATGCATGTTTCATTCTTGATCCTAGGAATTATTCTGAGTGTATTGCATGGCTTAGAGGTCTCGGATAGGTCAAAAACCATGAAACCCGAGACCAACCTCCATTGATGAAGCTTGGAAACACCAAGTCTGATTCGACCATAACCATTTGAGATTTTGCATGTCGAGACCTGAAATAGACGCTAATAGTATTTCATATATTTACTTACGCGACTCCAGAACTCACTGTAGCCCCACGAATTTGAAAATGAAGCTACGGGTTTGAAACCCAAATCTTCTAAAACCGAGACCAAACTAAAAAATAAAAATAAGGTCTTGATCCTTATGCTCTGTAGGTCACGTAGCTTCAAAAAACACACAAAATGGTTGAGAAATAAGGATATATTGTTGAGTTGCAGGTACGGCTAGCATGGTTTATTCCCACCGTTTGAGTTGATTTATTGTTGGTTTATGAATGCCAAAATAATGGAAATCATATTTATAGTATATCTGAATGAAAAACAGAGAGAGACCGTGTGTTAAAACTCACGAAATAGAAATTTAAAAATCTGCAGGTTTTAGGGCAACACTGTGTAGGGTTTGATGAAGGAGACGACGCTGAGTCGACTCTGTGTCTTTAAAACCGAGTAGACGGCTTGACTCGGACACGTGTCTGTCCCAGGGACTGCCACTGCATTAATTAAACTGCGTCGTTTTGGGCCGTTTATATATGTAAACTGATACGTTTAAAAGAAAAGAAAGGGAAGGAAGGAAAAAGGGGGGGCTACGGGGTTTCGAACCCCTGACCTCCAGAACCCACGCGCCCCTTCTTTCCACTCGGCCACGCACCTGCGTGTGAACCATATCCGACGAAATATATATATATTATATATTTAATTATATCAGAAAAATAAAAGACGCATTTTGCGCCTTATAAGGTTCGAACGCAGTGTCTATTGGAGAGGGAGGTGGCACGCGTCCGCTGTGCCACCCTATTCGACCGTTCATTTTCTGCCAAAAATAATATATATATTATATATATTCCGAAATTAATTTAATTAAAATCATTTAATTAAATTAAATACTCCAAATTAGTCCGTTGTCCAAAAATCATAAGTTATATATGTATTCCTACTGTCTCGGACCTCCTGAGTCCAATGGTGAGGTCCGTGACTGCAAATGAGGTACCGAAAAAAATATGATGTATGAAATTACCATAATACCCCTGACCCTGTACAAGGCCAAATGAAATCCGATTTCAACGGAACTGATACCAGTAGTAGACCTGACACTTGTGAGATTATATGCATGATTAGATGACGAATCCGAGACAGAAATTTTGTGGCGGCAAAATGACCAAAATACCCCTGATATACCTGAACCCAGATTTAAAAGCCGAGAGAGTCTAAATTGACTTTCTTCGACCTTCCGAACTCAATGGTTAGGTCCATAATATGAAAATCAGAACCGATAAATGTGTGAAGATACTGAAACCCTAAGCAAAATGCTTAAGAGGTAAGACCTATGAACTAGCCACTATAAGTTAGTTCCATGAAACCCATCACAGGGTAGACTTACTCAGTCTAAGGTCATGAGTTGATAAATCTTTATAAATTGTTTTAGGCTTAAAGAGAAAAAGAGGAAGGCTCCATTCATAACTTCAAACTCGAATATTGAAGGTGAGTAACTTCTGACACTGTTTAGTTACTGCTCCTTGATCTGCTAAATTGTTTCGAATACCATATGTTTTAAATGCAATTGTTTTAAATGCATGCTTTTATCACCGATGACATGGTTTTTAGTTTCTCAAATGATTAACTATACTTCTGATTGATATGCTAGCACTCTGAACCGTTTATCTGTTTTGATCTATTGAACTTGACTTGGATTTATTGAACTATTAATTCCAAACTGATTTAATTACCATGTGATTTAAGCAAAGATTGAATTCGAAACTCTTGCCTGGATATCTGGGTTACTCACTGGGCTTTTTTAAAGCTCATTCCATTATTTTAATAATTTCAGGGAAACTCTCAGATGGACAGGTTTAGCAGGTTCAGGACTTAGGGGGAAATGTTGGAGACCCCTAGATAAAATGATAACCCATTTTTGTGAACCTATACCATTTTTGTACTTTTGGTGTAACTGATCAGATTATGACTTTTGTAGTGAAAACTGTTTTGTAATCTTGATTAAGATAGGACTGACTATGATGTATCCTGAATGCTCTGCCAAGTATATATGTATGCATTCTCTTGTGAAAATTCCGCTGCTTAAATTATATATGTTGAATGCATTATGCTTGGGATTTAGATCGGAATGGCCTGTGGTTAGGATTACCGTCGGGGTTTTGCTTTCAAAAAGAAAAAGAAAAAAAAACTGATAAAACCCGATGGGTGCCTAACTGGCCTTTGCCACGTGCCCCAAATCCGCACAGGGTGGGTCTGGGGGATGTGACAAAAGAGTGGTATCAGAGCTACAGGTTTGAAAGTCAGTATAGACCAGAACCTTAGGGTTATTTTAACACTGAATCCTTAGAAAGCAAATACTTAAGTCATAGAAATTCTGAATCGATGAACAACCTGAATGACATTCTTACTATGACACATTGAATGAGGATACTTAGAATACTTTTATCTTGCTTCAGATGCCGCCTCGAACTAGGAATAACAATAGGGAACCGCAGGCCCCAACGGAGAGCGTAGCCCTACGGGAAATGCAGGCCACATTAGCTCAATTCGGCCAGGCCATTGAGGGACTATCAAGAACCTTACAGCAACACCAGGCCGGACCAGCAAATAACCCTGTAGAGCCTCCGGTAGTTCCGCCCCCGCCTGCCCCAGCGCAACCGTTGGAAACCGGCATTCGTAATGACTTGTTAGATCGCTTCCATAAGCTCAAACCCCCGACTTTCGATGCTGTTACCGACCCCGAGAAAGCTGAGCTGTGGGTCATGTCAATGGAAAAGACCTTTAAGCTCTTGATTTGTTCGGAAGTCGAGAAAGTGATGCGAGCCGCTTACATGTTACAGGGAGAGGCTTACAAGTGGTGGCTCGAGATGCAAGTACAGAACCCCACCATTACCTGGGCCGATTTTATTGAAAAGTTTTATGGCATGTTCTTTCCCCCTACAATCCGGGAGAGAAAAATTCAGGAGTTCGCCACCCTAAAACAAGGGGACATGACCGTAATTCAATATGCAGCCAAGTTCTCTGCGTTGTCCAGATTTGCTTCCTTTTTGGTGAGGGAAGAGCATAATAGGGCAAGGAAATTCCTCGCAGGTCTTTGGATCGGGATACGGACTAAAGTCTCGGCCTTTGAATTACACACCTATTCCGATGTTCTTAACAAAGCCCTAGTTATTGAAAAAGACATGGAAGAGTTCAACCAACTGAAGGACCAGGAAAGAAAGAAAAAGGGCAAAAACTTTAAGAAGGAGCAGCCGAGCAAGAAGCAAAGGATTGAGGGCCCAAGTAAGAGCAACAAGGGTCAGAAGAAAACTGAGGAAGTGTCCAGATGCCCTCACTGCCAGAACTTACACCCTGGAGAATGTCGCCGACTGACTGGTGCATGCTACCGATGTGGAGATAAGGGGCACCAAGTCAAAGATTGCCCGCAACATCCACCAATCCCGAGAACACCTGCCTCAACTACCGGCACCGCAGAACGGAAGCCTATTCCAGCACCTCTTGCCAAGACAAAGGATAAAGGCAAGGAGCCACAGGGCCGCCCGGGAAGAGTCTTTGCACTGCTACCAGGAGACACCTCTGCTGCGAATGCTGTAGTAGCAGGTATACTCCCGATTTTTGAAATCTCTGCATATGTGTTGATTGACCCTGGATCCACGCATTCTTTTGTGTCCCCATCTTTTGTTGATAAATTGCATAAGATACCTGAACCTATGGATGAACTGTTATCGGTACAAATTCCTTCTGGGATGTCAATGATTGTGTCCACGATCCTTCGGAACTGCAGAGTAATGATTGGAGACCAGGAGTTGTTAGTCAATCTAATACCCTTAGCAATAAAGGGATTTGATGTGATATTGGGCATGGATTGGTTGTCACACAATCATGCCACCATCGATTGTTTTGAGAAAAGTGTATTGTTTCAGCCCTCGGGACAGCCCGAGTTTATGTTTAGGGGAAAGGGCATTACCCCACCACCCTACCTAATCTCTGCCATTCAGGCAGGGAAGTTATTGAAGAAAGGGTGTCGTGGTTATTTATGTAGTGTCTTGGATACCCAAGCCCAGAATCCCCCACTACCCGAAGTGCCAGTTGTGTGTGAATTTCCCGACGTGTTTCCAGAGGAACTACCGCAAGGAACGGTTGATCGAGAGATCGAGTTTTCTATCGATCTTATCCCTGGAACTCAACCTATATCTAAAACTCCCTACCGAATGGCCCCATCAGAGTTAAGGGAGTTGAAAGCCCAATTGGTGGAATTGTTGGAGAAAGGGTTTATCCGACCCAGTGTATCTCTTTGGGGAGCACCTGTGTTGTTTGTGAAAAAGAAGGACGGCTCCCTAAGACTGTGCATTGATTACCGTGAACTAAATAAAGTGACGGTAAAGAATAAGTACCCTCTTCCGCGTATCGATGAATTGTTTGACCAGTTACAAGGGGCGAGTGTATTTTCTAAAATTGATTTGAGATCGGGGTACCATCAACTCAAAGTCAAGGATACTGATGTACCAAAGACGGCCTTCCGAACCCGATACGGTCACTATGAGTTCCTGGTCATGCCTTTTGGCGTGACTAACGCCCTTGCCGCGTTCATGGATTTAATGAACCGGGTTTTTAAACCGTATTTGGATAACTTCATCATAGTATTTATTGATGATATACTAGTATACTTGCGCAACGAGGAGGAGCATGAAAGACATCTGGGGATAGCACTACAAACCCTGAGAGAGCACAGACTGTATGCAAAATTCAGCAAGTGTGAATTCTGGTTGTCCAGCATTACCTTCTTGGGCCATGTGATTTCCAAAGAAGGCATCGCTGTTGATCCACAGAAGGTGGAAGCCATATTGGATTGGCCCCAGCCGACCACTGTGACAGAAGTCAGAAGTTTTCTTGGACTAGCTGGGTACTACCGGCGTTTTGTGAAAGATTTTGCAAAGTTGGCCAAACCGCTCACACATTTGACCAAGAGTAATGTACCATTCATTTAGGCAGATGAGCAAGAAAAGAGTTTCCAGCTGCTAAAAGAGAAGCTGACCACAGCGCCAGTATTGACTATTCCCTTCAGAGAAGGGAAGTTTGTCATTTACTGTGACGCCTTTTATAAAGGACTGGGTTGTGTCCTTATGCAGAATGATAGAGTCATCGCCTATGCTTCCCGACAGCTCCGACCTCATGAGCAAAACTATCCTACCCATGATCTAGAATTAGCTGCAGTGGTGTTTGCCCTAAAAATCTGGCGCCACTACCTATATGGGGAGGTGTGTGAGATTTTTACTGATCACAAGAGTTTGAAATATGTCTTCACACAGAAGGAATTAAACATGAGGCAGCGAAGATGGCTAGAACTAATTAAGGATTATGATGTGGCTATTCAGTACCATCCGGGTAAGGCAAATGTGGTGGCCGACGCCTTGAGTCGACGATCTAGAAGCCTTGCCTACATGATTACCTCTCAGGAGGAGTTAATTCGACATCTGGATGAAATGGGTATCGAGGTAGTTCCACCAGGTAGTGCGGCTTGTCTAGCCAATTTGACTGTTGGATCTACATTGGTGGAGCGAATTAAAGCGGGACAGACTCAAGATGAGGAGTTGATTAGAATCTGTAATGAAGTAAAGGCAACGGGGAAAGCTGATTTTGGAATTCAGGACGGGATTCTACGGTATCGAGGTAGGTTGTGTGTGCCCAAGATACCTGAGTTAAGAAAGGAGATTCTGGAAGAAGCCCATGCCTCGAGATTCACAGTACACCCTGGGATTACGAAGATGTATCATGACCTCAGGGAGTTATACTGGTGGACCGGATTAAAGAAGGACGTAGCAAATTTTATTGCTCACTGCACACGATGCCAACAGGTGAAAGTTGAGCATCAACGTCCTAGCGGACTTCTGCAACCACTCCCTATTCCGGAATGGAAGTGGGATCATATTACTATGGATTTTGTGTCCGGTTTTCCCAAGTCACCGAAAGGCTCTGATGCTGTCTGGGTCATAGTGGACAGATTGACCAAGTCTGCTCATTTTCTACCTGTCAGGACCACTTATAGCTTAGAGAAGCTTGCCGCATTGTACATTCAGGAAATTGTACGCTTACATGGCACACCATTGTCCATTGTATCCGATCGAGATCCCTGATTTGTGTCACGATTCTGGAAAAGTCTACAGGAGGCACTCGGCACGGAACTCAAGTTCAGTACAGCATATCACCCGCAAACTGACGGGCAATCTGAAAGAGTGATACAGATGTTGGAGGATATGCTGCGACTGTGTGCACTGGACTTCAAAGGAAACTGGGCAGAGCATCTGCCACTTGTCGAGTTTGCCTATAATAACAGTTACCAAGCCAGCATTAAAATGGCACCATATGAGGCACTATACGGGAGGAGGTGCCGATCTCCACTTTGCTGGATTGAAGCTGGTGAACAGAAGCTGCTTGGGCCAGATTTAGTCCAAGCCACCACGGAACAAATTCAGAGGATCCGGAACAGACTGCAAACGGCCCAGAGCCGGTACAAAAGCTATGCCGACAATCGGAGGAAGGATCTTGAATTCCAAGTAGGCGATCTTGTGTTTCTTAAAGTGTCGCCACTAAAGGGAGTACTCCGGTTCGGCAAGAAAGGTAAGTTAAGTCCTCGTTATATTGGTCCTTTTGAGATTTTAAAGAGAATTGGCCCGGTTGCATATAGTCTGGCATTACCGCCTGAGTTGGACAAGGTACACCGTGTATTTCACGTATCCATGTTACGAAAGTGTATACAAGAACCGGGGCAAGTCGTCGAGTATGAGCCACTCAAGTTGAGAGACGACTTAACGTATGAAGAACGGCCAGTCCAGATCCTTGACTGGAAAGAAAAGATTTTGCGTAACAAGGCAATTCCGCTAGTCAAAGTCTTGTGGAGAAATCACTCTAGTAAAGAAGCAACCTGGGAACTTGAAGCTGAAATGCATGAAAAATATCCCGAGTTGTTTACTTGATGTTGTAGACTGAGTTTTGGGGACAAAACTCTTCTGAAGGGGGGGAGGATGTAACACCCCAATTGCTTGACTGGCATGTTTTGTGTATTGAAAACTGTTTTGGAAATGAAATGTCGGGTTTAGCTAATTTAATGTCTATTTTTAATAGTGATAAAACTCGAATTAGTTAATTATGGGAAACTCAAAAAAATAAAAACTGACATTGGACCTTGGTCAATGAAAGATATTCTGAGTAGGAAGTGATAGAAAGAAACCGCACTGAAAAAGGAGTTACGGATTGGGAGTTAAGGCCAAAACAGTGAAACTGGAATTCTGCGACAACCAAACAGGGCCTTAACCAAAAAAATAGGAGAAAATGGTCACTTGGGAGGCCAAGGGGAATTGAACCCTTGACCTACCAAGGTAGGTAAAATCTGTCCCAAAAAGTTACCAACTAGGCTGTTGGTTACTTTGTGCATATATACAGCAATATATGTATATAACCTATAATCTTGCCCAAGCCACCACCCAAATTGGCCAATGGCCTTGCATGCATTCCCTTCATCATAGCCCTCCATCACCTCCATCAGGTCAGCAGCCACTAACCCCACTAAGGGCAGAGATACACTCACATATATGTATATGTGTATAGCCCTATATGTATATGAAGCTATAATATATAAATGCCCTAACTTGCATCAAATTCTCTTTTGAGAGAATTCTGAAAATACAGAATTGTGTGAGTGTGTGTGCATACGTGAGGGACTGTGAGAGAGTGTGAGAGTGTAGTGAGAGAGAGGGGGAGAAAGCTTTGCATGCAAGGGAGTTTGAGGAAAATTTGGCCATTTGAAGTGCAAGGGGGGACTTGAGGATCACGGTGCATGAACTGAGAAGCTTGAGGGACATTTAGAAAGGTCTGAACCGAGCCAAGAGTGTGAACTACTACTGCTTGAAGGTAAAATTCTAAATTATCTTCAATTCTTGTTTTGTAGATTTTGGAACTGTTTGATAGAATTAGACTGCATGCATGTTTCATTCTTAATCCTAGGAATTATTCTGAGTGTATTGCATGGCTTAGAGGTCTCGGATAGGTCAAAAACCATGAAACCCGAGACCAACCTCCATTGATGAAGCTTGGAAACACCAAGTCTGATTCGACCATAACCATTTGAGATTTTGCATGTCGAGACCTGAAATAGACGCTAATAGTATTTCATATATTTACCTACGCGACTCCAGAACTCACTGTAGCCCCACGAATTTGAAAATGAAGCTACGGGTTTGAAACCCAAATCTTCTAAAACCGAGACCAAACTAAAAAATAAAAATAAGGTCTTGATCCTTATGCTCTGTAGGTCACGTAGCTTCAAAAAACACACAAAATGGTTGAGAAATAAGGATATATTGTTGAGTTGCAGGTACGGCTAGCATGGTTTATTCCCACCGTTTGAGTTGATTTATTGTTGGTTTATGAATGCCAAAATAATGGAAATCATATTTATAGTATATCTGAATGAAAAACAGAGAGAGACCGTGTGTTAAAACTCACAAAATAGAAATTTAAAAATCTGCAGGTTTTAGGGCAACACTGTATAGGGTTTGATGAAGGAGATGACGCTGAGTCGACTCTGTGTCTTTAAAACCGAGTAGACAGCTTGACTCGGACACGTGTCTGTCCCAGGGACTGCCACTGCATTAATTAAACTGCGTCGTTTTGGGCCGTTTATATATGTAAACTGATACGTTTAAAAGAAAAGAAAGGGAAGGAAGGAAAAAGGGGGGGCTACGGGGTTTCGAACCCCTGACCTCCAGAACCCACGCGCCCCTTCTTTCCACTCGGCCACGCACCTGCGTGTGAACCATATCTGACGAAATATATATATATTATATATTTAATTATATCAGAAAAATAAAAGACGCATTTTGCGCCTTATAAGGTTCGAACGCAGTGTCTATTAGAGAGGGAGGTGGCACGCGTCCGCTGTGCCACCCTATTCGACCGTTCATTTTCTGCCAAAAATAATATATATATTATATATATTCTGAAATTAATTTAATTAAAATCATTTAATTAAATTAAATACTCCAAATTAGTCCGTTGTCCAAAAATCATAAGTTATATATGTATTCCTACTGTCTCGGACCTCCTAAGTCCAATGGTGAGGTCCGTGACTGCAAATGAGGTACCGAAAAAAATATGATGTATGAAATTACCATAATACCCCTGACCCTGTACAAGGCCAAATGAAATCCGATTTCAACGGAACTGATACCAGTAGTAGACCTGACACTTGTGAGATTATATGCATGATTAGATGACGAATCCGAGACAGAAATTTTGTGACGGCAAAATGACCAAAATACCCCTGATATACCTGAACCCAGATTTTAAAGCCGAGAGAGTCTAAATTGACTTTCTTCGACCTTCCGAACTCAATGGTTAGGTCCATAATATGAAAATCAGAACCGATAAATGTGTGAAGATACTGAAACCTTAAGCAAAATGCTTAAGAGGTAAGACCTATGAACTAGCCACTATAAGTTAGTTCCATGAAACCCATCACAGGGTAGACTTACTCAGTCTAAGGTCATGAGTTGATAAATCTTTATAAATTATTTTAGGCTTAAAGAGAAAAAGAGGAAGGCTCCGTTCATAACTTCAAACTCGAATATTGAAGGTGAGTAACTTCTGACACTGTTTAGTTACTGCTCCTTGATCTGCTAAATTGTTTCGAATACCATATGTTTTAAATGCAATTGTTTTAAATGCATGCTTTTATCACCGATGACATGGTTTTTAGTTTCTCAAATGATTAACTATACTTCTGATTGATATGCTAGCACTCTGAACCGTTTATTTGTTTTGATCTATTGAACTTGACTTGGATTTATTGAACTATTAATTCCAAACTGATTTAATTACCATGTGATTTAAGCAAAGATTGAATTCGAAACTCTTGCCTGGATATCTGGGTTACTCACTGGGCTTTTTTAAAGCTCATTCCATTATTTTAATAATTTCAGGGAAACTCTCAGATGGACAGGTTTAGCAGGTTCAGGACTTAGGGGGAAATGTTGGAGACCCCTAGATAAAATGATAACCCATTTTTGTGAACCTATACCATTTTTGTACTTTTGGTGTAACTGATCAGATTATGACTTTTGTAGTGAAAACTGTTTTGTAATCTTGATTAAGATAGGACTGACTATGATGTATCCTGAATGCTCTGCCAAGTATATATGTATGCATTCTCTTGTGAAAATTCCGCTGCTTAAATTATATATGTTGAATGCATTATGCTTGGGATTTAGATCGGAATGGCCTGTGGTTAGGATTACCGTCGGGGTTTTGCTTTCAAAAAGAAAAAGAAAAAAAAACTGATAAAACCCGATCGGTGCCTAACTGGCCTTTGCCACGTGCCCCAAATCCGCACAGGGTGGGTCTGGGGGATGTGACACCTCCGATTGGTGGTGTTCCCTCCCCGATTCAACCGAGGCTTGGAGCGCCGGTGATGAAGACGCAAGTGGGGTGCCTCCTCTTCTTCATGTTTCGTCAGAGACCCCTGTTCCACCGGTTGGGGTGTAACAACTGACGTGAGGGAAACGAATGGCGGTCCCTTGAGACCCAGAGCCCTCATCCTCCGTTGGTCGCGAGACCAGTGATAGTGATGATGAAATGGCCTGGGTGCTTCTTGATGCGGATTGGGGTTCAGGGTTCCTTCCTTTCAAACGGAGCCGGTGACGGCGGTAATGGAAGTTTTGTATCCTGTGCCCTTTTATCATCCCATGAAGAAAAGCCAATATGTTGAGAATTGTAGCTTCTATAATAGCTTCTGTAATAGCTTCTGTAATGATGTCTTTGTATTGATGTAAATCTTCTGATTTATTAATAAAATTGAGTCTCTTTTTCTCAGATCTGATGTCCTCTGTATTCGAATGTGCCTTTCTGTAGTTAAAACACTTTCTCATGCACTTCTGACATATGAGTATCTTAAGAATGGATCAAAGAAACTTAGAAGAATGCGTGAATTAAAGTACTTCACTTCTGATCGGTACCATAATACTTGTTGCTTGTTTGTCAGATAAGCCAAATAATATAAATATCAGATCTGAGGCGTTCCGATCTTGGAAACTTTAGTTTGTAAACGTTCAAAACTTTTATCTTTGGATGGACTGGATCATAGAACTTGCTAATTGAGGATGGACCAGGCTCGGAAGGCCTGTGCATTAGGGTAGTCCAGGCTCTGGAGACCTGCGTATTTAGAAAATGGATCAAGTATTTATGACCTGTATACTATGGACCAGGCTCTGAAGGCCTGTGCATTATAGATGGACCAAGTACTGAGACTTGTACATTTATGGACCAGGCTCTGGAGGCCTGTGCATTAATAGATGGACCAAGTACTGAGACTTGTACATTTGCGGACCAGGCTCTGGAGGCCTATGCATTAATAGATGGACCAAGTACTGAGACTTGTACATTTATGGACCAGGCTCTGGAGGCCTGTGCATTAATAGATGGACCAAGTGCTGAGACTTGTACATTTATGGACAAGGCTCTGAGGCCTGTGCATTTATAGATGGACCAAGTGCTGAGACTTGTACATTTATGGACCAAGCTCTGGAGGCCTGTGCATTAACAGGTGGACCAAGTGCTGAGACTTGTACATTTATGGACCAGGCTCTGAGGCCTGTGCATTAATAGATGGACCAAGTACGAAGACTTGTACATTTATGGACCAGGCTCTAGAGGCCTGTGCATTAATAGATGAACATTTTATGGAAGTAAAAGAAAACCTCTCTACTGATAATACTTCCGCAAGTGTTCCACGTTCCATGGCCTAGGAACAAGTTTCCCAGTCTCGTCTTCTAGCCAGTAGGTGGTAGGCCGAACAACTTTTGTTACTTTGTAGGGGCCTTCCCAGTTTGGTGACAACTTTCCCATGGTGGGATCCTTGGTGTTTTGAAAGACTCTTCTTAAGACGAAGTCTCCAACTTGAAAGCTGACTGTCTTGAGTCCTACCTTGGATCTGTTGACCATTCTCTGTTGATAGGCTTCCATCCTGATGCTGGCCTGATCCCTTCTCTCTTCGAGCAAATCCAAGTTTTCCATCAGCTGCTGATCATTGGATTCTTGCTCAAAGGCCTCAGTCCTCAGGGTTGGCATACCGATCTCAACCGGAATTACTGCTTCTGTTCCATAGGCTAGTGAGAAGGGAGTTTCAGAGGTGGGAGTTCTTCTGGTTGTTCTGTAGGCCCAAAGAACTCCAGGGAGTTCTTCTGCCCACTTCCCTTTTGGCCTGTTCCAACCTTTTCTTTAACCCGTCAAGAATTGTTCGGTTGGTGACCTCTGCTTGCCCATTTGCTTGTGGATGGCCTGGAGAGGCAAAGTGTTGCCTAATGTTAAGATTTTCACAGAATGCCTTAAAGCCTTTACCAGTGAATTGTGTCCCATTGTCCGAGATAATTACACATGGTATGCCGAACCTGCACACAATGTTCCTCCAGGTGAAGCTCTCAACTTCCTTTTCTGTGATATGTGTTAAAGGCTCTGCTTCGGCCCATTTAGAGAAATAGTCAATGGCCACCAAGAGATATTTCCTGTTTGGAGGTGCCCTTGGCAATGGACCTACGATGTCCATCCCCCACTGAGCAAAGGGCCAAGGACTAGGAATCGGGATAAGCTCGTGATGAGGCTGATGTTGGTACGGGGCAAATCTCTGGCATTTGTCGCACTTTCGAACATATTCCTTTGCCTGTTTCAGCATGCCAGGCCAGTAGTAACCCTGTGATAGAGCTCGGTGGGCTATAGTTCTGCCCCCATTATGATTCCCGCAAATTCCCTCATGTATTTCGGCCAAGACATATTGTGACTCGTCTGGAGCCAAACATTTTAACAGAGGTTGAGAATACAACCTTCTGTAAAGCTTGTTGTTCATGATCAAGTACCGAGCCGCTCTGATTCGGATTCTCCTGGCTTTGTTTTTGTCCTCTGGGAGGAGCCTGAATCTTAGATACTGGAGGATTGGAGTCATCCAGTTATGGGGCTGTTCATCAATTTGAGCAACTTGTGCTTCCTCAATGCTGGATCTTGGCTGAAAGGAGATTTTAATTGTGGAATTGGCTTCGGACTTGAGGTGGGAGGCCATGTTAGCCAGAGCATCTGCTCTGCAATTCTGACTTCTCTCAATTTTCTGGATAGTAAATGTTTGGAAGGAATGCTTCAAGTGGTTTACCAGTTCGGAATACCGGAGCATCTTGTCATCTTTAATGGCGAATTCTCCCAAGACTTGGCTCACCACCAGTTGGGAGTCTGAGAAGACATCGAGGTTCTGAGCCTCGCATTCCAAGGCAAGCTTCATGCCTAAGATTAGGGCTTCATATTCGACTTCATTATTAGAAGCTTTGAATCCCAAGCTGACTGCTTTTTCTGACGTAAGCCCATCAGAGGACTGTAGTACCAGGCCTACCCCTGAACCTTGATCGGTTGATGATCCATCAATGTAAAGCAGCCAGGTTCCCGAGGTTTCGGTGAGTTGTGCCCTACTCTGAAGCGTCGGGGTGAACTCGGCTACGAAATCAGCTAAGGCCTGCCCTTTGATGGAGTTTCGGGGTACATATGATATGTCGAACTCCCCTAGCTCCACAGACCACTTCACCAATCTTCCAGATACCTCAGGTTTCCTCAATATTGATTTTAGAGGATAGGCAGTCGGGATCTCGATTGGATGTGCTTGGAAATAAGGTCGCAGCTTCCGAGCTGATATGACCAAGGCATAGGCCAGTTTCTCTACTTCTGGGTATCTTTTCTCTGTGTCAAGTAGTGCCCTACTGACGAAGAAAATAGGCCTCTGTACTCCTCTGTCCCGTCTGATTAATGCAGAGCTGACCGCGTTTTCGGAAACTGCAAGATATAAGAGTAGCTTTTCTCCTTGTACTGGTTTTGACAAGAGTTCTGGAGAGGCTAGATACTCTTTTAGTTCTTGAAAGGATTCTTCGCATTGTTTCGTCCACTGCAAAGCTTTGCTGCCCTTCAGAGCTTTGAAGAAAGGTAGGCAGCGGTCAGTGGATTTGGAGATAAATCTGCTCAGTGCCGCAATTCTGCCATTCAATGCCTGAATTTCCTTCCTGGTTTTCGGAGACTTCAGCCCAATCAGAGCTTGGATCTGAGTGGGATCTGCTTCGATACCCCTCTGAGAGACAATGTATCCTAAGAATTTTCCCTTCGTAACTCCGAAGGTGCATTTCGAGGGGTTGAGCTTCATCCTGTGATGTCTGAGGATATCGAAGGTCTGGGCTAAGTGCTGGAGGTGGCTGCCTTTCTGAAGACTCTTTACCAGCATGTCGTCGATGTATACCTCCATGGTGCTGCCGAGCAGCGGGCTGAACATCTTGTTCACCAATCGCTGATAAGTGGCCCCAGCATTCACCAATCGCTGTAGCAGTAGAGCCCTCTTTCGGTTATGAAGGCAGTCTTTTCTTGATCTGGAGGGTACATTTGGATCTGGTTGTATCTAGAGTAGGCATCCATGAAGCTCATAAGCTCATGCCCCGCAGTGGTGTCAACCAGTTGGTCTATTCTTGGCAGTGGAAAGCTGTCCTTGGGGCACGCCTTGTTGAGGTCTGTATAATCAACGCAGACTCTCCACTTGCCGTTTTTCTTCTTGACGAGCACGGTGTTGGCTAGCCATTCGGGATAGAATACTTCCCGTATCATCCTGGTGTCCAGCAGCCTTTGGACTTCTTCATTTATAACCCGATGCCGTTCAGGAGCGATCGGCCTTCTCTTCTGTCTGACTGGCGGGTGATCCGGATCCACCATCAGCTTGTGAGTTATAAGATTGGGATCTATTCCCTCCATGTCTTTGGTCTCCCATGCAAAGATAGAGAGGTTATCTTTCAAGAACCTGACTATCTTTTCCTGCTCAGAGTGTGTGAGGTCTGGGCCGATGTACAAATAACGCCCCTCAGCTTCTAAACTGACCAGTACCTTAATGGGCTCGCCAACAGGTTTAGCTCGACTATCACGTCCTCTTGGGCTCAGGGGTTCTTCAATGTTGGCTGGGCAATCCTCTACCTCGGGAGAGTGAGTGAGAACTGAATCTGCACAGTCCCGGGTGTACTGTAATTGCTATTTAGGGGCCTTCTCCTTAAGGGCAATAGCATGACACTCCCGGGAGGTTGGTTGACACCCTCTGACAGAGTGAACGCTCTGGTTGTGGACGTACTTCAGACACTGATAGAGGGTCAAAGTGACTGCCCCTATCTGATGCAACTAGGGTCTCCCAATTATGACGTTGTAGGGAGATCTCATGTTTAACACCATGTACTCCGAAATGGTGGTCTTCTGCCCTTCACCCTCTCCTACAGTGGTAGGAAGGTCGACTCTCCCCAACGGGGTGCTGAGATTGCCATCAAAAGCTGCCATTACGGCAGTGGTGGGCTTGACGTTGTCATGGTCTATCCCCATCTATTTGAGCGGCTCATAGAATAGTATGTTGACGGAGCTGCCAGTATCGACCAGGACTCTCCTGGTCTCGAAGTTGGCGATTCTGAAGGTAATAACAAGGGCATCACTGTGAGGGCAGTGTACCCCTGCCAGATCTTGCTCGGTGAATTGGATCTCCGGTGCTGGCTTGAGCCTCTTTTCGACGTTGGAGATCCGTAATACGTTCGGGGCGGCTCTGGCTTCCCGAGCGTATCTCTTTCTTGCCCTGTTGGACATTCCTGTGACAAGGGAGTCAGTATGGAGGACATAGATGACGTGGTCGTTATGCCTCTGAGGCTCGTTTCGTACCTCCCTCTGCTCCTGCCTCTGTTCGGGCCTCTGGTCCGGCCGTTGCTGAGGCTTGTCTTCTTGGGGGTTCTGCCTTCCGTCCGGCTTGACGAACTCCCGAAGACGTCCCTTCTTTATGAGCTGCTCTATCTCATACCGGAGGGTCCTGCATGTGTTAGTTGTATACCCATGATCTTTATGGAAATTACAATACTTACTTTGGTCCCGCAGGCTGGGATCTCCTTTGATTGGTTCTGGCCACCTCAGGTTTTCCCGATCTCAGATCTGCCGGAGTACCTGGTTCAGTGTAGTGTTCAAAGGAGTGAAGTTGGTGAACTCCCTTGGTCCGGAGTTGTACACAGCTCTGGGTGCTGTTCTTTTCTCTGGGCTCCTGGCCCTCTTTTTGTTGGAGTCTCTTTTGTGATCCTCCTTCTTGTGGTCCTCCCGCTTCGGATTGTCCCTCTAGATCTGATCTCTGCCCTTTTGGGACGTGCAGTTGGCTTCTTCCAGGTTGATGTATTTTCTGGCCCGATCCATTAATGTCGTCATATCGGTTAGAGGGCTTTTGGTCAAGGAGTCTCTGAACCCACCTTGGGCAAGCCCAGCAGTTAGGGCTACTACAAGGAACTTTGGGCTGCAGTCAGTGATCTCTGTAAGTTCGGTATTGAAGCGCGCAATGTAGGCACAGAGGGATTCCTCCCTGGTCTGCTTGACGTTCAGCAGGAATTCTGGCCCCCTTCTGAGCCTCCTACTGGTCATAAACCTGTCCAAAAACTGTCTACCGAGCTCGTAGAAGCTGGTAACTGAGTTCGGAGGGAGGTTGTGGAACCACTTCAAAGCAGTGCCCTTCAAGCTGGTGATGAACGGTCGGCACATGAAAGCATCAGAGGCTCCGTGAAGGGCCATCGTATGCTGATAATGAGAGAAATGATCTCCTGGATCTCCAGATCCATCGTACAGGGTGAACTTGGGCACCATGAACTTTCTGGGCCTCTCTTCTAACATGATGGCGTGAGTGAATGGGGTGGCTAGTCTTCCGAGCAGCCTGGCCAGTTCGTCTTGCTCTGGAGGGTTCTGAGGTCCTCTCAAGGTAACTTTCTGGTCCATCGACTCGGCAATTTCTTCTACCCTTCCGCGGGTCTCTAAGTCTGACATCTTGTGAACCCTGCCTGACAGCCTCGGCTTCAGGGTAGTAGGGTTGATTACGCCCTTCGGACGGAGGAGGATTCCGAACCGGAGGGATTGGTGCTGCATGATGAGGCTCCTGCGGTGCCGGGTGTGCTTCCGAGGCCCTTGGAGTTGGGGCTCGAGTAGTGCTCCGGTAATGGACGTCGGGAACGAAGGCGGATGTTTCCCAGCCAGGGACTGTTGATGGCTGCGGATCTCGGCCAACGCGAGCAACGCCTGATGGGTGCCCAGGCTAGTTAGTTGGAGCCTGCGTATGAAGTTCTTCATTCTCTGTGGCAACAGGAGGTTGCGTTCCCGCAACGAAGTTGACCGGCGGTCTGGGAGAACCCGCCGCCTGGTTCTGCGTGAGTGTTGCCAGCGTTCTAGTGATGGCAAGCAATTGCTCCTGCACCAGTTCATTGTGTCGTTTTATTGCTTCGATCTCTTGTCGAATGGGATTGGCCGCTGGCCCCTTTGTGCGAGGAGCAGGCGGCTGACGTTGAGCGTTTTGCGAACTCTGAGTATTCTGTCGTGGTCGGAGATTTGGTGCCATGGTTTTCCGGTGAGGAAAGAGTTGAGTTTATGAATAGAGCACTTGGAGATTAGTTGTTCCCACAGACGGCGCCAAACTAATGCTGCACTTTTCGGCTCGCAATAAGTATGGACTCCGTGACCTGTAGAACACTCAGAAAGATGATCAGAGGACCACCGAATTGGCTCCGGCGGTAGCCGCTCCGATGCTTAAGTAAGTAAAAGAATTGAAAGACTGTATTGAAGCCAAAGAATGAGCATAAAAATAAAGCGTACCTCTAGGGTTTAATTTATAAGCCGTGGCTCTCCTAAGTTGATTAGGATTTAACGCCATGAATATAGGGATTTGAATCATCGGAGATTACAGTTACCTTGTGGAGCATTGAATCATAGATAGAGATAATCATAGATAGTAGTTTCCGTGTTGAAGACTGTTTCCTTGTTTGCAGACTGTTTCCTTGTCGAAGACTGTTTCTTTATTCCCTGCTCGACATCCGTTAAGGCGGTGACGAGGTCTGGAGTGTTGATCTGGACCCTGTGATAAGTTCTGAGGCCCTTGTCCGGATATGTATGCTCTGAAGGTATAAGTTTGGTCACTTCCGACCTTTTGTGCTAATCTTTTTGGTCATTGGCTGAGTGGAAACCATGTCGGCAGTGCATGAGCTGGATTATGGTCATACGTGTCAAATGTTGATTGGCCTGCTCTTTTGTGGTATATCATATATATAATTTTCTCATCCTGTAACCGACCTGCACCGCCCCATCTTTCTCTTTCTAATTTTTCTTGTTTCTTTAGCTTCTGCTACACACTTCACTTGCACACCTTTTCCTAATCTCTCTTTTTCCTTTCCTGCTACACGCTACATAAACACACATATACATAATTCTCTCTTTCTCTAAAAGTGTCGGCAGCCCCTTAAATTGACTTTTTGTTTCTTTCTTTTTTCTTTTCTCTTTTCTTGTTTCACTGTTCACATGAGATACTATATATATATATATATATATATATTATATTACACATGCACACCCACGTTGTACACTTTTCATTTTGTTTTTCTCTTTCTTTTCTTTCTTTATTTCTTTGCATGCATTTGCATGCTTATATATATATATATAATACTTTGCATTATATATATATATATACATTTATACTAATATATATAAATATAATTACATATACATACATAACCGTATATATATATATATATATATATATTTATACTTGTTTGTATATTTTTCATATTTATTTTTTTATATATGCATATATATATATATATATATTATCTCATATTTTATCTCATGTATATATATTATCTCATTTATATATATATATATATATATTCTTGCATTTATTAAAATGCATTGTGCACGTATATCGAGGCATGTACTAGCCTACGTACACGAGTCTCCGTACCGCTCGGGTTTAATTGTACGATATTCCAGAGTGTTCGGGTTTGCTTTAAATTAAATTCTCATATTTTTAAATATCGTAATTACTTTATTTATGATTCTCAACCTCTGTTTCAAACTACGTGCCCATCACGATACATAACTTACTGTGATGGCTCGAGTTTATTTCAGAATTATATTTATCGGCTCGATCTGTTCGTACTTGGCTTTTCTTAATCTCGTAATTCCCTGAGATTATAACTTCGGCTAATTGCCTCGGTAATCGTACCTGTCACTGTATATTACTCATTAAAATAGTTCGGTATATTTTAGGGTCTACTATTCGGGGTCTGAATCGGTCTCGGTTTATCTTGATATTATGATTAATGCTTGGTTGAAGCTCGGTATTATTATTTGACTCTTTTGACTTAATTAAAATTATTCTATTTCATTCGGCACTCATGTTCGGTTACAACTGGTATTACACTACTCGACTTAATCTATCTCGATTTATGTATACTCGACCGGGTCTACCTCGGTATAAGTGCCATATCTCGAGTCTATCTCGGTTTAAGTGCCATATCCCGGGTCGGGATATTACAGAAGCTGCTGGAAGGTTAACTAATATATATATATATATATATATATATACACACACACACACAACGACAAAGGTGAGGGGCAGCTTCTAGAAGCCATGTCCATACCATACACCTAGAACTAAGAAACTTCTAGCTTCAGCCGAAGCTTTTGACAAACAGGAAAGGGAAGGAAAAAATGGGAGAATTCTAGAATAAGCTATCTATATATAAATATCTCTATCTGCAGAAAAATTAGGGAAGCAACCACAACCTAAAAACAAAGAAAAAGAGAGTAAGAGAGAGACTGAAGAGAGAGAAAGAAAATGACTACCATGGATGGAAGAAAAAGAAGCTTCAGGAAGCTGGGCAGTGGATGAAGGTATGTGTAATACCCCGACCCGGGAATGCCGGGTAATAAAGCACGTTTTACGAGGCTATGGAAAATGAGTGTAAAATAAATTAATTTAACATAATTAATTTATTAAATTGAATATTAGTTATATGTAATATAAATTATGAGGATAATTATAAAATATAATAATAATAGTAATAATGACAAAAAAAAAACAAAGAAGAGGAAAGATGTGTATGTGTATGTGTGACCAAATATGCATGTGTGTATATATATATATATATATATGTTTAAATGATAAATGAATATATATATATAGGGATGAACAGTGCATGTGTGTGTGTGTCACGTGCATGTGTGTGTGTGTTGTGTTATATATATATATATATATATATATATACATGAATACTTTATAAACCATTAGGTAAGGGGAAGCATGGTGAAAGGGAAAGAAGTATGGGCAAGGTCAGAAAATATGAGTGTGTAAGTGTATAAGGCAGGCCAACAGTGGAGAAAAGGTAGAGAGAGAGAGAGAGAGAAAGTGGGGCTAGTGAGAGAAATATATATATATACATATATACACAAGAAAACTCTTCACCATGACACGGACAGAGAGGGAGAGGAAGAAGAAAGCTGAAGAGGAGAAGAAGGAAAGGAGAATCAGGGCAAGAGGAAGGGAGAAAACAGTGGGGAAAGGTAAGAAAAATGCAAAATTTTAATGTTTTCTCTCTCTAAAAATGCACATACATATGGTGATAGATACATGTTCATGAGGTTGTCAAACACGGTTTTAGGCTTTGAAAATGACCAAAAAACAGTACACCCACGAAAACCTCCATGGCCGACCACCCTCAAAATGGGTCTAAGCCAACTTGAGTTTGGCTTTAGTTCTACATGTACGTATGTGTAGGAGATGATGCAAGGGTTCCAAATCTGTTAAAATCTATCAAAGCGACCAAGAACCGGCCATGCTAGAGTAAACGATAACCGATCGGAAAATCGAAATGGATAACTAAAAAACTGTGAATTTTGAGGTTTAAACCAACCCCATAATGATGCCCAATGTCCCAGAAACGTTTCGGTGTAAAAAACTTGAAGTTTGGACGTGAAAACGGCGCAAAACGGCGACTGGTTCGTTTTTCCGGCGACCGGCGTCGGTTAGACCAACCAGAGAAGACGACTGGAAAGTCGCGGGGCGTATCGGGTTAAGACGGGACCGGACCCGGGTCTGGGTCGGGTCGGGACCGACCGGATCCAACGGGGCGATGAAACTACACCGTTTAACCAAAGAATCTTAAAATTTTAAATTAGGGCTGACGTCATCATGACGTCAGCATGACCTCTTAAACCGGTTCTTTGAGTTAGCTTGAACCGGCTGGTTCAGTGCATAACCGGTCCGGTCTAGGGTTACCACAGGTGAGCCGTTTGGTTCACTGTACAAAATTCAGAAATTGAACCAAAACTTTTTAAAATTCAATTCTGACCCCAACTGTTTACCCTAATTCAAATCTGGCCCAAACTTCAAAAATAAATTTCAAATGTACCCCTGATAAATAATAAAATAATAAAATAAATTATTTAAATAATTTATTAAATAGGGGAAATTACCATTTTACCCCTGAGTCACAAATAAGTCAAACGAAGTCCGAACGGGGCGAATAAATAGTCAAACTTTATTATCTCGGGCATTCTGAGTCCAATGATGAGGTCCGTTTTATGAGACGGAGCCCGAAAAATAAAGACACGTAAAGGGATAAATGACCAAAATACCCCTTGTCCAAAAATTACGAGTCATATATGTAACCTTACTATCTCGGACCTACTGAGTCCATTGGTGAGGTCCTTGACATGAGATGGAGTCCCGAAAAATACGAGTCATATATGTAACCTTACTATCTCGGACCTACTGAGTCCATTGGTGAGGTCCTTGACATGAGATGGAGTCCCGAAAAATTTGAGAGCCTTAATTATGTCAAAAATGACCAAAATGCCCTTCTCCCTAAACAAGTCAAACGAAGTCCAAATTTAATAAATAAATAGTGAATTTTTACTATTTCAAACATTCTAAGACTGATGGTAGGGTCCATTTTTCGAGGCTGGGTCCCGAAAAATGAAGACGCATGAAGGGGTAAATGACCAAAATACCCCTTGTCCAAAATTAACAAATTGTTAGTGTACTTTTACTATCTCGGACCCTCTAAGTCCAATGGTGAGGTCCACGACATGAGATGAGGTCCCGAAAAATTGGAGACCTGCAAAGGGGTAAAATGACCAAATTACCCCTGGTACCCTTAAAGCCAAAATGAAACCGGAGAAGGCGTAAATTGACCTTCTTTGACATCCCGAACTCAATAATGGAGTCCAAATTATGAAACGAAGTACGAAAAATGTGACACGTAAAACGGTAAATGACCATTCTGCCCTTTTTCATATAAAAGTCCGAATTAAATTCTAAGAAAGCCTAAACTGACTTTCTTCGACGCTCCGGATTCAATGGTAAAGTCCATTCGGCCAAAAGAAGTGTCTAAATAAAAAGACGTAAAATTTGATGAATAGCATCTGTCAGATGACTATAAACTGAGATATTGCCGAAGTATTAAACTAAGGCAAGTACGGGAAATAAAGTACGAGAAGACACGACGTGTTAACTTGACAAGTAAATAAATTTAATTTAAAGTTAATGGAACTACCAGGAGAGTATAAGTTGAAATAAATTAAGTTTCTAACACATTAAATTGTGTCGTAGGTTAAAAGTACGAGTTGAATTAAGTACGTGCGAAGTTTATAGAATGTTAGTAAATCGGTTAGGGTAAAATACGATCGAAGCATAAGTTAAGAAGCATCGATAGGTGATATTGTAGTAAATGTGAAGTTGATGAGATTGTTATGAATTGTTATTAGGAACTACGGAGGAAGTGGGAAAGCGCATTTGTAGCACTAACCCTAAAGGACCGAGGTGAGTAACCCTGTATTCGAATTGGAGATTTAACTCCATATATTGAAGAAGTTTTAAGTTCAAGTTATTGCAGCCTTTGAATATCAAATTCAGTCTTTATATGATTCCGTTCTTTTAAAATATTCTGTTACGGCATGCTTTATAAATGTTTTAAATTCAGCTCTTTTCCTGAAAATATTTAGCATGTCTAAATCAAGTGCAAATCTCTTGAATATTCTGAATTTGATTATCACATGTATTTGAAGCTTCATTATAGAAGTTATACCCTTCATGTTTTAAATACTCATGAAACGTATCTATTGAAGAAGTCACGTGATAAACGTTTTACAAGATAAACGATACTATGTACCACCCCCTATGATGGTTGAAATCCTTCGGGATTCAACAGTACATGCCCGGTAGAAGGATCTAATCCCCCAGGCAAATGAGATATCTCCATCGACAGCATTGGCAGTAAAACGGGAGTCTGGTTCGAAACAGATTCCACCTAATTAAAGAGAAAAGATGACAAAGTGATTTTGAAAATGAAAGCAGGTTTTACCCTCATTTTCAAAATACATATTTATGTGTTTTAAAGTTTATATACTTTATTAACGAAGTACGAGTTTAGCTTGAACACCTTAATTGTTTCAAAGCTATCTGTTTTATGAAATGCATATGTTTCGAGTTTTATATACTCTATTTAAAGGTTATATGTGATGTTATATGATTTGAAGCTCATAAGTATAAGTACAGCTCGAATACTTTAAATGTTCGAAGCTATCTGTTTTAAGAATGCATATATTCTATGTTCTAAAATGTACAAACAATTGGTAGTGAGTATTTTATAAACTCTCAAGTGATAAACCTCTACCAGTTGAAAACCCCATGACGAATGCAGGAATTACTCACAAGCTTAGATTAGCTTACCCGGACTTTGTTCGGATCCCCCTTTCAGGTAAATGGCAAAAGGCAGTTTTGATTTGAAGACGAAGATGATGGATCTGCCATTTTGGGAAGTTGCACTTAAGTAGTTTCCTTATGAAGCCATGTGAAATTTTAGTACGAACTCCTGTAGTAGTAAACAGTACAAATATGTATTAAGCCTCAGGGCAGTGATATGTAATATTATAAAGTCTTTAAGTTTTTAGATATGCTCTGAATGTATGTTTATACATGTATACCGAAATATGAAGAGCGCCAGTACCGGACGGATGTGCAAATTTTAAATAAGAAAAAAAAAAAAAAAAAAAGTTTTTCACGCTTCCGCAACCACTTGAACACATCTATCCTGATACCGCTGCAGATGCGAGCCTTGTCTCGAGGCCTTCGGGTCTCGGGGCGGCGGTCGCGATCCTATAATCCGTACAGGGTGGGTTTCGGGTCGTGATAGTATGTGCTAAATCCCTCCTTTTGTGTTCTGTAAGGAACTTAGAAAAATTAGTAAGAAAACGTGAAAGAAAAACCTAAGAAATTGCCTTTGTAACTCACTGTTAAACATCAGAAAAATTTGAATGACACTAAACCTGATTTTGTAAATGGAATAAGATAGGAAATAGTGTCAGGAAGCCAAAACACATGGAATTATAGAAAATGGTTAAGAAATGAACATTGTAGGGCTCACTGGTGCATGGCCGGAATAGTCAACTGGGTGTTGAAAAACTGTACCTTTTGAGGTTTAAAACTGTCTAAAATGGAAGCTTAAAGGTTTAGGATTAATTTGGTGTAAAAAGATCCAAAAACCGACGTCAAAAGAGGGAGAAAAATGAAGAAAATAAGTTGTAGGTCAGTGCCGGCGTCGGAGAAGACGCCGAAATAGTGGCCGAAAAAGCGTGCAGTGAAGACGGGTCATGCTTGAACAGTCGAATCGGACCTTGGGTCGGGTCGGGTTGGGACCCTACCGAACGCAACTTTGGATTCATAAAACTATGTCGTTTTAACTTGTATTTAAAATTAACTCTAGCCTGTTTGGTCACTAAAATCAGAAATTGAAATCAGGAATTAGATAACCCAATTATGGATAAGGCGTACAAAGGGTTATTGTATTCCGGTTCACTGGTTAAGGTAAACCGGATGGTTCACAATGTATCTAGTTCGGTCTAGGGGTTATCCTAGTAAACCCAATGGTTCAGTGGGTTAATTAAAATAAAGAAAACTCTAACTTATGTAAATTACAGTTTGACCCCAACAAGTTCTGAATATCCTGTTTTGGCCCAGCCTTTGAGAAAGTACTTCAAATATACCATTGGAAAATAATTTAATAAATAAATAAATTATTAAATTATTTTATAAATAGGGTAAAATGACTATTTTACCCCTGGGCCATAAATGAAGCAAATGAAGTTCAAACTAAGATCTAGAAAAGGCTATATTAATAGTTTCGAATGTTCCGGACACAATAAAAATGTCAAATTAGATATCCGGGGACTCCGGGGTGGTCCTACCATATGATGAAAAATTACCAAAATGCCTCTAATATGATATGAAGCCCTAAATGAAGTCTAAATTAGAGGAAATTGATACCAATGGAAGCCCGAATAACTGTGAACTCGTAAATGTGACTAAATAATGATTCGGGGTCAGAATATCATAAAATGTAAAATGACCAAAATACACCTGAGCATAGAAAATGCAAAGTGAAGGCCGAATAAAGGCCAATCTGATATCATTGACTATCATAAGTATAATTATGTAAATTGATGGGCTAAATAAGACTCCGGAATAGTTAGAGTGTAAAATAAAAAATGACCGATGTGTCCCGATGATCAAAAGTAGATACCAAATGAAGTCTAAAAGACTTAGAACTTTATATATAAGATATGTGGGATATTCTGAAGACCACGATAGGGTCCAAGGCAAGAATCAAAAAATTACCATTTTTCCCCTAAGCTTAAATAAGTGCTTAATTGATAATGACTGGGATCCAAATGACTTAGATTATAATCCTGACAGCTACTAAGCTTACTTAAGGAATTTAATAACCTTAGTTGAAACCCAATGAGTGGGTAATAAGCCAATGGACTTAATTAGGCCATTTGATAGACTCCTAAGATGAAGACTAAGTCATGAATGGATGAATTCTTATCTATCTGTGATTGATGATGATTATTCAGGATATGCAAGGATGTGCCTAACGTATCTGGAGATTATCAGATTATTTGTGAATGGAGATAAGCATACAATTTGTGAGTAACTCAGAACCCCTGACTTGGTGTATATGTACCGTACTATCTAGTTTTACATACTGTACTGTTTCATATATTGTACCATTTTATATACTGTATTGTTTAAATACATATGCTTTCATGCATACTCTTTGTACTGCATTACACATGGCATGATTTTGTTCTGTCCTGCTTTGATATGTCCTGTTCTGATTCTGTTCGGGTCTGTTCTGTTCTGTTATACGCCATTTGGAGTCTGTTTTGATATGTTGTGTCTTACTCCTAGGACCACTATAGGATTGAGCGGTTTGATTTATGCCAGAGCATGACCTAGAGGGTAGAGGCCCCACGAGTAGTTCGCTTATGGGCAACTGGGAAAGGCTCGTATGTATGATTAGCATTCTGTTCTGTTTCTATCCTTCTCAATTCTGTCATGTTCCGTTCTGATCTAATCCTAGAGGGTAGAAGCCCCACGAGTAGTCCGTTTATGGGCAGCTAGGAGAGGTTCAAACACATTTGATGATATACCTTTGACTGATTGGTACTTAGTTCAGTTCTGATCTGTTCTGTTTTGATCTAATCTGTTTGTTCTACTTGAGTTACATTTGATCATGCATTTTATTTGATATCATGTATATAAGAACTGGTTTTGAAACCCATGGCAGGAACCTATGTTACTCACTGAGCTTGTTTAAGCTCATTTTATTTATCTGACATTTTTCAAGATTTATCTCCATTGAATTAGAAGGCACAAAGATATGACACTAGTAGGCCGAGAGGCATTCCAAGTAAGGATCTGATGGCACTGATTTGTGGAGACTTGGATTCTTGTGGGCTGATTCCGGCTATTCAGGTGAGTGGCATGATATGATTAAATTCATTGATATGCAATAGATGTATTGGGACATGGCTCATGTGTGTTGGTACTCTAAAGTTATTAGATGTCTGATTATAGACGTGCTCTGTGGTATATAGCTCTGTGGTATATAGATGAGTTGCATTCCCGAGATGAGAAAGGTTTTAAATTTCGCTGCTCTGACCCTACATTTGGAATGCAATTCATCGTACAGTTCAGAAGTTTGCCTTTGGTTGGTCGCATTGTCGGGAGAGAGATCGGCAAAACGGCTAACTAGCATCACATCTTCGGCATCCGCATAGGGTGGGGTGCGGGATGTGACATTCTAGGCCATAAACAAGCTTAAAATTTAATTTTTTTGGCAAATTTTCTAGAGAGAGAAAATTACCTCTCTTAGCTTTTCCTTCTCTCTCTACTACTTCTTTCTCTTCCTTCTTGCTTATGGTTTCTTCTTCTTCTTCTTCTTCTTCTTCTTCTTATCTCAACAAGTCTCTCTCTCTCTCTCTCTCTACAATTCTCTTTCTTTACCTGCACACATCTTGGTCTATTTTGTTTTATATAATATTCACATAATATATATGTATATATATACAACACACATATATATATTTTAATTTGCATGAAATTTGATTGGTCCATGTGAGGGCCCAATGAGGTGTTGACACCTCAGCTCTTGAGCATGCAAACTTAAAATTTTATGTAGCTTATATATATATATATATATATATATCTTGTGGGATATATAGCATAAAAGTGCTACAACCAAGTTGGCTATTATTTTTGGTAGAAGTTTCTCCCTCCTTTTTTGATCTCAAGTCTTTAGGCCAACACTTTTGGCCTTATTTTTTTCTCTTTTTCTCTTCTTATGCCTTGTTTGGCAATTTGGGTGTGTTTCTTGAATTTTCAAAATTGCGTTTTAATTGCCGTAAAATCTCTTGGTATTTTTGCAATGTTTTTGATTCCTGTATGCTTCACCTACATGCTATTTATTTTATTTTTGATAGGTTCCATCATGTTTGGTTTAGACCAAAACATATTATTTTTATCAAAAAATTGTCGATTCATTTTATTTCTTCCTTATGTACTTGTATCACTTATTTATTCACTTCATGTGTTGATTTCATAAATTGAGATCTTATCAAGTTTGCATAGCCTTCATTGTCTCGTCTTGATGTATTTAAATGTATTTGAATTATTCTAATAGTCCATTATAATTATCGAAATAATTTCGATTAAACGCGCTCCTTTTGTGCGTTATGCTAATCTTGCTCAAGTGCACTTCATGCGCTAAGCTTCCACATTCACTTGTGTGTTAATCCTCGATCAACACTAGTTGTAACTTCTATCAAATCATGACCCTCGACATTAAATTTCATTCTCAAATTGGTCGTCTCTAATTTATAATTAATTATTTTCATCATTTATACATTTTCTTCCGTATTTACGAGTCACTAGTCATAACTAGCGTTGCCTAAAGTTATTAAAAAAATTAACTTATGATAATCGTCATTATCGTTAATTACTTTGCTTAATTGGGTCGGGGTGTTACAATCTTGATCTCCTTACAGGTGGAGGTCAAACCTTTACAACAAGAGCTCTTCACTCTTTTTCCTAGCAAAATATATAATTTTTTCGCATCGGACCCACAACTCTCACTACAATGAGATGATACAAAGGTTCTTACCAAAGAATGCTCTCATAAGAGCTGAATCATACAAATAAGTTTACTTTCTAAAGATTAATCAATAAATGCTTGACTATTTAAGAGTTAGGAGAACTTTGATATTTAGACCTAAAAATGAGAGAGCTTAAGTCACTAGAGAGATTTGAAAGTGAAAGAAAACTTGTAAATGTTAGAGATAGCAATTAAGGCTTCCAACAACCTCTATTTATAGGCCTAGTAAGAATATAATCGTTTGAATTTGAAAATAGTCGTTTCCCCTCTTTGGATCTATTTAAATTTTGCATTTGAAAATGTTTTATTAGTGTTTGTTTTAATTGTGATTGTGATTGAGACAAGACATAATTGAATCTGGTTTGCTATGAAATTTTCAAACAAAAACTCTAACGTAAAATTTTCGGAAAGACAGTTTTCTCATTTGATTGGGATAATTGTTATGTAAAATATTAAAGCTTTAACATAATTCATTTAATGAGTAACTATGCATCCAATTGCCATGAGATTTTCAATAAAAAATTCTAATAGATCATTTTCAGAGAGAGTTTTTTGATAGAGAATTTTCAGGGAGAGAATTTTTTTATAGTGGTATGCGGAACAAAATTTCTTTGTTAAAAAATAAATTTTTTTTTATAGAATTTTATATGCAATATGGATCTTCTTTGATAGATCTCGATTTTTAGAATCAAAGTATATAATTTTGATGAAAAATGAATTTATAAATTACAAGTTATTTAATTTTGAAGTTTCAAAAAGAAAAAAGTGGTGATGTGGCAGTAGACTAGGCATATGACAGGCACAATAAAACAATTTCTCCGTGTTTTCACACAATAGGTATTTTTGTCAACAAAATATTGAGGGACTTTTTGGGCTAAGAAAATTTGGACTAGATCTTATACTAATTATACACTTATTGAGGGACCTATGGATGAGTAGCCCTAAAATTTATTGGGACCAACCACCCCTATCCAGAAATGTCAAAAGAGAGAGAGGAAGGAAGAGAGCGAAAAGAAGAAGAAAAAGAAGAAGGCAGGGGGGTCTATTGAGTGTGCGCGAAAGAGAGGAGGAAAGAGAAGAAAGAAGAAAAGAAGAAAGAATCTATCATGTGACACTTTAAAGGTATGAGTAGTGTTTTATGACCCATGCATCTTTATCTATATCTTTGTTCAAATAAAAGATAGTCATTGATTGTTATCACATAAACTGTTTTTTAAAAAATCATATCAATCAATGACTTTCAGCCACATCATTCAGACACTTTTTTTGGGTAAAGATACATAGGCCACATAACGTTATCCTAATAGTATATCTTGAAATGAAATTTTAAAAGACGCACTTTCAAGATGCGTTTTTAAGTTTAAATTAGTAAAATCTAATTATGCCCAAAACTGTAATCATAAGCGTATTTTGAAGATACATTTTTTGAAAGCACAAATTGAAAATGTGTTTCTGTTAAAAAAATTAGCATTAAAAGTACCTCTTAAAAAGTGCGTGCTCGAATCAGGTCAATAAATTTTAAAAATGAGCTGGTGTAAAATATTCTTTGTGTAATATCCCGACCCAAATTGTAATCGAGCGAACCATGTAAACTCGAGCTGTTAGGGCTTTACGTCATGAGACCGAATAAAATGGACGGTTTTATAATCTCAATAGTTTGATTTGAAGGTACAGACGATGCCCAGGCAGTACCCGAGCAAGCCATGAATGAATACCAGAATAAAATAAAATACAATAAAATAAAAAGAAAAAAAATAAAAAGCGAAATAAAATTAAATAATAAAATAATGTAAAAATAAAAATAAATAAAAAATACATGTGGAAATAAGTATAAACGTGTATATATGTAGGTGTATAAATACATATACGTAAATATATGAAATCATGATATATATATATATAGATACATAAATATATATAATAAACCGTATATGACCATTGGATATGTGAATATATGTATATGACCATTGGATAGGATGCACATGTTTGTGAATATATATATATATATATATATATATATATTTATAAATGTATGTATATGGCCATTGGATAGGATGCACATGTTTGTGATAAGGGAAGGGGCGTGATTTAAGGATCTCGGAGATTTAAAAAAAAGAAAAAAAAAAAGAAAAAAGAAAGATAAGGCTGGAATCGGGAACAAAAAAAGAAAAGGGAAAGAGAGAGTAAGGGGGACAAAGAGGAGTTTTCTCTGGTTCTCTCCAGGTCCACCACCATTTGTGGCAGCCATCGCCACCATCAAAACTCCGTCGCCATCTTCAGTTAAAAAACCCCAACTTCATTGCCAATCTCTCCATCTCAATGAAACCGCACCTCACTATCAACAAACCACCATTAGCACCAACTGTTTCTGCACCGTGCACCATCAACAGACCACCATCATCTCCAATAGCGCACCGTAGACACCACTAACACAGTCCAGATATGATACTACAAGCCTCAATAGCGCCATCGAATTGCCCAGAGCACGACCAAATTCCCTAGATTGCTGTCCGTTCCGATCGAATCAGTGACCTCACCACCACCATGAACGACAGAACTACCACAATCTAGTCGGCCGTGCATCTATCCACTGGGTTTGACCCAGGACTCGACCACGTCGTCAAGAACAGAAGTAACCACAACACATGCTCATCCTTAGAACCATATCCAGTCGGAGCCTCCAAATTCCTCCCACTTGCTGTCATCGCCCAGAACAAGGGATCCTCCACATCCCATCCGCTAAAGAATTAGGATGGTATTCAACGTACGCCTTCACCAGACCTGTTTAGGGACTGGTTTTGAGGACCTCTAGTAGTCGTTTATGTTTTGACTGTTACCAATCTCCAGACCACAGGCTTGTCTAGTTCCATATTTTTATTCAAATGATGCGCCAACTATTTTTGTTTGTGTTGTCTGATTATGTGTTTTTTTTCTGAGTTGTACACTCATTGAAGGAATCAGGTTTTGGTATGAAAAGCAGTGTAAAGCCAAACCCTTAAAGGTGGCTTTTGCTCAATTGTTTAGGATTGCTGTAGATAATGAGATTTCAGTTGCAGGAACTTATAAGGGAGGAGTGCAGAGCCAAGATTGAACAAGTGGAACCGTGAGAGTGAAAGGAGGCAGTAATGTGATTTTCTGGTTGTTTTTGTCCTCCTAGCTGGCTTTGGCATTTTTCTCTTGTTGATTGAATTGAAATACGGCTGATGAAGTGGTGGAATTATTTGTTGTGCATTTAGATAAGAATGAAGAAATTTTGATGTTGATGGAGAATTAGATTGTCGTGAATTGAAGGTTGGGTTGTCTGTGGACTAAATCTTCTGTCGTCGCCGATAAGCCTGATGCCTTCTAGTTCGAGATGACAATACCTCCACTTCAGGTACTTCGTTCATATTTTTAGCCAAATTATTTATGGTGGACTTTAGGAATGCATTTTAGCTGCCCAAGAAAATGAACTCGATGTTTGTGAAATGAAAATATGTTTCTCTTTAAAATAGAATGTTCCTCCTCAGGTCTCCTCATTTGTGATCTAATTTTATGAAATATGAATGCATTGGATATAAATTGGAGAAATGCTTGATAAATTGAGAAAACATGGATGGTGAAGTTGGAATCACTAACGAGACAAGAATAATCAACATTGACTAGAACAGTAATATATAGTACGCTCAAGAATAAAATACCCGTAGAAATGCCAAAATGATCAAAAGGCCCATGAGTCAAATGTGAGTCAAATGGACTCCGATTGAACTGAGTAAATAGTAAATTTTTATTATTTCAAACCTTTTTGGACTCAATAGCGAAGCCCAATTTGTGAAAACAAAACTCGAAAAATAGACACGTAAATGACCATTTTGCCCTTTCGGTATAGAAGTCCAGATGAAAAATCGTGAAAAGCCTACATTAGTAAAAGAGATACTTAGAGTAGCGAGATGTACAAATTGGTAAATGACATTAAAACTGAGACATGTTTATTGACTGTTATCTCATTGTTGCTATGTTGTATTGTGCCTTGAAAGACCTATTGATGGTTGTTTACTACATGTTATTCCGTACCTTATACACTTCTCATGGAATTACGATAGAATCCTGATTTATGATCAATGTTAGATTTTGTGCTCAGTTACAATATCCATCCGATGCTATCTGATTAACTGAACCTACAGGTCGATTTATGGGACCTACAGGTTGAGTCCATGAACGGACACATGGCGATGATGGCATTTTTACGCAGTGAGTTAAAAAGGGCATTTTATATGCATTCATGTTAAGGAGGGTATGTCGGGCCCCCAAAAGACCGAAGGTTTGCCAAACCTTGAGCAGAGTAAATGCATCATTCTTGGTTGACTGTTATATTGACGTTTATTGGATTCATAGGATGTTTTCATTTCCTTATGAATAGTTCTATGTTGATAGTTCCTTATTTATTGGACTTGACTGTGATCGATTCATGGTGGCAGTGTATTTATGTTGATTGTGATCATTGAGTTTTTCCCATATTCATGCTACACCGTTACTCATAATTGTTATTATGCCTTATTATTCATTGGTCATTGTGGCATTTTACTGTTAATTGCAACCGTTGTCATGACTAGCTATCATGTTACCTTTGAGTTTATATTTCTCGATGTAATCCCTAACCCGTATTGGAGATAGGCTTTTACTTACAGAGCTTTGTTAGCTCACCCCACTTACTTCTTTTTCAGGTGAGAATGCTACGGAACCACAGTAGGAGTTCAGGAGCTTAAGGAAACAGTTGAGGAGCATGATAGAAATGAATAGAGTCTCTCCCATGTACTCACTACCTAAGAGTGGTTGTATGTTATGTTTATGTCTGTTTATAGTTTTCAGTTGTTAAAAAATTTTGTATTAAGACTTCCGCTGATGTATTGTTTAAGTTTACATTATTTGTTGTTATCATTGATACAAAGAATGAAAAAAAGTAGGGACGGCCATGGGGTCAGCCCCGCGACACGAGATCGGCATAGGGTGGGTTTCGAGTCATGACAGCTTGGTATTAGAGCAAAGTTTTAGGATCTAGTGAGTCATGGGAGACTAGGATTAGAGTACTAGAACTATTAAAGTCTAAGAGTTAGTCGATAGATAACACTGACATTACTAAGTTAGACCTTTATGAGGACACTAACTATTATTTTACGTGTACATGGACTGATTATCTTTTACAGAAAAGGTTAACACCAGGAATAAACCGATAGCCGAAAATCAGCTAACTGAGATGGATCAGATATATCAATTGAACATAATAGAACACCTTATGAAAAGAGTCACCAAGGCTCTACCCAGAATCCGGCCCCAACGGTTGACCACTTACAATGAAGTAGTGGCACCAACAAAGACCAGAAAACGGGGCGGGAAGGAATTTTCCAAAAAGGGTCAATTCTGACAATAGAGTCATAATTAAATGCCCCAACTACCTAAAAGTCCACCAAGGACAATGTCTCAAAAACACCACCAAAAGATGATCGGGTTACTGTACCAGTAGTTGCAGGTATTTTTTCAGTTGTTTACAATCTGCCTCATACTATTTAAATATTGGCTCTACGTATTGATTTATAGTTTTGCATTTACTGCTAAGTTAAACTTAGAAACAGAACCTCTAGGCTATATGTTAACTGTTTCAATACCATCGAGAAATTTATTATTAATGAATACTATATATCGAGGGAAAAGACTATATGTTATGATGGACATGGGTGATTCTTGAACAAGTGGGATGATTAAATAAATAGTGACCTTTAAGGAAGAGTAGCATGATTAAAGATAAACGATGAGGATTCTAGAGGAATGACACTGAAAATACTTGGGGAGATTTCGATACATGTTATGAATCAATAAACGAGGCTTGGATGAGAGATAGTCTAAAGGAAACTTAATAGATAATTACAAGAGGACCAAAAATATAAAAATTCTTGAGTAAGTCATAAGTAGACCTTGATAGAGTAGAGATGAATGGAGTCTCGAAGACAATTACTAAATGAACGGGATTGCTAGAATTGATCTTATGAAATGTGATGATTTTGGAAAGAGGCTGACACATGATGAATAAATATTAGGCAGAAATCCATGAAACTTGTGATTTAAGATGAGATGTGATCTGATTTTAGTCAACACTCTATCAAGTTAAATGAAGGTAAATGATAAATGATTCTGAATAACTGTTAGAGCTTAATGTGATCTTGATGATCGTAAAGACTGAACTGGTAGTAAATCATTTAGAGAAACCATGAAATTGAGATGATATATGATTTTTGAGGTACTACGAGAGAATCATTATTCATGAATAATATACATAGAGCATATGAGCTACAGATCATAAATACACAGTTATTAACTGATTTGATACTTTTAAAGAAACTAAGAATCTGATGATTTAAATAGTTAAATGATTGGTGACTTTTGGAGGACGATAGCTTGTTTAAATACTAAGGTTAATAGTCTTTGGGAAAGATTATGCTATGACTGACTTTGATGTTTCTTGGATGATTGAGAAGATCTAGATGAATATAATTTTAGGAGCAAGTAGTATGCTTAAAGGCAAAGATAAAGGATTTTTGGGAAGAATCATACCAGTGTCGAGGTTGATGACTCTTAAGTTATTAAACTGTGAATTGATCAATGAATTGGGGAAAACTACCATTTGAGCAAGGGCAACAGTTAATACTTTTTGGAAGATATAAGGTGACATAGAATTGGGATTGTGAAATCTTGGGACGTTGGTGAATTTAACAACAAATATATATGAGAGATGGTCTGATGAAAACTTAATGAATAGTAATGTGAGGAGTTTGAGACTCCAGATGGATTGATGACATATTAGAATATGAGGATTCTTGAATGAGTCATATAGGGTAAAGACAAATGGATCATTGAGAGGCAAATACTGATTGAACAAACTATCAAGTGAACGTTATGAAATGTGATGGTTCTAAAAGGAGTTTGACACGTGAAGAATAATAATCAAAAAGAAAAATCAATGGATCTTGTTGATCTAGGTGATAATATGACCCAATTATGGGCGGTACTTATTGAATTAACTAAATCTATTTCAGGAGATAAATGATTGATGACTCTGAATGACTTTTTGAGGATTAACATGATTTGATAATTAAAGAGATGAAAATTATGGCATAATGTTTAGAAAACTGGTAAGGACAATGACTGTACTAAAGTGATACATAATTCTATCAGCTACAGGAACAATTAAGATCGAGGTATAAAGCAAGGATAACTACATCTGTGAGACTAAGAAAGTTGAGAAATTCCATGGTGGGAAAAACATGACGTAATCTTGATTAACTTTGAATGTCAAATGTAACGATAAAACGATGGGATGGCTAATTGATGTGAACAATCTTGAAAAATGATATGAAGTCACAAAATGTACAAAGAATTCCCTATACAGTTGAATAAGCTCTTGAAAGAAAAAATTTAAAAAAGTTGAATAACAATTGGCGAGAGAAATGTAACATATGATGAAAATCGAATATGATGACGAGTATAAGAAATGAGACAGTTGAACAACCTTTCTGAGCAAAGGTAAGTAAAACCAAAATAATGGTTATAAAATTAAAAAGTCATAAGACTTTGAGATTTGAACTGATCAAATGATGTGAAAAATTCAAGGTAAACCAAATATGATAACACCATTAAGGATGCTTTCGAAGTAGACTGTCACATGAAGAATCAGTGATTGGGGTAAAAGACTACCCTAAAATCTTCTAAGTATATGTACCATACTTTAATCTATGAATGGATAAGGAATCAAAATCTGTGAAAAGATCAACTGTAAAAGGCCTTCGTACCAGTGTATAATGTAGAAAAAAAAATGGAGGAACTGATTTCCTCAACCTATACAATTCATAAAAGGATAAATGCACATAAATTTGAAAACAAAGGCAAATATGCCAATGAATAGTACAAAAATAATGACATAATACCAAAATGAAATGAAAAGAGGATTGATAAATCTTCAAGAAATGGACACTTGATTGAGAAATCACAAATGGAAGGTTCAAATAAATTTGAAGTCACCCGTGCAGGGGATAAATATCGTAATGCAAAGAGAATACGAGTAAACCGTCCTGGCACGAACCAAAAGATGCTCAAGAAAACAAAAGGGAATATGATACTCTGTTCTTAGTAAAACTTAAAGTACTTGAATGAGAAACTCAAAACACTCTTAACGATAAAAGTGGTGTAGTCGAGTTACACCATTGACTTCTTATGACCACAACCAAAAAAATAGATAAAAAAGAAAAGACCAAGGTACTAGATACCTTTACTTGGCACATAATGCGCCATATGATGTCAACAGAAGTTGAGAGACCATGAATTTCACGACCTGAAATTTGGCCTCTACGGATCCAAGATCGTGACTGCCACCCTTCAGCCCATGGCCCGTCGGGCAAGGCTTCACGTGAGCAACGACGCCGAACGGCTGTGCGATAGGGCCAAAATTGGCAAATTGCGGAAGCGTGAAAAACTTTTTCTTTTCGCACGCCCGCCCAGTACTGTCGCTGCTTCTTCTTCTTCTTCTTCTTCTTCTTCTTCGAAGTGGTAGACAAATTATATACAATTCAGAGCATACTAAAAATTTTAAAGTTATACATGTTACATATCCGTTGCCTCTCGGGCTTAAGTACATATTTGTCCAAAATTTACTACATCAAAATTTGACCAGCTACGGGCCCTAGTACTTCCAAAATTCCTGATCAAAATGGAGCTGCCAATCACCAATCCTCAAATTGGGCAAGGCTCCCATCCATCATCATCGCTTGAAAAAATGTTAGGGAATGAGGTGTGCTTCGAAAAGCCCAGTGAGTAATTCCAGTACTTTGTCATAGGTTTCAACTAGTAGCGGGTTAGTTATAAGAGAAGGTTCATATAAACATACAGTGCCAATTGTACATATACTTCAGATACAGAAAACAGAATTCTTCAAAAAGATAGCATAAAGCATACAAGGCATTCAAGCTAGGCACGCACTTCAATAATCACAGAATACAAGAATCTTTAAATCATGTAGCATGATGCATTTTTAGAGCATTCAATAAAGCATTTAATATGCAACAAAATTTATAAACATGTGCAGAGTGGCTATTTGAAGACCAAGGAAATAATTTGAAATCCTTTCCATGAAAATAGAAGGATGTAAATTTCTTCTTCTTCAAAACTTCAAAGGGTTATATAAAAACCCATTTCAGATAATGGGGGTTTAAAACCTGCTACCATTTCTGAAAACCTTTTCATCTTTTCACTTTTTAACTCAAGGATCCGTTTCGAACCAGACCCTAATTTTACTTCAAAGAGATCACATGCCTAGGGGATAAACCTTCTACCAAGCATCTGCCAAATTGAGAACCCGACAGGAGCTCAATAGTTTTTGATGCTTATGCATCATTATCTTGCAAAAACATAGTTTCTTCAAGAAATGCTTTTTATGAGCATTTAAAACATGGCTTCTTCAAGAAATGTTTTTTATGAGCATTTAAAAACACGACTTCTTCAAATATATGCTTTTCATGAGTACAAAAATATGGCTTCAATAAAAAGGGTGAATCTTTATGAGTATTTAAAACATGGACAGTTTAACAGAGTTTTTAAATACTTGGAGGACCATACTTGAAACATTTAACATAAGAGCTTCAAAAATTTAAATCATGATGCACAGGAATTTATTAAAGCATAGACAGAATAAAAACATTTAATTCAAGAGGCATTTTAATAAAATTAACATTTACATAGACATGCAGAAGATAAACGTATCAACTGTCAGCAATATCAAGAAGTGAATTTTGCATGCCATGTTAGAATTTATAAATAAAATGATAGAACATTGAAATATAAAGCATATAAATACGAGAATTTAACTTTAGAAGTATTGCAAATATTTTCATAAAAACACTTCAGAATATTTGAACTTCAAATTTTTTCAGAATCCATGGAGATTAAAATCCTCCACTTCAAAGTACAGGATTACTCACCTTGTTCTCCTGGGTCAACACTACTGGTTGGCTTTCCCTTTCCCTTTGAAATTCCTAAAAATCAAATTCATCAATACTTCAATTAATTTTACTTCAAATCATTTCTAAACTAATGCTCTTCATTTAATCTTAGACCTGACGTATCCTAATTTCCTAGGATTGGTCTTATCGATCTACTTGTGGTGACAAAATAAATTTTTATTTTTCAAGTGACTTATTTTTCAATACCTATTTTGGTATTTTGGACCTTACCGTTGGATTCGGAACGTCAAAAAAAGTCAATTTAGACCTTCTCGAATTTTTATTTAGCTTTGGCATATTTAGGGGCAAAATGGTAATTTATTACTCGCCTCGGGACCCTATCGTGGTCCTCAGAATATTCCACTTATCTTATATATAAATTTTGAAGTCTTGTGGACTTCATTTGGTACCTGCTTTTGCTCATAGGGACACATCGGTCATTTCTCATTTTGTAAGTTGACTGTTCCGGAGTCTTATTTAGCTCATAAATTTTCATAATTATGCTTATGGCAGTTAATTTTTGGCCTTTACTTGTATTTCTCGTACTCAGAGGTATTTTGGTCATTTATATTTTATTTCATTCTGACCCTGAATCATTATTTAGTCATATATACAAGTTCACAATTATTTGGACTTCTATTGGTATCAATTTCGTCAAATTTGGACTTCATTTGGGCTTCGTATTGTATCAGGAGCATTTTGGTAATTTTACATCTTATGGTGGGACCACCCCAAATTCCCTAGATGTCCAATCTAACATTTTCATTATGTCCGGAATACTAAAAAATGTTAAGATAGTCTTTTCCGGATCTCAATTTGGACTTTATTTGCTTTATTTATGGCCCAGGGGTACTATTTTACCCTATTTATAAAATAATTAAATTAATTATTTAACTATTTTTCCAGGGGTATATTTGAAAGAATTTCCAATCTTGGGCCAAAACTGAATTCTGTAGAACTGTTGGGGCCGAACTGCAATTAAGCAAAGTTCTGGTTTTCCTTTATTTAATTCAAATTGCTAAACCAAAGGGTTTTTGGGTTAAAACCCTAAACCAGACCAGAGCCTTTTATTCCGAAATAAATTGGGAAATAAGTATTTTAAATACTAAAAACTAGGATGGCCTAACCTATAATGACATAACATAATATCATTATCTTTGGAAACAAAAATAGAATTTAAGCAAGTACTTTGACATTGTCTACTCGAGTTAGGTCCATCGTCAAAATAATAGAGTCCATATTTTGCCTTAACACTGTCAATCATCCTCCCCGTGGTCAATTCTTGAAACTCACAATAAAAAGAATAGAAATTAGCTTGACATTGATAATCAGAGGTAATTTTACTGATGGACAACAAATTGCAAGACAAATTGGGAACGTGGAGCACATCATGGAGGGTTAACAATAAAGTGAGTTTGATAGTTCCTATCTCGGCAATTACCAAGAGTGAACCATGCCGAAGAAAGCAACGCCCACTGCAAGATGGTGGTGCAAAACCATCAAATTTGAAGATGGTTCACTCTTGGTAATTGCCGGGATAGGAACTATCAAACTCACTTCATTGTTAACCCTCCATGATGTGCTCCACGTTCCCAATTTGTCTTGCAATTTGTTGTCCATCAGTAAAATTACCTCTGATTATCAATGTCATGATAATTTCTATTATTTTTATTGTGAGTTTCAAGAATTGACCACGGGGAGGATGATTGACAGTGTTAAGGCAAAAGATGGACTCTATTATTTTGACGATGGACCTAACTCGAATAGACAATGTCAAAGTACTTGCTTAAATTCTATTTTTGTTTCCAAAGATAATGATATTATGTTATGTCATTATAGGTTAGGCCATCCTAGTTTTCAGTATTTAAAATACTTGTTTCCCAATTTATTTCGGAATAAAAGTCCTATCTTCTTTTCAATGTGAAGTTTGTCAGTTTGCTAAACATCATTGTACATCCTTTCCCACCCAACTTTATAAACCAACTACACCATTTACTGTGATTCATAGTGATATCTAGGGCCCATATAGAACATCTACGTATTCTGGCAAAAAATGGTTTGTGACCTTTATTGATGATCACACAAGATTAAGTTGGGTTTATTTGATGAAGGAAAAATCAGAAGTAGAAACAATTTTCAAAATTTTTTACACCATGGTCCAAACACAATTTCAAAAAAATATTCAAATATTGTGGAGTGATAATGGTCTAGAATATTTCAAAAACTTTTTGGGCCAATTTTTTCTTGAAAAAGGTATTGTCCATCAAAGCTCTTGTGTCGACACTCTGCAACAAAATGGTTTGGCTGAAAGAAAAAAAAAAAAACACTTATTGGAAGTAGCTCAGGCATTGTTTTTTACCAATCAGGTACCTAAATATCTTTGGGGTGAATCCGTTTTTACTACTACATATCTCATAAATAGAATGCCTAATAAGGTTTTAAACTTTGAAACACCTTTTGATGTTTTTCATAAGTTTTATCCAACAAATCAGCCTTCTTCTTCTTTACCACTAAAGATATTTGGTTGTACAGCTTTTGTTCATATTCCTAGTCATAATCGAGGAAAACTTGAGCCCGGAGCCACAAAATGTGTGTTTGTTGGTTATACTCCTACTCAAAAGGGGTATAAATGTTTTGAACCCATTTCTAAAAAAATGTTTGTTACCATGGATGTTACATTTTTTGAATTACATCCCTATTTCATGCCTCATCTTCCAAGGGGGAACCAAAACAAAGATTCGGCTGTGTTTCATGATTTTTTCCAAACTGAAGATTCGCAAAATGATCCTTCTCCAACTTTGATTATTCAACCTGAAAACCCAAGCTTTATTATACTAGGAGAAAATGAGTCGAGTTTTTTAGATACCGAAAAGGCAGGTCTTTCTATAGTACCATCTCATGATGTTCATGATCCTATAATGACTAACAAAGGAGAAACAGAAAACAAAACCACAACGTTGGTACCATTTGACATTGTCTCCTCTCAACAGAGGACAACTCGAAAGAAATGGTCTTCCAATCCTTTACACTGCCCAGAATCTGTAAACCCTCTAGGTAATGTCCTTACCGAGCCTTTACCTCATGTTTAGTCCATTTCATATTCGAGTTCTGAGTCCTTTAATTCTGAACCCAAGTCTAGGTTCGATGATTCTGAACTTCCCATTGCTGTCCAGAAGGGTGTAAGGTCTTGCACCCAGCATCCATTGTCCAATTATGTGTCACATGAAAATCTCTCACTTATTTTTCAGTGCGTTTACCTCACAATTGTCTTGTATGGAGATTCCTAATATTGTGCAGGATGCTCTAAAAGTTCCTGAGTGGAAGGAGGCTGTCTTCGAGGAGATGAAAGCTCTTGAAAAAAATGGCACGTGGGAGTTAGTTGATCTACCAAGAGGAAAGACAACCGTAGGGTGCAAATGGGTGTTCACAGTCAAGTATAAATCTGATGGCTCTCTAGAACGGCATAAAGCTCGATTGGTTGCTAAGGGATTCACTCAGCCCTATGGCATTGATTACTTTGAGACATTCGCCCCAGTCGCAAAGCTAAACTCTGTAAGAGTTTTTTGTCACTTGCAGCTAATCATGACTGGCCTCTGCAACAGTTGGACGTAAAAAATGCATTTCTCAATGGAGACCTGGATGAAGAAGTGTACATGGATGCACCTCTAGGATTTGGTGAAAAGTTTGGCACAAAGGTGTGTAAACTGAAGAAGTCCTTATATGGGTTAAAACAATCACCAAGAGCCTGGTTCAAGAATTTCACTCAGTTTTTTAAAGGCAAGGGTATACTCAAGGGCAAGGTGATCATACGATGTTTATAAGACATTCACAGGATGGGAAGATAGTGATACTGATTGTGTATGTAAACGATATAATTCTTACTGGAGATGACGTACTTGAGATGAACCAATTGAAGACTTCCCTCTCATCAACATTTGAGATCAAGGACTTAGGATCTCTGAGGTATTTCCTTGGAATGGAGGTTGCTCGGTCGAAGAAAGGGATTGTTGTCTCCCAATGAAAGAATGTTCTTGATCTCCTTAAGGAAACTGGGATGAGCGATTGTAGGCCAGCAGACACTCCAATAGATCCTATTCAGAAACTTGGAGATGACAAGGAAGATGATCCAGTGAATACAACTCGGTATCAAAAATTGGTGGGAAAGTTAATTTACTTATCACATACACGGCCTTATATTGCTTTTGCTGTGAGTTTGGTAAGCTAGTTTATGCACTTACCCTACGAGAAACATCTTGAAGTAGTTTACCGGATTCTCAGATACTTGAAAAGTACACCAGGCAAGGGTTTACTCTTCCAGAAGACCACACAGCAGAGCATAGAGGCATACATTGATGCAGATTGGGCAGGCTTAATTATTGACAGAAGATCCACGTCAGAATACTGTACTTATGTCTGAGGAAATATGGTCACATAGCGAAGCAGAAAACAGAATGTGGTTGCAAAGAGTAGTGCCGAGATAGAATATAGGGCTATGGCTAACGGAGTTTGTGAGATACTATGGCTGAAGAGAATTCTTGAAGAGCTGCGGATGGCAGTGAACATGCTAATGAAGTTGTATTGTGACAACAAAGCTACCATAATTATTGCTCAAAATCAAGTACAACATGATCGCACGAAGCATGTAAAGATTGACAGACACTTCATAAAAGAGAAAATTGATAGTGGAGATGTTTGCATGCCTTTTGTTCCTACTATTAAAAAAATAGCCAATATTTTCACCAAAAGACTTTTCAGACTTAGTTTTGAGCTCCTTGTAAGCAAGTTAGGCATGATAAATATCTATGCTCCAACTTGAGGTGGGGGGGGTGTCAGATTTTTAGAGAATAAATTAAAAAAATTTATTTTTTGAAAATAAAATCTAAAATTACTATTTCAAATTTTAGTAGTTTTCATTTTTTTTAGCCTAGAGATCTACTGATCTGATTTGCTGGTTTGGTGGTCTTGCTCTCCTATTTATCTTGTAATTGTTTCTCTTGAAATTCAATAAGAATGATTATTCTTCTTCTCTAAAATACCTTCACATACTTATCAAGACTTCTTTGAGTATATATGATCCCACAGCCAAGAACTATACATTGGGTAAGATGAGACACTTCTTTACTGTGACCCCAATTTGAAGATATCTCGAGTATGCAGTCATTCATCCTCAATGTCTTATCAATTGAGTTAATCCATTACGATATCTAATTTAAATTGCTAAGAAAAATCCTAATATCCTTTTACATTGCTAAAAATCTTCCTTTTTTATAAATATTATATTTACTTATATTCTACATGTGCTTTTTTTGGTTCAAATAATTAATAGTATGAAGTTTTTTTTTTTAGAATTATAATTATAAGTTATTAAATAATAAAATGAGATTTAAAAATTAAAAAAATCAATTAACAAAGATTTCAAGCAAATTAAAAATACAAATAGACTATAATAAATAAATAAATAAATTTAAGAGTTTAGGAGATAAAAATTATTATGATCAATGTAATGTTTGAAAAATGTGTTATTTTGTGTGTGTGTGTTTTTAAAATTTCAATTATTATTTTTTATTAATAAATTTTTTAATTAAAGACGAATGAGATAGAAAAAGAGAAGGGAAAAATAAGAAATATGAGAGTATCATGTAAGAACTATAATAATAAGTTTATTTGTCAAAACTTAATTTTATTTATATATTTTGTAACACTCCGTGCATAGCAGGCTCCATCCGTGCGTGGGGGTGGGGGTGGGGGCGTGTCAATATTAAATCTGCCGACTAATGGATTAATTTACCTCTTTTGCATGAAACATCAAATCCCCACAAATCAAGAAAATATATACCTACCATCTCCATAATCTCTGGGAGAGAATACTCAAGAAACAAAACTGGGGTAAAACATTAAAAGGATATCAAAATAACCACCCGAGATTAATGACAATCTAATATAGTGATTAGCATTCTACTGTATACATCCCTCTATATATAAAATTACTATGTTGATGTCTAATATCAGTTACTGCAAAAGCCTAGGCTGACAAAATAAAATGCTGCTCATCTATGATTTTTGCAAGCATGCCAATTCGTGGGATACCTCTCACATACAAGGGCAGATTTTTCTCGATATATAATTTATCTATACACACACATAAACATATACACATTCCTTGTGTTTCCAGTAGAAGAAACATCATATCCACAAACATTAAAATCACTGAGATGCAGAGAGTAGGGGAAGGCTTCTGTTTGAATGCATTTGATGCTGAAGTCATTTCCCCAATGGAAGTCCATGAAATAATTACGGACTTCGATAAGACCCCTAATTTTCACCGACCATTAGCTTCAAACAAACTAGATTAATGGAATGCCTCAGAAATTTGGGGGGGGGGGGGGGGGGGGGTTGTTATGCAAGCAGTTGTTTCACGCTCCTGTAAAATGCTACAGAAACCAATCAACAACTCTTCGTATCACTTCTCTTATCATGGTTCTAAGAGAATTCCAGATTTCGGCAAAACCTCTAATTTTGGCTGATTATATAAATGCTTTCATGGATTCACAAGCCGTCATTAATATGAATGCTGGTAAAATCTGAGGCATTTCTGTTATTGTAAAGAGAGATTTTCCTCTTGCTACCATATAAAAATAAAAGAATAAAAAAAAAACTGCAAAAAAAAAAAGAAGAGAAAACTTTCCTCAATTTTTTCGTTTTTACTTTACAGAATGGTTTGCATATATCACATTGTCCGCAGAAAACCACGAACTTCAATAAGGAAATTGTGCAGATTCTTTCTAAATTTCTGGTAATTTGAGCGGTCAAGTGTAGAAGAAAGGTTATTCGAGCTCGTGAGAGACTGAAAGGCATTTGCTAACCTTGAGCTGAATGTTGGATTTGCCTGTCTTTCTATTAACTCTTTGCCCAATTTCTGTAAGAAACAGGAACCCACAATCTCTCTCAGAAGATGAGCATTAAAAAGAAAAGGAAATGAAAGGCACATGCAAAGTGAATTGAAGAGTGCCAAAAAACCATTTATTTTGGGAAAAAGGTACAATGATTGGACATAGCATCTAGTGTGAAATATAGAATGTTCAATGCAGAGTGAATCTCTTTTGGTTCCATCTGGACAATTTTAACTCCATCTGTGGTCTGTGTTACCATGAGTACCAGCCAAAACAAAGAAGGCAAGACAATTCAACTAGATTGGAAGGTGAGGAAAAAAATAAAAGCAAATCATTGACTCTAATGTGATTCCACAGGACAATCCATTTTTGGATAAATATGGTAAATATGGTCCAAAAGAGGTCCTCAACAGATCAGTAATGTCCATTCTTCAAAAAAAGAAAAAAGAAAAAGAAAAAGAAAAACTGTATCACTTGAAACAAATTAGAGAAAGAGCTCACTGTATCTCTATGGGCACCCTCATTGTACCTTGAAAAGAAACACCGTAAAGTAGCTAACAAACTTGATTGAAAATCATTACCAGTGCAGTATACTAACAAGTTATCAAATTTTTTAGATCCCGACATCAGAAATTCTGTGATGAAATAAGCTGATCAAGATTGTGAAAAAAAAGTTCAGCCAAAATACCTGGTAAAGGCTTTGCTCACAAAGGATCAATGGAAGAAGAGCATCTGCTGCAGCGCTGATGATATCAATGCTGGGGACAAGAAAAAAGAAAAGAAAAGAAAGAAACATCACAATATGTTGCAAAGAGAGCAACACATCGATGCTGACAAAAAACTGGTAAACCCGTCTCAAGTAAAGGGATGTCAAGTTGAGTTTCTTCATCATGAGATCCAGAAACCAACTTAGCTTTGACTTGTCACTGCACAGCATGGTGAACCTCAGATTAAGTCATTCAAGTTCAATGTTACCCTTGCATCTCACCTGTAATCCTCAAAGAGCACAAACTGCATCAGTGAACGAAGGAAGCGGCTCAGAATGCCTTCCTGTAATTTTCCATCAGGGTCCTGATAACCTGTAGCATGTGAGCCTAACCCAACTTTACCAGCACCTGTCTCCTTGTAGTGGTAGGAAGCAAGTGCTTTCAAAGCTCTCAGACACATGTCAACAACTTCTATGTCCTATCACATCAGTGAGGAAAGAAAGGAAAACAACGAAAAGAAAAACTCAGCCACAAATTTTAGACATGCAAGTTCCCCAAACTCTTGTTATATATAAGAATCAATCCAAACACCATGCATTTTAGTGATGGATAGAAACCCACAAAGGCTGGAGTTGTCAACACAAAGATGCATAAACCTTCTGGGCTCATCCACGTGCAGACAAACTATGTGACTATGTCCATAACATACCACGTACATATATTTGTAACCTCAAAAATGGCCAGTTATTACCTGATGGTGAACACCAAAATCAAGAGTTCCAAGTATATGAGCAAAGGCTTCACTGTTTAGTTGAGTAACCATTTCAGGATAAACCTCCAGCATATGTGATAGCAGTGAAAAGTACTGCATAAGGGAAAACCATGTCTTATCTTCCTGGCAACAATACTGGGCTTGTTCTCTTATGATGAAAAAAAATGCTTACATCGTGACAAAGCTTTGGGTATTTCAGCAGGTCCAAGGTTATAAGAGGAGTAACTATGTGAAGACCCAAATAAACCACCTGCAAGACCAATGTGTTGGAAACCTTTCAAGGAAACTGTATAAAGGAAATGCAACATGGCTATACCTCAGAAATGTTTGTGCCCTGCGCCTCAATGGAATCCGATGAGAAGTCAATCTGCAAATTTCATTATTCTTTTAGATTAGGCTTATTGTAAAGCCTAATATTAACAGAAAAAATATTGCTCTTAATTTTGAAAATAAATCAGACCAAAAGAATGTGAAAATAAATGAAAGGAAAATACCAGATCCTTCGAACAGAGACTTGCAAGAAGTTGTAGAAGAGCACGTAAATCCCTATATTTTTCTGTATTTGCTTCACTCAGTAAGCTACTGGAAAGGCTAAGTGATATCTAGAAAGGCAGTGAAATCATAGAAGTCAATAGTGAAAAATAGAGACTAGAAGACAAACTTGACAGAGCACCTTTAAGATGAGTAAATTCATCTGTTTTGGCATAATGCTTCATAAAAAAAGGACATTAGCAATCATAATAAAAATCATCACGTCCAGGGAAGAAGCTACAAACAGTTTAGTGGGGCTGAGCCCCTACAAATTTTAGAACTTTTTTTCTTGGGATAATGACATTTACACCCACTGTGGTTAGGCCCATTTTAGTGGAGACCGTTATAGTTCAATACGTGAAACTAAAACCCTTGTGGTGTGGGGAAAAGTGCAACATGTTACGATGTTAACAGAAAATGTATAAAGACCAAATTACCATAATATATTTTGGGGCAGTAGCTATTTCCAGTTTGAATATTACTCTTTGGTCTTTCTATTCAAATAAACCTCTCCCCTTCTCTCTTGTCTCCTAAGGAAACCCATTTATTTTACACAACACTTCAACAATAATTTTTTTTATAGGTAATTCACATGCACCCATTTCCTAACCGTGACTTGAACCCTGCACTTCTCCCTTTGGAAGTGACAGGAGATACCGCTCAAGCCAACAGCTGGTACACTTCAACAGTAATATGGACAGAGAATTCTGTTTGAAATAGAATTCAAACACTCCAACAATAATATGGATTGATAATTGAGTTTCAAATAGAATTCAAAAAAATCAACTTAGTTTCAGAAAGAGAGAAACCAACGAATGCACAGCATCCCCCCTCCTTTTTTTTAGGGGTTAGCTAGTACAGAACATATATAAGATTCAAATCAAACCAACACCGTTGGAGAGAGAGAGAGGGAGAATGTAATAAAATTCAAACAAAATAATTTTCTGCTCTTTTCCCAAGAACATTTTGTAACCCCCATCATTCCTGTCCACAACAGGCAAGAAGAGAGATGAATATATAAATATATTTATGAATATGAATACATATGTATATGAATTTTTGTAAGCCCTTTTTTGATAAACAAGGACTGATTGAAGATCTGGGTTTCGATTTGAATTTTGGTTATCAATGGCAGATCCAAAGCTGCCGGCTTCTTCACCATTGATTTTGTAATAGCAGAAACCCAATTATTTTAGAGCAATTTTTGGCTGACATATGCATACACATATACATGTACATATATAATATGTTTATGTATATGTATGTTTAGTTCCATCACCACTGTTCTGATATATTCTATATGTAAGTTCATAAAGATACACATATAAGATCATATATATACACTCTCTCTAATTTTATTTTACCTCAGTGTAATTTACCCTGTATTTATATATGCTTAGTCTTTTCTTTTTTGGCCTCATTGGAACAAATAAAAAGGTGATCGATGCAGCAACAACAAAGAACGGATTGTTGAGGGAACAAAGTGAGGATACACCTTGTGAGAAGCTCTCTTGGTATTGGGTAGAAATCCATTTTTGGTTGAACTTGTGACAGTGGCTGCAGTGGTGATGGCGGTGGAACTCTGGTGGTGATGTGGTGGCTGTGGCTGGTGGCTGGTGGCATCGTTGGAGGTAGTAAGAGCTTCGGTTCTGTGGAGAGGAGAGAGAATGGGGTGCAGTGTTCATGGGATGGAGGGGCATTATCCCCCATTTGGGCATTGTAGTCGGTGGGATTTTTATCCTCCCAGAGAAAACTCACATTTTTAAGGACTTTATAACCAAACACTGTTATCTCAGACAGGAATTGTTACTTTTGCACTCTCCCCACACCACAAGGGGTTTGTGTCACATTTTGAATCACAGGGATTCCGGTAAAATGATCCTAACCACAGGGTGTAAATATAATTATCAGATTTTTGTGGTCCTTTCGACAGCAGTCTATTCCTGGATTACTAAACCACCTCGCCCCGTTTCTCTGGGAAATTTTAGTAAAGACATGAATCTGCAATCCTAAACATATTTTCATTCCCATCCATATCTAGGAACCTTAGGGGAGGACAATATAATTTTAGAAACCCGGAAAAATGTCCTTGTAGTTGTCTAAACCTTGGAAGGTCCTACAATTTATGTGGAAATTCCTAATTAGTGGTAGAGATTATTGTGGAGTAATTAGAGGTAGAAATTATAGGAAGACTTTTTTTCCTTTCCTTTTTTTGCTTCCCAGTTGTATTATAAATACTTATAGTTTGTATAAGAAAAGAGACACACAGAAATATAGAAATCCTTTCTGATTTCATGGTATCAGAGCAAGGGAAGCTCACCGTCGCAGAGAGTCTGCTCTCAGTCTTCATCGTTGGAAACAACTTTTCCTTTCTGACACAAAAGAAAGCTCTCGATCCCTCACCGTCTTTGGGGGAATCGTCGGCCATCATTCCATGCCAGATCAATCATCATCGTCAATCGCGGGAATCTGCTCCATTCGAGACGAACAGAACTGAGAGGCTAATTCACGTGTTGCCATCATCGGATCTCACATTGAAGCCGTGTCAGAGGTCGCATGGTTTGCCGTAGAGAAGAAGAGAAAGGCTGTGAACCGAAAAAGGAGTGATCAGAGAAGCAAAGAATGAGGCAGACGCTGTCATCGAGTTGAGCTTGAGAACCTGCTGACGTTGCAGACTTGAGGGCCTTTCAAGGGGTGATCGGAGACGCCGAGAAGCAAAGACTGAGGCAGACGCTATCACCGAGTTGCGCTTGAGAATCTGCTGCCGTCACAGACTTGCGAGCCTTTGCTTGAGAACCGAGAGGCTGATTCGAGAAGAACGAAAGGTCGTGAACCAACCTGTTTGTTTCCCTGACCCGATTATAGTCCAAGTCCACCAAATCTCACCCAATTTCTTTTTTTTAACCATCTTAGCACCCAGTTTTTTTTTACAAAAAAAAAAAAAAAAAAACATCTTTCTAGCCCATATAATTACCCAGAACCTTAGACCCAATCCATGACCGAAGCTCTCTCCACCATGGGTTCCAGTGGCCTTTCTCTCTCGCCTCTTCAACTCACGGTAGAGAAGCTGAATGGGAAAAACTTCCGTGAATGGGCTCAGTCCATTCGACTCGTGCTCGACGGCAACGGCAAACTTGGCTACCTTACTAGTGCAACACCCAAGCCAGCCTCAACCAAGACTGCTGCTTCTCTGCAGAAATGGACGTCCGAGAACTCTATTCTGACTGCCTGGCTGGTGAATTCCATGCAACCTTCCATCAAAAAGACCTATCTTTTCTTGCCGACGGCGAAAGACGTTTGGGATGCCGTTCGAGAGACATATTCTAATGTTGGCGATTCATCTCAGATTTTCGACATCAAGACTCGACTATGGCAGATGAAGCAAGGAGAGAAGGACGTCACCGATTATTTAATGGAGATGACGGTTCTCTGGCAGGAACTCGATTTCAGCTTCGACAATGAATGAGAGTGCTCTGGCGATAGTGATCGCTACAAGAAGAAACTCGAAATTGGAAACTGAGAGAGTTTTCGAGTTTCTTGATGGGCTCAACCGCGACTTGGATGATGTTCGTGGACGTATTCTTGGTCGACAACCTCTGCCTTCCACATGTGAAGTCTTCTCGGAAGTGAGGCGTGAAGAGCAGCAGCGTCGAGTGATGCTGAAGGATTCTCTTCCTGCTGGCCCTGAAGTGTCTGGCTTGGTAACAAAAGGCCTCCTGGCTGGGCCTGGCCCGAAACAAAACAGAGGCAGACCTTGGTGTGAACATTGCCATAAGCCTGGTCATACTAAGGCAACCTGTTGGGAGCTCCATGGGAAGCCAACTGATTGGAAACCACGATAGAATCATCGCAATCGTGGCTATCACGCTACTGCTAACCCTCAGGCCGAGCCCCCTCCAGAAGTCAAACACACTCCGAGCGGTGCCTTTACGTCTGACCAGTTGGATCAACTCTACAAAATCTTTTCTAGCCTCCAACTCTCTGGTCAGTCTTCCACGCCTACTCCTTCTGGTTCATTAACACACTGAGGTAATTTTTTAAGCGTCCGCATTACTGTCTCTCACTCAAAAACTCCTTGGATTACTGACTTCGGTGCTTTTGATCACATGACTGGCTCTTACCACCTCTTTTCTTCATACTCACCTTGTGCTGGTAATCTTAAGGTTAAAATTGCACATGGTTCCCTCTCCTCTGTAGCTGGCAAAGGGAGCATTCGCCTCTCTGACTCTATCACACTCGAGTCTGTTCTTCATGTTCTAAATTTATCATGCAATCTGTTATCCATTAGCCAGTTGACAAAAAATTCCAATTGCTCTGCTAAGTTTCTTCCCTCTCATTGTCTTTTTCAGAACCAATCATCGAGGATGACGATTGGTAGTGCTAAGGAGTGTGCAGGTCTCTACTACTTTGAGGACGCTGATGTGAGAAAATAGGGTCCAATTTTCATTTGTGATTCTGCATCTGTCTCTAAGGATAGTGAACTTTTGTTATGACATTTTCGAATGGCTCATCCCAATTTTCAATATTTGAAACGTTTATTTCCGAATAAAGGATTCTCTGATTTTCAATATGAAATATGTGAACTTGCAAAACATCACCGTACTTCTTTTCCGCCATCCACAAACAAACCATCCAAGCCGTTCACTCTGATTTACAGCGACTTGTGGGGTCCTTGTATTCTTAATCGTACTCATACCAAATGGTTTGTTACCTTTATTGATGACCATACTACTCGAGTTTGTTGGGTTTACCTGTTAAAGGATAAAACTGATGTTCGTTCTGTGTTTATCAATTTTCACTCCATGATCCAAACACAAATCCAGGCATAACTTCAAATTCTACGCACTGATAATGGCAGAGAATATTTCAATACTACTTTGGGTGATTATTTTCAACAGCATGGGATCATTCATTAAAGTTCTTGTGTCAACACTCCCCAAGAACATGGGGTTGCCAAAAGAAAAAATAGACACATTCTCGACGTTGCTCGTGCCTTGATGTTCACTATGCATATGCCCAAACTGTTTTGGGGTGATGCTATTTTGACATCTACCTATCTCATCAATAGAATGCCTAGCCGTGTTCTCTCTTTTGCTACACCCCTCCAAACATTCCAACAATTCTTCCCACACTCTCGCCTCTCCTCTAGTCTATCCCTCAGAGTGTTTGGTTGTACCGCCTTTGTTCATGTCCATGCCCACCATCGGCATAAGTTCGACCTTCGAGCTATTAAGTGTGTTTTCATTGAGTATTCTCCTACTCAGAAAGGTTAAAAGTGTTATGATCCATCCACCAAACGGGTCTTTGTTAGCCTTGATATTACATTTTTTGAAAACACTTCTTACTTCCAAAAACCCTCTTTTCAGAGGGAGCATTTGAGTGAAGGTCGGGTATTAGATTTTGAACTCTCTTTTTCTGAGCCTGAACTTGCCACACCATCCTGTTCTAATGTGCCATTTACAGAAGGAAACTTGAACTCAGGAAGCGATGTAGGAAAACAACAGGACAAGGAGATACTTGTTTATTCACAGAGGCCAAAATCAAGATACAAGGAACACACCTGAAGCACCAAGAGAGTTGGCTCCGGTGATAGCTCCGAGTATCCAAGAGTCCCCCTTCAATTCTAATGATAAAACTGAGTCTCCTGATAGTAATTTACCCATTGCTCTCAGAAAATCAACTCGGTCATGTACTCTCCACCCTATCTTGAAATTCATATCTTATAATGCTTTGTCTACAAAATTTCGTGCTTTTACCTCTAACCTTGATAATACAGAAATTCTAAAAAATGTTCAGGAGGCCTTGGAGGTCTCCAAATGTAGGGATGCAGTACTAGAAGAGATGCGGGCATTGAAAAAAAAATGAAACTTGGGATATGATCGATTTACCGAGAGGGAAGAGACCGGTCTGCTGAGAATGGGTTTTTACCTTGAAATACAAGGCTGATGGGACAATCGAGCGTTACAAAGCCCGCCTTGTTGCAAAAGGGTTTACACAAATCTATGGTGTTGACTACATAGAGATGTTTGCACCTGTGGCAAAGTTGAATACAGTTTGAGTTCTCTTGTCATTGGCAGTCAACTTGGATTGGCCTCTTCAACAACTTGACATTAAGAATGCCTTTTTGAATGGTGAGTTAGAAGAAGAAGTCTTCATGACAATACCAGCGGGATTTTGTAAAAAGGGAGAAGAAAATCGGGTATGCAAACTCAAGAAGTCTCTGTACAGTCTCAAGCATTCACCTAGAGCATGGTTCAATAGATTTGCAAAGGTGATAAAGAGTCAAGGATATCAGCAGGGGCAATCAGACCACACACTATGTTCTTCCAGCAATCTGAAGATGGAATGAAAACAATTCTAATTGTTTATGTTGATGATATAATCCTAATTAGGGATAATTTAGTGGAGATGGAGAGACTGAAGAAAATCCTAGCCACTGAATTTGAAGTAAAAGACCTAGGACAAATGCGATACTTCTTGGGAATGGAAGTTGCCAGATCAAAAAAGGGTATTAGTGTCTCAACAAAAGTATGTTCTCGACCTTCTAACCAACACTGGCATGCTTGGATGTAAACCAAGTGACACACATATCGAAGCAGGAAGGGAACCAAAGGATGAGGGAAATCTAGTCGAAAAGGACAGATATCAGAGACTAGTTGGCAAGCTAATCTACCTATCGCACACTAGACCTGACATTGCATTTGCGGTTAGTGTGGTGAGCCAACACATGCATTCACCAAAGGAAACTCACCTAGAAGCTGTGTACAAGATTCTCAGATATCTCAAAGACTTCCTCGGATAGAGGACTATTCTTCAAGAAATCAGAACGCAAGGAAGTCGAAGTCTTCACAGATGCTTCATGAGAAATGAATGTTTCACTACATTTGCAATGATATATTTTTTTTTGATAGATGTCTGGAAATGAGAAATTTAAGCAGGATGTTGAGAAATTGGAGACATTAAAAAAACTCTTTGATTAAGGTCAAAAAGCAAGAGAAAGAGCATTTAAATTGACACGCTGGCTGCCAACATGGTCATAAATGAAAATGAACAAGAATGCACAAACATCCAAGAGATCTCATGGGAGGTTTAACAGGGACACAAAAAGTATATAATATGAAAAATAGTGTTAAAGATTTTCAATGTATATTGTAGTATCATATGATATAAAAGCATAACATAATAATTGTTCAAGACTATAATTCCCTCTGAGCCACTACTCTTCTCCCAGAGTGAAAAAATAAATAAATGATTTCTCAACTTTATACCAGTTCCATATGTATCAACAATCATAACCAGAGAGGAAAAAACTCATGCATAGATAATAGTGCAAAGTTAAAGCATTAAATTAAATTCTTCAGTGGAATGAATTAAGGATGTCAAAAGAGAGAAAAAAGAAAAGGGGGGAGGGGAAGAAAGAGAAGAAACCAAGTATACTTAAATCTAACCCCAACCCCATAAAGTATAAATAATACAAGCTGTAAATTTTTATTTATTTTTTTTAAATTCTTCCCCAAAATTACATGCAAAATTTGTGCGATGTACGAGAAGTTAATTTAAAAACCATCTAAGAATCCACATGAATGTAATTCGGGCAAAAAAACAGCTCAATCACCTTGCGATTTCTGGTTTGTGATAAGGCTTACTGCACATTCTCGGTGGATATTTGAATGATTTTTACATTAACAATTTAAGGATCCAGATAGACGTAACAGAACTCTTGTTACAATATTTTAATCTTCAAACTAGTGTTGGACCAAATTTTAGAGCTGCTTTTTCTTGTGACAGCTTTTCCAAGAGGATTTGATTTGAAGGATTAAAATATTATTAGTTTACTTTTCAAGACAGATAGTCAGTCTACATAGAATATCTTAAGAGTTCTATTAGCCCTCTTTGTGCAGAAAGACAGTTAGGCTCTAAAAAATATAAGGATAGCACACATGCAATTTTTTTTGTTGTTGTAATAATGGAAATCGCACATGCATATTTTCCCACGTAGCAGCAGCACCTTTATATTAGCAATTTTTAAGAAGAAAAAAAAAACCATGACATTAAGAATTTAAAATCTATTACCATATTCTTCTTTTGTAGAGTATGATTTAGAGTAAATATGAGAAAACGCCAAAAGTGAGAAGAATTTACCTTGCCAATATTGTGAGAAGAGTAAAGCTGAAGTAAACACATACAGAAGTTTACAACAACTGCAGTCTCTTGAGCCTCTAGGTAGCTAATTTGCCCGTCCACCCAATCAACAACAAATTTAAGTAGCAGACAGACAACCGCAGACTAAACAATAGGTTAGTATTAGCAAAGTTGAATCAATATAGATTTCTACAATATCTCTTTATAGATAAACCCATAAATTTTCATCGATATATAGTTAATTAAGGATTAAACTGGCCTCGGAAAGTTGAAAAATGTAACAAAAGAAAAGAAAGGTTAAGGAGTTTAAAACTGTTACAGGTAGAAGAAACTAAAATTTTATGAGGTATTCCTGAGAAAACTGTTTTAAGTATTGTGTTCAACTTTTCTTTCTTTTTTTTTCTTTTTTTTTTTTTTTTGGGGGGGGGGGGGGGGGGGGGGGGGGGAGGAATTTAAGCCAAAAAAAAGAAGGAAAATAGATAAAGCTGCTAGTTGATTATCATGATTTGGCTCAACTTAATGATGTTTGCTAAAAATCCTATAGAACTAATATCATGTAGAGATAGTAATCAAGAACACAATAAAAAGTGACAACTAAGGAATTTCATGAAGCCAGCCTGAGACCTTTTGTAATCAAGCTTTATTTTAATTTGAATCAGATTTTAGATTTTCCTTGCACTAATATGCTGCTATTTTCCTTAGCAATTTTTAAATATAACCCGTGTATTAAATTTTATCCTTTGGAAAAAATGAAATTAAATAAGTGGAAGTTCAAGGAAGTTAAAATCCATACTCTCAGAATATGCTTGTACTGAAAATGGAACACAGACGTGGATGAATAAGATTAATACCTCATGTTTGTAAACGTCAAGGAAAACCAGAACAGGATTCATTACAGAGAATCCCATCTCATAAATTGCCTTTTGTGTTCGAGGTTCTGAGGCACTGGCAGCCCCACGAAGCCGCTCCAACAAGCAACTGACCTACAGAATGTCCATAATATTGTAGAAGAACAATTGTTTTAGAATAGTAATATAAATGGATTGAAAATTAGCTTGTACTGCAAAGTCCTGTCCTTACCAAAAGGATAACATCAGGCTGTTGGGCAACATTTTTTAGATCATTCTTGCCAGACATTGCCACCAGATAAGCCGTCATATGACTCATGAGATCCCTTACATACCTTTGAGAAATTGTAACCGGATATGAGACCATATAGCAGTAGAACAGTTTATAAATTCAAAAGAAAAGGGACACATAAACAGAAGAAAAAATCAGACTCACTGATCTGATTCTTCTGAATTTCTCATGCCAGAAACTGAAAGAACAAGGGTTTGAGCCAGTGAACGCTGCAATAAAACCATGACAAAATTGAAGTTATTAAAATTAGAAAAAAAATAATAGTAATAATAAAATAAAGTCATTGGGCTCTAAGCATATGAAGTTATTACTTGATGAGCAGCATTTAATGAGAATAAAGTTCTTTCATTAACAAAAGCATTTGCTAAGTCACGCCATGAGTCCTGCAGAATGAAATGGGAACAAACTAGCTTAATTAACATTTCTAATATATAACTAATGTGAAAATATGGGGTTTTCTTCTTAAATTGGTGAAAAAAGATATTCCATTGAAAGAAAACATGTATGCATGTAAACCTAAAGGACCGGTTTGGGAAGGGTCACAACTGGTTTAGTAGAGTACAAATGAACTAGTTTTAATCTTTTAATGTTTGGTAAATACCTTTTAGTAGTATGAAGGTTTGCATTTATCTCTTAAAGATGTTTAAAACCTGAATAATGTTAGACCACATGGGGATTGGTTTTCCCAAAATCAGATAACTTAAATAGGAGTAGACCCAACTTGACCCATTTTAAAAATTCCCAGACAGCCTAAATTTTTTTAAAAATGTCAAGTTTGAAGGGTCCTGAGCGGATACAAGAAGAAAACTAGCAAACTTGAAGCCCATGGCATTTCTTAAGACAAATATGCCATCAGCTGATATTGCCAAACCATGGCTTATTTCATGTAACACCATCTTAAAACAATTGTATAACACAGTAAAGCAGAATATGGAAGAGCAAGTATAATAAAAGGCTATCAGAACACAAATTTACTATCTTGGCATTTTTCCCATGTCCACAAACATTGCAGCATATGTCTCTTAAATGCATGGCGTTGCATTTTTGACTCACCATCAATTCAGAAACCTTGATTAGTGTCCAAGTAAGGAATCATAAGGCAATGATAATCACATCAAATACCATTTTGTTGCAACAAGCTATATGCTCAATACAACTCAATTCACAAATGCCTTGCAGTCGAACTTATGGAAAGCTCCTTTTTTGGGGCTTCAACTGGGAAACCAAAAGAAATCTTGAAATGGCTTATTCATTTTTGCAGTAATCATTAAGATAAAGGAAAAAAAAGGTAAAAAATCTGATAACACTAGCTAACTTGGGAAGTCGTTAAATAAGTAAAACAAAACACAACCGGTGTGGTACAGAGTGCAACAAAATATACTGATGCATTACTTTAAATTTCAATAAAATTCATACATAAATGTAAATATGACTCACCAACAAAACGAGGTGTACACAAACATTCCTTCGTCGAACAAGTCCGTGAAGCAACTGATAACAAGTAAGTGCCTGTCAAAAACAAACAAATGAGTATAACACCTGCCAGCATTTTACTTTGAAGAAAGGAGATTTCAAATCTGAAAGCAACTTTCAAAACATCTTGGGACTGGAAATATCACAAAAGTAATCAGAAAAGTACGGTTATGTTTGGATACCAACTCAAAACATGTTTCACTCATTCTCAAAATTGTAATAGCTGTTTGGATACCAACTCTGAATTTTACACCCAATACAACTCTGAAAAATATTCCAATGTAGTCTCAAAAATTTTAAAAAATCAAAAAAAAAAAAAAAAATCAGAAGATGAAGACGAGAGAGAGAGACAGCAGGAAAATTCTGAAACTGAGCCATGGGTGTGGTGTTCAAAATTTTCTCTACAACAAGAAGAACCAACAAGACATCCACTCAATCAGATTTCTCTCATCCATTTTTTCTCTGTCTCGCTCTCTCTTCCCTCTCTCTCTCAACCCAACGACATCTCCTTCTGCCGATTTTCTCTGCAATTTTTCAAACCCTAGCTGTAAGAAATCTTGATCTGGATATCTAGGTTTGAACCAGATCTGCACTCTCATCAGAGTGGATCTCTTCTGCTGCAAAAAATCAGTTTCTTGGTTGCAATCAGCTTCCATATCTCTGTTATCTCGCTATGTTTTCTCTTTTTTTCTTTGCGGAATGGATTATTAGGGCCATGGTTTATTTTGCTTCTGATATTTGAGAAAGAGAGAGAGCGGTGTGGTGGTGGTTGCCGACGCTGGCGACAGTGGCAGTGAGGTGCGGTGGTGGCCGCCGACGCGGGCGGCATCTCGTCTCCTCGGTGGTGATCGGGAATGGGGAGGGTTTTGTGGGTTTCTAAAGAGAGGAAAATTGAACTTGAACCTAAAGTGAGATTTCCAGAAACTTGTAACAAACTCAATGAATAAATTATTATTAATAATTTAAATTATAAAAATTAAATTATATCTAAATGTATTTTTATTATTTTTTATCTAAAAAAAATAAATCAAATTTTAGTAAAAATTTAAATTCAAATATTATTATATCCAAACATTTTTTTTTTTTTTCAGAAATTTAAATTTGAATATTCTTATATCCAAACGCATTTTCACAGTTTTTAACTCAGAAACTGAAATCTGATTAACATAACCAAACGCATTTTTACAATTTTTAAAAAATTAATTACAAAATTCTGAAACACATTCAGAAATATTTTTCAAAAAATCATATCTGAACGACTATCCAAACGCAGCCGTAATTTTTTTAATAGGATAGTAAGGTGATAAACAAGTCATAATTGATGTACTCTTAGAGTTGTGAAATGCAACTCCATTTAGTCAGCAAAGATAAACAATTTTGTTGCCAAGCTAATATCATTTTTTGCCACTTATCTTTACATTGTTCGAAGCGGTAAAGGTGGACCATGGAAATACAAATTATATAATATAGGTTAATGTTCTTCTCACATTGCCTGGGAAGGGCAACAACAAAAGTGTGAGCCCCAACTTTATTCCAGTTCTATGTGAAGAAGCCTCCAGAAAGAATATATCATGGTACTTGCCAGTGTACAATTTCATGTTTATCCTCCACCCACTATTACCAATGATGTGCCTGAACACGATAACTAAACTTCAGTGAGTACATTTAAGATTTATTCAGCAGAAATCAAGTCATCAAAAAACAGTGTCTTTTTTTTACATGGAAACAGCAAACTATCCTATGATATGTCTGAAGCTCCTAATTAACACTTGGTAAGTAAAATGGTTGTCCACAAAAAGTGGCAGCAGAGATAGTTGACCAGCTTTTGAACTACTGAGAGCACCCAGTGATCTAAATCTGCCCATAAATAGAATAAATGGTCTGATTTCATTCTGCACCATCTAGTGCTACTTAAGAGCTTAGCTACTCAAATCATTGACATGAGGTGATACTCCCAACATTAGAAACACATTCTGTGCTTTCTACCAGAACCTTATGACAAAATCTTGACTTCATTGTAACAGAACCTTGAACTAACTTAAGTCATGGATAAAAAGGCTGAAATTCAAGAGTCCATTAATAATGTATATTTTGCAGTTTTCATCTATCTTAATACAAATTTATTCTCTCTAAAAGCTTGCCATTTTCAACACTATGGCAAGAAAATGACAATAAGGTATTATTAAAAAAATTGTGTAATATAAAGTTTATTCATCTGTAAGATATTTATATGTATTAAATTTCAAAACTAGTCAACTCAACCTACTATTGAGGAATCAGGGGAAATTGACATTTAAATTACAAGATCTTATATACACTTGGAGAAAGCAGATGACTCCATAAAGATTTGTGGAATAAGAGTGTTGGTCTACAAATGTTGATTTCCTGTTTCCAATGCAGGTGAGATGTGAAATTATATGACCCATAAAACACATCCTGCAGTATTTATGGTCAATAATATGCCCAACCATGACAAAAACTATCAGGTGTCCATGCATTTGCCTAGATTTTTGGTGTGGCAAGCATTAACCATTTATGTTAGGCATGTACAAAGAACTCCTGGTATAAGCAAGGAGATGGAGAACATCGCAAACTTCATAGTTGAACATCAAAAAATGAAAGGGAAAAAAAAAAGAAGAAAAGAAAAAAGTTCTATATTTTGTACCTGCAAATCCTTCTCCCCCTGATATGAAACAAGTGTCATCGTTGAGATGCGGACAATAACATCAAGCACAAGTTTACCCATATTATGTTCTCCAAAGAAACAAAGAAAAGCTGTTTTGGAGTTTTGTGACTGAGGCTGATAGTCATGAATATTATCTGAACTGCCGTTATTGTCTCTATTATCTTCAAGTGGCATTAAATAAGTGCAAGACCATCTTGCAAGGAACCACGTGACTGCCTGTAGAGATAATCAGCTCAAACAAGTAAAACAAGATAGTATGATTTAGAATACTGTTTGAGGAAGTTTAAAATTAAGGATATTACTTTCCAAAAATGAAAAATGAAAAATAAAAAATGAAAATAAAATCCGATCATCACTTTCTGAATTTCTGATGAATATGAGGCTGCATATACCCAATAGAATCCATACCATACAGATGTAAAGCTAACTGAAGTCAAAGCACGGACACTGCATGACTTGATTATGATCTCATTGACTTCAAAAACAAGGTGATAGAAAACGTAGGTTTTTAACTTTGAAGCATGGACATGGACATGGGATATAAGTATTAACATACAATGCATATGGAATACAGGCATGCTGATTTATAACAAATTTTGAAAGATACTGTGAAAAGCAATATAGGCATGTGCGTGTGTGTTTGTCCGCATGCATGTGTGCATGGATGCATAAACATTAAACATATAATTGTTTGTCATATATATACAAATTATGTCAAAAGAATTTTTATTAATCTATAAAGATTCTATGTTTCTAACTTATAATGTGAAACTCCTTTTGACAAGTATAGGTTTCATTAACAATCACCAAAAATGGGGACACATCCATGTACACATGGGGGGCATACACTATATGCTCAATACATCAAAATCACATCTTCCAAAAAATTCTACAAAAAGTGGGTAGATGTACAAAAGTGCTGCTTTATCCAAAAAAAAAAATAGTAGCAATGTTAAAATCCCTTTAAGCTCTGTCAAATCACTTACTCTTTTAAAAGCTTAAACTGTTAGATAATGGGTCAACAATGTATATCAAGCTCTCAATAAGCTTGAACACGAATTTCTCTTTTCCTTCAGAGGTCCTCCAATTACTTTCCTTCCACATACACCATAGAAGCCATAAGGGTGCAGTCTCCCATACCTTCGTACCTCATGCTTACAACATCCCTTCCACCCCTTGAGCAACTCAAGCAGGGATCACGAGATTACCCATGACACGCCAAATAAGGAAAAGAGCAAGCCCCACATGACCCTTGCCATGGGCCCATAGAGCAATGCAAGAATAGATGATTAACTGATTACTCCTCGCACATGACACACCTATTAACCATTCGGAAATCTCTTCTCTTCAAATTATCTAGCGTAAGAATTTCACCCTAAGATGCGGCCCAAGCAAAAAAACCCACATTTGGTGGTTCCTTTGTTTTCCAAACACTCTGAACTAGGAATGACCCACTTCCAACCCATGATAGTACCCCATAGTACAAATGAATTGAGAAATCCTTTCTACCGGTATTCCTCCATCTAACCGAATCTGCCCCACCCCACCTAGGAGTTCAAAACTCAACTGTTCCATCAACCTCACCAATAGACGAACTGCCTAATCTTGAAAGTTCCTCCTAAACTGGAGTTTAAATAAAGCGCCATTATGATCCCTAGCCATAAAATCAGCCACCGATGCCTCGGTCTTTTCTGAAATCCAAAAAAGTTTAGGAAAACTCTCCTTCAAAATCTCACCTACACCACCTATCATGCCAAAACTTGACTCTCTGCATTTCCTATTACAAACACCATATTAAGAACAACTCTCTCCCATCCATGGATTTAAATCGTGGTCGCGAGATACGAATTGGTCGCAGTGGCGATGTAACAGTATCGGTAGTATGGGATCATTCGTAATGGGAATCGGAAACCGAAACCGTGAATTTGTTTTTCAAAACACTAGCAAATCACTTAAAAGTCACTGATACGCATATCTTGACGACAATTATCACATTTTAATATATTTTACTATTATTTTTTAATTTTCTAGCACCTAAAAAATATTTTTCTAATAAATAATACTTAAAAAGATTTTTTTTTTTTTATTTGATATGGATTTTTTAAAAGTTAAACTAATAAGAAGTATCATTTAATTTGAATAACATTACAACAAGTAGCATAACTAATAACAAAAAAATGATTATAAGCATGAAAATCAATTCAACGTGATTAGTTATGGAATAAAAAAATTTAAAAATTTTTGAGGCCAAGAGGCCTTTTTGAGTTCATATTGACCCAAATGTTTTGGTAACTTATTTTAAATTTTTTTGGATTATTTTCTTAACTATCTCTTTCGTATATAAATTTTATAGAAATAGAAATTATAAGAATTTTGGAAAAAAAAAAAAAATTTACAAATTAATAGAAGATTAAAAAGTTCTAAAAAAAACTTTAACTAGCCGTAACAGTCGTGTAATGGTTGTAATAGTCTTGTAATGGCCGATACATAACGGTATCGACTGATACGGCTGTGAATTTTAGTCGTAGCGATATATCGGCAGTATCGGTATCGAAGGGTCAAAAAACCTATGCGTAACGGCCGTTATTTAAAATCATGCTCCCATCCCTTCCTTGTATTCTTCCAAAGATCCACCCCATAAGGCTCCTCAATTTCCCTCGAAATCCACTCCCTCAAGCAAACCAAGTTGTGTAGCAGCACCCTCCCTCATAAACCCCCCCAGTGCGAAACCTCCCCAACCACTTCTCCAACAATGCTTGATTGAACACCCCAAGCAATTTCACCCCTAATGCCTCCATCCGAAGAGGCTTACAAACTTTATCCCAACTAGCTAGCTGAATTTTCTTCTCTTTCCCTATTCCTCCTCACAAGAAATTCCTCTACATCTTGGAAATCTTATCACAACTAAGGTCGGGATAGAAAAGAGAGAGATGAAATAAGTTGGTAGGCAGGCTAGTGTACTTTTGATGAATATAAGCCTACCTCTTTTTCAATAAGTATTACTTTGGGATCATTACATCACCACATCCCAAATAGCCTTAGCTTTGCATGAGGCACCCAAAGGCAATCCCAAATATGTTGTAAGTAATAAGCCCACTTTACATCCCATGTTTATAGCCAAGCTTTCCACATCTCGAATATCCCTCATCTCCATTCTTGTTTGACAGTGATGGAAGCTTTCAGTTGAATGATGGACAAGGCAAATGAGGGGGGTCTAATTAAGGGGTTCAAAGTGGGGGCTAGTAGAGGAGGGAGGGTGGAGGTATCTAGAATTTTATTTGCAGATGATATAATAGAGTGTGTGATGCAAAGGAAAGGAAATTGAAATTTCTCAGGTGTATCCTTCTGTTTTTTGAGGCAATCTCTGGTTTGAGGGTGAATTTGAATAAATCTGAATTTGTTTCAATGGGGGATGTCTTAGAAGTGGGGAGATTGGCAAATATTTAGGGACATAGAGTGGGAACCCTTCCTTTTACTTGTGGTTTACCTTTGGGGGCTTCTCCCAAATCTTATGGGATTTGGGAATGGAAGGGGCAATATTTATCAAGAGGGGTTCGGATTATGCTTAAAAAAAGAACACTGTCGAACTCGCCAACTTATTTCATATCTCTTTTCCCCATTCCTTCGATAGTAGAGAGAAGGTTGGAACAACTTCAGAGGGTTTATAAGGCAACACGGAAGAGAGAAGGAAAATGCATTTGGTCAAGTGGGATATTGTGAAGCCCCCTATGACTTTGGGGGGCTTGGGCATCAAGAGTTATGGTTTTTCAACAAAGCTCTCCTTGGGAAATGGTTATGGAGATGTGGTGTGGAGGAACACCATCAATGGAGGGTAGTGGTTTTGACCAAATATGAGGGTGTAGAGAGAGATTGGTTCCCTAGGGAAGTTGAGGGAGTCTTGGGGTGCGGTTTGTGGAGTTTTCTTCAAAAAGGGTTATATGATTTCCGAAGGCACATCCAGTTTGAAGTAGGGGATGGTAGTATGGTGGGTTTTTGGGTGGATGAATGGTGTGGCGAAGGAACTTTGAAAGCAACTTTTCCTATTTTATTCAATATTGCTAGGGTGTTGGATTGCTACTCACGGGTGGGTGGTGAGAAGGTGTGGTTGGCAAGTTTTAGGAGACATTTTTTTGATTGGGAGGTGGAGGGGACTTGGTTGTTGAAAGCTTGTGTTGGAGGAAAGGAAGGATGCTATGATTTAGAAAGCTAGCCATTCCAAGCAATTCTTGGTGAGCTCTTTCTATCATGAATTGACAAGTCAGGAGGGGAGGAATTTCCCTTGTAAATTGATTTGGCATTATCAAGTTCCCTTTGAGCTCGCCTTTTTTGTTTATGAGGCTTCTTGGGGGGCCATCTTGACCTTGAATAATCTCCAACAAAGAGGTTTCCATTTGGCCAATAGATGTAGCATCTGTAAGAAGGAAGAAGAAAGTGTTGAGCATTTACTAGTCCACGATTCATGGGCTCGGGATGCTTGGTGTCTTGTGCTATCTATCTTTGGTTGTGCTTCGGTTATGCCTGAAAACTTAGGTCTAATAATGAAAAAGAAGAGAAAGAAGAAGACTCCTATTTCTGTAAATGTTTGTAATACAAAGATTAAACAAAATAGAAAACAATAATGAACCCTTTATAGTAGGGTTAAACAAGAGAGCAAAGGACTAAATTACCCTTAATGAAACTAACTAATTATAAACAATACTACTCTAATACCCCCCTCAAACTCATGATGTAACAGCTAAAAGCATCGAGAGTTCGTCAAATAAGAAGCGAAAGCGCATAATGGTATGAGACTTTGTAAAGAAGTCAGGCCAACTACAAAATAGACAGAAGAAACGGAAGAGAAAAGGGGCCGAGCTTAAGATGGTGGCGCACAAAATGACAGTCAATCTCAATATATTTAGTATGATGATGGAAAACAGAGTATGTGTAATCTAAATGGCACTCTTATTATCACAATGCATGGGAGTAGGTGCAGACGAAGAAATTCCAAGACCAGCAAGTGACTAACGTAACCCCATTATTTCGGCTGTAGTAGTAGCCATGGGCCTCAACAGAAGAACTAGCAACAACTGTCTGCTTCTTACTCATCAAAAAATAAGAGAATCACCAAGAAAAATACAGAAACCAATAATAGTCTTTCAATCTACAAAATCTCTAGCCCAATCAGCGTCGGAATAGGCTCAAAGCTCCAATAAAGAGAAGGAAGAAAATAGTAAAAATTGATGCAATGTACCACAGAGATAGCGGAGAATAAATAAAATAGCAGCCCAGTAAACTATGATAAAAGAAAGAAACTGACAAGCAACATGAACAACATAACAATATCAGGGTGTGTGATACCAAACTTCCAACAATAGTTTGATATAGAGTAGGGTTAAACAATGGAACACCACCAGAAGGAGAATAACGAACATTAAGCTCTAATGGTGTCTCAATTGTCCGAGTGTCAGTTAAACGAGCTCGCTGAATAACATCATATGCATACTTGGACTGAGATAGCAAATAACGCTTAGGAAAAGAGGCAACCTAAGTACCCAAGAAATAACAAAAAGAACCGATATCCTTTATCTTAAAGTGATCTTGCAACTGAGACTTCAACAACTCTATCCAAGTTGTTTCATCACTTGTAACAATCATATCAACATAAAGTAAGAACAATGCAGCCCGTAGAAGTAGAGCGAAGAAAAAGAGTAGCAGGATGATCACTGGCAAGAAAACCCAAGTCACAAAATGATTGTAGATAACTTATCATACCAAGCTCTAGGAGCCTGTTTGAGACCATACAATGATTTTCGTAGTTTGCAAACTTCACCAGGATTGTGTGGAAGACAAGGAGGAGGGACCATGAAAACTTCTTTAACCCAATCCGCATTAAGAAAGCCATTTTTTACATCCATTTGAGGAAAACACCAATGACGAATAGCAGCCACTGCAATCATTGGGCAGATAGTAGTCATCTTAGCAACTGGAGCAAGGTCTCCTCATAATCATTGCCATATTCTTGAGTAAAACCCTTGGCCAACAATTGAGCCTTATAGCGCTCTACAGAACTATCTGATGTAGTCTTGATCTTAAACACCCACTTACAACCAACTTCCCATATGCCAAAAGGTAAGGACACCAATTCACACGTGTCAGTCTTATGCAATGCAGAGATCTCCTCATCCATAGCATGTCTCTAAATAGGATCAAGAACAACCTCCTTATAGGAGGTAGGTTCAAATAGGGAATGAATAGAAGTTAAGAAAGAACAATAATCAACAGAATAACACGAGTAAGAGAAGTGAAATCTATCAAGACACTTGTGAATGCGTTTAGGATAGAGAGAAGGGGTGGGATCCGCATTTTCAGAACCTGATTGAGAGGCGGGAGAGAAGCAAAGGAGTTGTACCTGTGGAAGAGATAGGTGGGTTCCTGCGAGAATAAGTATGAATGATAGGAGGATGATTAACAGAAAAATCAAAGGAACCAGAAACATCATAAATAGTCATATCATGAACATAAGAGTCAGAAGGAACATCATCGGGAAATGGATCAAGAAAAATTATATTTGATTTGTGCAAAGTGTGAGAACTAGAAGGAATAGAGAAAAAATGAATATGTTCCATAAAAACTAAATGACGAGAGACATCGTTTATTAGCAACATGATCATACCAACAATATCCCTTTTGTCCTTCACCATAAACAAGAAAGACACATTGTTGAACAAGCAGAAAGTTTAGTACGAACAATTTTAGGAAAAAGAACAAAACATATACATCCGAACACACACAAAGAGATAATCAGGAGGCTTTAGAAGTAATGATAGAAGGAATGTGATTAATTAAATAAACCACAGTAAGGACAACTTTCTCCCAAAAAGTGACAAAAGAGAACAAGTTATCTCCCTATGCTTGCGCTCAGCTACACCATTTTGCTCAAGAGTATCCACACACAAAGATTGTGGAATAGTAACAATAGATTTCAAACAATTGTGGAAGGGCGTTGAAGAGTATTCTCCTCCTAAATCACACCAACATTTAATAACATCAGAATATTGAGTACGTATCGTAGCACAAAATTAGAAAATATAGAAAGAAAATTTGAGCGACTCCAACAAAAACGAGAATAATCAATAAAAAAAAAAAAAAAAATGGACCCCACCTTTGGTAGGACTAGGAGTAGGTTCTCATAAATCACAGTGAACAAGATCAAATGGAGCAAGAGAAACAATGAAACTTTTATTAAAAGGTAATGTAGTAAATTTTGCTAGTTTGGATCCACTATAGTTTGAAATATCATGACAATCCAAAGTACCTAATCTACCAAAGGAAACTAAAAACTATAATCAACTACCAGAAATATGAGCATGGCGAGAATGCCACAAATAAAACTAGACGAATTTAGACTCGAACGAAAACTATGGGCGAATATCATGGAGTTTTGATGAGTTTTAAATCCATAAAAGTATGGGTATGAATGCTTGGAGGGGTTAGGACTTAGGAGTGATTAGAAGTGAAAAGAGGAGGGAAAAGGGGAGAAAATGGAGGGGACCAAGACTAGGGCTATAGGTTTATGCATCATGCCAAGAAAGGAAGAAAATGAACAGTGGCCTAAGGCCACGACGTCGTTTTGGCTTGAGAGCTGGGCTAGGTTGCTTTTAAGATGAGTTGGGTCGGGCTTAAATCAATTATGTTGGGCTAGGTTATTTAAAAATAAAATGGGCTTGGATAATAAAGTGACTGGGCCGGGTTTTGGTAAAAGTCAGTAGGTCATTGGGTTTTTAAGATCCGTGGGCTGAACCATGGAATTGGGTTGGACCGAACCCATCCCTTTTGGGCGCCGGCGAGAAGCCCCTGCCAGGGAGTTTGGCTGAAGGCATAGATGAGGCCGATTTTTAGTGGAACTGTTTCAACTTTGAACTGTTTCTCGGTTAAAATCATCCAAATGTGAACTTGTTCTTTGAATTAAATTACGAAAATTCCCTTCTTAAGTTTAATGAAATTTTAAATGCTATTTAAATGTAAAAAGGGGCATACCCAAGGCTTTTGGTCGTCCTGAATTCAAATATGAGATCCGTTTGTAGATACAAGACCCGAAGATGGTCTACATAATTTTGTAAAATGAAAAAATGTTCTTAAGATTAAAAATAGTAAATGAAAGGCAAATTAAAATCCAGAAAGGGCATGCCTATGGTTTTTTGGGTGCCCTAGACTCAAATATGACAATTGTTTGGGCATACCATGTTGAAATCTCCTCCAATGCACCACAGGAGAGCCTATTAACTCCTTATTGCCATCGGTTCTTCCAATGGACATCCCCTCACTACATCATCCGTCGGATTATACACAGCAGAGAACATACTAGAATCCATCCTCCATTGACTGCAGCAAGCATGAAATTAAGTAAGCTCCCTTCTGTATATCCTCTTTAGCTCACACCCTGGAATCCCACATAACTAGAATTCCCCTTGCCATTTCCATAGCCTCGATGGAACCCCGACTTCACCCATCTCCCCCCCCCCCTCCCCGGGGCCCCTTTTCAAGATTCTCACAATCTCCCTAGACAAAACCTCCATTTTAGTTTCCTATACACACACCCTGGCCTCAATATCCACCTCGCTATAGATGCCACCCCCTTCCCCAACTGAATCCAATTCAGTATCCACCTTGCTACAGATGCCACCCCATCTTCCAATACACGTACCTATCTCCAACCAAGTCTCCTTATTACCTAGTAACTTGTCCACGATAACCTGAAAATGGTCAATGTATTTTGTCTTTAGCAGCTTCATCCCCAAGGGTTATCGTTCCCTGGCTTCAGTATTCACCTCGCTATTGATGCCACCCCCTTCCCCAAATAAATCCAATTCAGTATCCACCTTGCTATAGATGCCACCCCATCTTCCAATCCATGTACCTATCTCCAAACAAGTCTCCTTATTACCTAGTAACTTGTCCACGATCACCTGAAAATGGTCAATGTATTTTGTCTTCAGCAGCTTCATCCCCAAGGGTTGTCGGTGAAGACCTACCTGTCGAGTTGCCCCTGAAACCTTCATCATTTTTGCCTCTAGTCTTGATCTTCAACACCCCATTCCTTGTTAGTTTCCCCTCTTAACTTGATTCCACTCCTACTGGTTTAGTCCTCGCTGGTTTCAAACTTGCAAGTCTCTCTCCAATTGCACTCCTCTGCTGCTTTCCTTTTTCTCTGATTTGGGCTGGTCTCTATGCATCAGATTTGTGCTAACCCCTCCACCACTTTGAATCAGTATTAGGGCCACTTTTCATAGGCCCATACAATTGCATCCTTTGTGGACTCTCATGCCCATCCCATTGTCTACTCCTTGGGCTGCTTCATTTTGCTGAGAAATAGGTCCAAATCTTTTATTGAGCCCAAGCTCTTTACCCCACTGTGCAGAAACCCTTCTGCTACTAGCACCAACCTTGGGCTTGTACTTGGATTTGGACTTGGCCTAGTCTCCCTCCACCTCTATCCCCAAACCCTTTCCTCTTACATTGAGACCACTCTGTCGGCCAGCATTCTTTTCGCAGCCCATTTCCTTTTGGCCCATCTGGGCCAGCTTCTTCACTTAGATTTCAGGCCCACTCATATGACCCAACTTGCCGACTGAGTCACACCCCTCTCACGTAAAAATGTCTCTAGAACCTGCTCCTTTAAAAATTCGTGCTCTGCCCCTCGATTTGTAAGCCTTCTCCCCTGCTTGCCACGTGGGTATGCCACCCACCTACCCTTCCTTCTACTACGCGCCAGATAACCGTCGTTCTCATCTTGATTGGCCAAATTATACAAAATCTAGTATTATACCCTTAATCAATCTCAGTGCTGCTTCTTTTAACAAATAGTCTGAGTATTTGGAATCCTAATTACGTTTTCCTAACACTTACACTCCATTATTATTATTAGAAATATCACCCTTTTATTGTTCAAGACACATTATTGTTCAAGACACATTATTATACTCAACAACTCCTTTTAAAAGTATTCGTGTTTCTTAGGTTAATATTATTTGAAAATACTGTACTTTGTTTTTTTTTTTTGGAGGGGGGGGGGGGGGGGGGGGGGCATACTTTACATGTCAGCATTTTTAATATAAAAAATGATCATACAATCAGACCACTACATCTGGGTCCCGTTCTTGTGAACATGATATGAAAAGTGAGTGAATAGGGATCTTAAGGAGTCAAGTTGATATAGGGATTGAAAGAAACTGAATTTGATAGATTACCTCCATAAGTCGAGGACTAAAAAATGATGCTCTCATCACCGGATCTAAACTCTGCTCAGAAAACCTTATAATTGAGCTGCATCAATCAAGAAAGGAGATATGTGAAAACAACATGCAACAAAACTTAATCACAGGGTGTCACCATGGGAGGCCAAAAAAAATTCAAACCAATAAATTAATAAATAAAGAAAATTCCAATTGGTTTGGTAGTATAATTGGATGATGTTGACATCAGAGTGTTTGGCAATAAGATGCCACTTATGCAACTAATTTCATGTTTATAGCAACCAAGGATCAAATTTTCATTTCTTTTCCATCGAAATGGCCAAAACATTTCCATTTCCTAAACAAAACACAACTGGAATACTAAAATTCACATGTTTCTATGGAAACAAAGTTGTATCCATTCAAACATTGTTTTCATTGAAACCTATCAAAACTGGTCGAAACAAACCAAAACGGTAGAAACATTTTGTTCGTATAAACAATAATTCTAAAAGTTGATAAAAGATAATGTCTACTTTTTCACAAATGAATGAGTAGATTGAAGAATTAAGTCCCAAAACTACGAAAATATATCTCCTTTTTTTCATCAAGAAAAGTAGAAGTAGATGAAAATTTTATTTTACTACTTAGTTACAAATTATAATACGTTTAACTTGCAATTTGTTTTCTTAAATTGTTATTTTATGTGTAACTTATGTTAAATTGTATATTACATAGTGCATATCTATTATGTTATGGTAGTGTATTTAATTATAAATTTTTTACATATTTATAAAAAAAAAATTATTATGATTTCCTATTACATAAAAAATTAAATCAAACTTTTAATACTTGTATTTAACTAGTAAAGAATTATTTAACGGATCCAAAAAAAAAAACTAGTAAAGAATTATTTGGTATTAATGACTAATTTACGTTTCTATTTATTTCTCAATTCACCTTAGCACCTTTTTGTGTGGATGGATTGTATTTGTACCTTAAAACATTTCTAATTAGTTAATTATAATATTTATTTTTTCACATTCATATATTTTAGTTTATGTTTCTAAGTATTTCTAAGCGTTCTAATTTTCTTTTATTATTTCCACTTTATTTCCGAAATGTTTCCGATGTGTTTTGATTTCTGGGGTGACCAAACAACACTTCAAAACAATATTTTGATCCTCGTTAGCTACACGATGATGGGGTAGTGATTTTTTATTTTTATTTTTCCGAGCCATCAAGAGTATCGATCCCTACATGGTTAGCATGTCAAAGACCAATTCAAATATATGCCTGTATTTTTCAGCATTGATTTACTTTAAAAAAGCATAGTGAGATGTATATATCATTCCTCTTCGACATGGACATGTTATGAAATATTATCTTCCATAATTTATGACGCATTTGATGTGCAAAGACACATTATATTTTCTAAAATACAGTTCAGTATGTTTCACTTCATAAACAACTCCATGGTTCACGCAAACATGAATCTTCTTCACTAGAAAAAAAGGGGGAAAAAAAAAAAGAAAGTCATGTAGATAACTACATTTTGTTTGCACAAATCATATTAAAAAATACAGACACACACAGATACCACAACACCAGCATCCACATCAACTGATCACTCTCACAAATATATATCTTATTGAAATTTAAATTTCTAAAAAGAGAGAACCAAATTTTCACTTTCAATATTGTCACTATTTTGGCTTTTAATAAATTGATATGACAAGAATAATGCATTATTCTCCATCTCTCTCTCTCTCTCTCTCTCTCTCTCTCTCTCTCTCTCTCTCTCTCTCTTTTTGTTTTTGTTTTTGGTGTTTTCCATTCAAACAACACCCTTCCTTTAACATGCAATGGTATAATAGTAAAAACAAGCAACGACCGTTTCCTTCCTGCTCAACCAAACAAAATGAGGGAGGACAGCTTCCTTTCCTAGGGATGCCTTTTTATCCATCCTACCTTCCCTTCCAGTTTTCTATACATCGCACAAAACAGAGAATAAAATACTGGATGAGAACAATACCTTTTTTTTTTAAAACTAAATCACACACACATGCACGCACTTTTCCCCTTAAGGGGACTTGAACCCCGAACCTCCCATATGGGGAGGTGGATGAGGTGCTAACTAAGCTAGAGCTTGTTCATCTTCATGACAACAATACCTATTTGAAATTTATTACATATTCACCAATTTACAAATTAGCCAAAAGCAAAGCATAATAAACATATGAGAATTCAAAATGATTGGAAATATTCAATTGTAAACTGCAAGGGAAGCATAATCACATAAATAAGAGATCATATGGCCCTAGGCAACAGCAAGCTGGTTCTTCTGGTTGTTATTTTCGATTCAAATGTTGCAAGACCAATTTCAGTGCTAAGACCCTACTCAAAATGAACATATATACTGTTTCATTAAAGAAAAAATAGGAACTTTACCCAGAAAGTACAACAAAGGGATGTTTGTCTGGTTCCACAGGGTCCAGTAAAATGGATTTGTATTGCCTCTGGTACCTGAATATCAAATAATTTGACCCATGACTAGAACTTCTAGTTACCGGATAAATAGGTTTTGAATAAAATAACCCCCAAAAATGCAAAATCCAAATCGATGATCAGATTACACTTTAAACTGGCACATAAACATTTATATTGTTATCAAAAGAATGAGAGAGGGCAGTAGATGGAAACATGTTACATAATAACAAAAATAAACAAATGAAAAGAACAAATAAGAATAATTAAAGTGCATGCTAACATAGAATTTATCACACAATCCAAATCGATGATCAGATTACACTTTAAACTGGCACATTAATATTTATATTGTTATTAAAAGAATGAGAGATGGCAGTAGATAGAAACATGTTACATAATAACAAAATAACCAAATGAAAAGAATAAGTAAGAATAATTAAAGTGATTGCTAACATAGAATTTATCTATAAATTATAATAAGTTAGTTGTAAACTGTCCACCGTGTGCATCAACAGTCTCTGCCACATAAACACAAGTTTTAGAAATAACTAAAAATTGAAAGCTAAAAAATGAAATAAAGGCTTTTAACAAGTAATTTAATGTACAAATGCCAAAAGTGACCCAATGGGCTACAAAATATATATCCTCTACATTTTCTAAAATGTCAACCAATGAATACCAAATAAAATCTTTAAGTTTGAACAAACAAATCAAGTACAGAGAGGAATTATCGTCAAGTATAATTAACTGAATATTGCTTTAGAGGGATCTCATAAAGAAAAAAGTTATGAAGAGATATTATATTGGCTTAGTTGAAAGAATTAAAATCAGATGGTAGGAACTAGGAAGAATAAACCTATTACCAAGGGTGTTTCTCCCTCTCCTTCATCTGCAAGAACGTGCCCAGTTATCAGTAACAGTGAGTAAAGCTCTTCCAAAGTTTCAGTTGGATCACTTATGCCTCTGCCCTACAAATTATGTTATGAATGTCACAAATAAGCTAGTATCAAGATTAGCACAACCCCACAAAAATATAGAACAAAACATGTAATAGAACGGGTTACAGAAGTAAACATAAGAAATTGTTTATCTTAAAGTTACTACTAAGAAAACATATGGTCATCAGATCGTGAGGCAATATAGAACCAGTAAGGCATGAAACCTATTTATAAAACATGCTATCAGATCACAAGAGATCACCAAAACTGACAAAAAGCCCTAACTGCAAAATTCTAATAGCAAAACATATGGTTTTTTCAACAATGGCCCCTCGAAGAAAAAGATGAAAAATATATTGAATGAACCTTCTTTAACAACTCAACTAAACAGAACCTTTTCACAACCTTTGGGCTAGGTACATGAATTTTGACTGGCTATTCTAGCTTATTTAAGATCATCCCTTCAGTTTTTTTTTTATAAGTGGCCATTGGGGTTTCATCTCTTCTAGTTAAACCACACGCTATCATGTCTTTTTTTTACTATCTCAACCCATGTTAATTTTGGTCTCCCGCTTCCGCTAACATCCCTCTTTCTTTACTGTCTAATAATTGTTCTATAGAATTTAACTTTCAATTTTAGAGGTATACGTTGACCACATAATGTGTTAGAAGCACTTTTCCACTTAACCCATTCTACTTCAATTCTATGAGCAGCATCATCTCCAATTTCTCCCTCCTTAACAAGGTTGTTTTTTTTTTTTTTTAATTATCTCTTGATTTTCGATCTTACCACATCTTCATTTGCATTTATAGTTATACTAAAGTCACATTTTTATATATTCATTTTTCATCCTACTTATCTTAAACCAACCTATCTCCAAATTTCTAATTTTGTAATTATCCCTACTTCAGTTTTATCAATTAAAATGATGTCATCAACAAAAAGCATATACCATGAGACTTCATCCTATATATGTTTTAATTCATTACTAAGGCAAAATGGTAAGGACTTAATGTTGATCCTTGATGTAAGCCTCTAGAGATTGAAAATTTACTTGTTTTTCTAATAGTTGTTCTTACTATAGTCAGCATCCTACCATACTTGTCCTTTATCATTTCAATATATCTTTTTGTAGATCATTTCTTTTTTGAAACCTACCATATTAGATCTCAAGGGACTCTATCATAAACTTGTTCCAAATCTATAAAGACCATACGAAGATCACCTTTCCATAAGTCTCCTTAATTTGTAAATAAATTCCATTGTGAAATCTTCAACACTATTATCAGAAGTCTTAATTGGTACTCAATCACTCTCCCAAAGTTTCATAGTTCAACTATTAATTTAAAAACATAATAATTTGTACAATTTTGGATATGTCCCTTATTGTTATATAAATGTTTTAAAATATTATTTCTTCAATCATTAGGCATTTTCTTAGTAATTATAATCTTATTAAATAATATTATCAGCCAAGAGGCCCAAGACACACCTTCCTCCTCTTAATAGTTCCAAATTCAAGAAAAATACCATATAATCCTAAATCCCTACATGTTCTCATCTTCCTTAATGTGATTTTTACCTTGGATGCCCTAATCCTATGAAAAAATATATGTTTTCTCCACTCCCCCTATGTTCTCAAAACTTGAGCTTTCCATACGATTTTCATTCAACAAACTTCTCAAAGTAACTTTTCCACCGGTCTTTAATTCCATTATCATTCGTCAAGACCCTTGAGTCTTCATCCTGTTCATACTTAATATGATTAAGTCTCTAGTTTTCTTATCCATTAACTTAGGAAGTTTGTATATATTTTTCTCCCATCCTTTGTACCTAATTTGAAATAAAGATCATTATATGCTCTATGTTTAGTATCTCTCACTGCTTCTTAATTTCATTCGATATATTTTTATATCTTTCCCAACTTTCTTCATTTTTAATTTTTTGCCAAATTTTATAGCACTCCCTTTTTACTTTCACTACAGTTTGGACATCCTCATTCTACCACCAAGTGTCCTTAGATGGTCGCCATATTCTTTTGATTCTCCAATAACCTCTTTTGATATTCTTCTTATACATTCGATCAATCCTATTCCATGTTATATTACTTTCATCCTCTAAGTTCCATTTGCTTCTTTTAGCATCTTACTTTCAAATAACTCTACCATCTCTCCTTTTAAAACTAACCACGTAGTTCTTAACTTTCTAATCTCTTTCTTCTTTCTTTTATGTCTTTGAATATATATGTTTAAAACTGTCAACTTATGTTGTATGGTCAAGCTTTCTCCTAGAATAACCTTACAATCTTTGCACATTAGCCGATTTATTCTTCTACCAAGGAAAAAGTCTATTTGACTTCTATTTGATCAAGTTTTAAAGGTCATTAGATGTTGTTTCTCTTTTTAAAATAGCTATTTATTAATGTAAGATCATTAATCATATGCTTCTAAGAAATCTAGTATTGCCTCCCCATCGTCATTCCTATGTCTAAATCCACATCCACATCCACCATGCACCATCTCGTACCCTTCGCGTCCTACATGACCATTAAAGTCCCCTACTATAAATATTTTTTCATAGGTTTGCCTTGACTTAATTCATCCATATACCCCAAAATTGTGCTTTAATGTGTTCATCTACTCTTATTTGGGATTTACATGCACTAACGACATTAATTATATTATCTCTCAACACAAGTTTTATTAGTATTATCATATCCCTCTAATATAATAACTACAACATTTTCTTTTAGATCCACGTCTACTGTTATTCCAACAACATTCCTATATTTATTTTTTCCACTATAATAGAGTTCATATCCAATCTTTTCAATTTCCCCAACTTTTTCTCCTACCCACTTAGTTTCTTGTAAACATGCTATATTAATGCTCCAGACAATAGTATAAACTAGCTCCATCCCTCTACATGCCAATATTCCTATATTCCAAGTTGCTATTCTAAGTCTACTATTTTGGACTAACTTTTTTTACCACGCTCGGTCAGAACATGAGAACCCTTACCCACTTTTCACTGTACCAAGGTATTAATGTTGCCCCTCTTGCCTATTTTTCGGAGCATCCGAAAGCTTAAGTAACACATCTCTTAAAGGAAACACACTAGCATTTACTCAAATAATCTCATGATTTATGTTCATAAGAGATCTAACAAAATTTGTTTGGCTATCAGCCACAATTCAGTGAGATTTTATCCCTATTTCATCATAGGCCCCAGTTCCCCCTACCCGACTGCAACAAACAAGAACATTTTTACATGATGAAGTTGTTGACTGCGAGGAAAAATGGTTTAGATAGTTATTTTTTGTATTGGTAGTTCTCTTTCCAAAACATGCGTCTATATGTGGGTCACAGGAACAGATCAATTATCCTTATGAAGACTCAAGAAGCTTGTTCGAATACAAAAACAAGGAAGATCAGATCTACAGTGCTTCAGAGTTGTGTGCAAGAAAGGTAAATTCACCCATGCATTGAATTGATCACACTACTAGCGAGTGTTTATCTTTAGATTCAAAGTTGTGGTTCGTTTTAACTAGGAACATGGCCTTATATAATTTAGTTGTAACTATAGGCTAAATTGGATAGGGAAATGACCTTGAATCCCTAAACTTAATTTTGGTCACTTTTAATTTTGTTCGTAACAAGTAGACATTCTTGTGGCTTGCTCATTCGAACAGACTCCTCTAAACAGTGGCTTGCTTGAATGCAAGAGAGGCTTATTCAATTAAAAAAATGACTTCTTTTGCCTAAAAGATCCAGTAGCCTTCTCGTTCGAATGCAAACCCGATTCATTCGAGCACACCTATCTTCTAGGTCATACGTTTGAACACACATTCCCTTTTCATTCGAATGCATGTTGTTTTAACAAGATTGTAGGGCTGCAATTGGGACTTGATTTCCTAATACTCTTAGGATTCCATAGTTCTTTTTTTTAGGTTAAGTGTTTCATAATTGGTATAAAGAGACCTAGTGTTTCTATATTTGACTAAATACGTGTTTGCACCCTGCGAGAGCGATTAGTATTTCATATAGTCATCCTTTTCTCAGCAGAATTCTATGTGAATATTGTTTAGGGTTGAAGTCTATAATGCTGAGAGAAAGAGATTAGTGAGGCCTCTTGGATCTTGGATAGGCATATAGGCTATAGCACACACACTCAATCATTGCATTTGATTTGCACACGACTTAATCTGTTTGTACAGGCTCTACGTTGGTTTGTGATCGTCACTAGTGGAAAAGCGAATTGAAGAGTTCAAGTGAAGAGCATATGAACCGGTATATGGACTAAAGGTACTACTCATGTGACTTGAAGGGTTAGTTTCCTTGGTTTAGATCTTTGTATGCTTGTACTTTAATTTGCGTGCTAGTGGATTTGACGTCACTAGTGGGTTTTTTTACCTTCCATTTTGAACGGTTTTCCCACTATAAATCTTCGTCTTCTGTGTGATTGTTTATTATTGTCATAGATGTATGCAATAACTCACATTACACTTAAATTTTACCCAAAAAAAAAATCGTTTTATTCATATCACAAATAAATCACCGTGTTATGTCAACAGTCAGCGTTCCTTGAATTTAAATTAATTTTAATTCTAAAACATCTCACAACATTGACAATTCTAGCCTATACTCCTATCTAGTTCTAAAAGGTGAATGGTACCACAAGGGACTTAGAAAATATTTAACATTTATGAATAGCTAGAGATTTTAGTTACCATACCTCACAAGGTCATGATTCTACCCCAACATGTGAGGACAAGAGAGAGAATAATGTTATTTTAGAATGGATATACCAAAATAATGTGGCTTCAGATAATAAAGAAAGGCATGATAGTGTGATAGTGATTGAAGCTATGGCCTTGAATAGAGTGGAATGGCAAACAGGATTCATGTAGACAATTCCAAAAAACTGGAACAAGGCTTTGTCGAGTTGAGTTATCAATTCACTCTTCAGTTTTAAATAAGGGCTCATCTTAAATTATAAATGCTTAGTGGACTACCTTGATAAATGGAAGATAAAGGTATGGGCAAGAAAATTGGAGTGTTCTAAGCCTAATTTATACTTCTCTGTTTCTTCCATTTCAATTTTGGAAGTATGAGTGACGTAGTATATGAGTGTCGGGGAACATCCTCCTACAAGTTATGAATCCACAATTAATGATGAGGCAGCACTATAGAAACAATAATTGAGCCTCCAACAATTTATTTAAAATTTATGGTGGCTTAGAAATTTAGTGATGTAGGACGAGTGTGGGGGTACACTCTAATACATGCTATATAACCAAAATTGTTGTGCACGATAGATAAGAGGGGCTATTCATATACCAATCATCGATAACATTATACCGATCAAAATACTCTCAATTGAAGCAAGCCAATTCGTGGATACTATAGGATCATCTCTTACTTCAAAATCTGGAAAATCTATCATAACTCTTTTGTTAGTATCTTCATCCATATCATATGAATCATGTTGGCCTTTCTCTAACAAGTTCCTAGCTCAATCAAGCAAAAGACATTGTGGCACTCAATACTATCATATAGCATTTGATTGTTGCATGCAATCATACTCCACCTTATGTAATTATACCTAGTACCTTTGTTCCTGAAAAACAATCTACATCTCCTTTTTTTGGGACAATTAAAGAATTTATGAACCAAGGCACCAAGGAAGTGCACCCACGAACATCCACCAAAAAAAAAAAATTATACTTCTATAGAGTTCCAAAAAGAAAAGAAACTATCCATAGACAAGGCCAAGCCTCTTGACATCCAATAATAAAGGGTGCTCAACAATCAACATAATAGCCTTTATATTTCATAGGGGAGCCTCTACATCTTCAAAAACTGTGTTTCTTCTCCATCCAAATAGTCCGCCATAAACACAAAGGAACTAAAAGCCATGCCACTCTCACTCGCCTGCTCACTATGCTACCTCTCCACAAAGCCAACACCTCCATTGTGGACCAAGGCATAACCCTATTAACTCAAAAGAGATCGATAACTAAATACCACACTATCCCCATGACTGGACAATGAATTAGAAGACGATTAAATATCATTCACAAGGATATATATGGTATTTGAAAATATAATGAATAATGTGAATGCATTTATTAAGGTCTCCTAATGTGCTAGATCAAAGTAGACAAATATTTTAGGGCAGAGGAATTAACAATTAAAGCTTCCCAAGAGATAGGATTGTTCACTCAGGACACCAAACTAATATAGGATTAAAGTAGGGTACCACTCTCCTACAAGCTTAACTACCAAAATTGAAGTGGCCAGTAAAGAGTCCTTTTTGTGATCTCTCTTCGTTGCTAGGCTTGAATCTAGATGAAAGGATTGGACATGTCAAAGTAGGATTTTTGTGATCGAAAAGAGTAGATAACAAGATCTGACTGCTAGTATAAAGTGCATAACAATAAAGAAAGGAGGAAAAGAAAAAAAAAAGAATTTAAGCAGCAAAGCTTGGAAAGCAATTGCATCACACAATCCTCAAAGAGCACAATTGCTGCAATAGTTCTTTGACTAATGAATTGAAAGCATTACTTTGTATAACAATAAAGAAAGGAGGAAAAGAAAAAAAAAAGAATTTAAGCAGCAAAGCTTGGAAAGCAATTGCATCACACAATCCTCAAAGAGCACAATTGCTGCAATAGTTCTTTGACTAATGAATTGAAAGCATTACTTTGATATATATATAGACTTCTAAGTATTTATAACACCAATAGGACTTGAATTCCAAAAGATAGAAACTAAACTAAAAAAACCAATATAAATCTACTAAAACTCATAAATATGGACTCAATACCAAAACTGGACCAAAGAGATGACCTATGTGTCATAATTACGACATGTTCTAGTAAAACTTGAAATTACAAAATACCATCGACTCTTAAAAATGAGAAAACATAAACTAAGACTAAAACTTGAATATGAGAGGTCCAAAGAGGACCTACTATAAAAGCCAATCAAAATTTTTAATTCTCATCCTCTTTGGATTTGCTCTTTCATGAACCTCTGATAAACTACATCACTTAGGGATTTAATATATGGAAAAAGGGGTATAGCCCTTGTGGATGGGAAGGAGCTGAAATTAGCTTAGTTTTGGCGGCAGTACGGTAGAAGGAAATTAAGGGAAATGTTGCTGGAAATTTTGACAGCAGCTAACTGTTGTGTTTAGGTGAAGAATTGACAGCAAAAAAGGAAAGGAAAAGGGTTAGGTTTGATATAGAATCGGTAAATAACGGGTTAGGGGATTAAATAAGGGCAGTTCAAGGACTTCATGAACCATGTTTCATGGTTGTTTCGGTGTTTTTCAGTATGCTAAGCTGAACGATTGAAGAGGGCGAGTTACTTATCAAATAAAAATAAAAATTAAAAGAAACAATTGAAGAAGGCATGTATTAGACATGCTTAATAGGTTTTAAGAGCAAAATAAAAAGATTAATCAGATCTGGTTATGGCTTCTAAAATCTTTAAAAGTGCAGAAAAAAAAGTAAAGGGAAGAAGACGAGAAGAAGATTTTGGGCATTACACCTCAATTCCCAAAGGCATCACACCTAGTGCTACATTTTTATTTTTATTTTTATTTTTATAGGTAAGTGGCCCTTGAGGTGGGTGTTTAACCTGGGACCTTGGAGATATTATCCAAGCCTCTTCCCAATTCGTCCAACCCCAAGGGTCACACCTAGGGCTAGAATTGCACCAAACAATCCAAAAGAATTTCAAAAGCTCCAAAAATTTTCTAAACTTTCTCTATATGGAATTGACAACATTACAAGTCTTTTTATAGACTTCTAGGCGTTACTAAATCTGTCAAGACTTGGATTCAATATTTAGAAATTTAAAACTTGGACTTGTAGAACTTAAGTAGACCTACTAAAAAGCATACTTAAAAACGCAATATGATAATCTGTTCTCTTTTGAGTGGAAAACATTACATGGTTATACATAGACTTTTATGTAATTTTTAATAATAGAACTTGAATTTAATATCTAAAGCTTTAAACTTGGACTAGTAAAACTTACGTAGACCTACTAAAAACCGTTCAAGAAGATGCAATATCACAATCTGAGCCAAAATATAACCAACGAACCCTACTACAGTTCATGCCCTACAAATTTAGAAATTTCACAAATACCATGGAAGCTAAAAACTCAATAAAACATAAAGAAATTGAAATAATAGCAAATTAAATCAAAACACACACACACACATATATATATATAAAAAGACCACACTCAATCCAAAACTCCTCTTATATGTCCCAAATGGGCTTCACCTTGAAATCTAACAAATTTTCAAAAATTGCAATTTTTTTTAGTTTGCTTTTTCTTAAGGCTTCTATTGCCTGCATCATTCTCCCCTAGTTAGGGAAAACTCTACCTCGAGTTTTGACGAGTTTTGACAGCGTTGAAATATAAAAATCTATGAACTTTGAATTTTAATTTAAGGTCTGGTTTAAAAACTTTCAAGGTTGATGCAACCATTCTTCTTTGTTTGAGATAGTAAGGAAAATAAAGGAAAACCATTCTTCGAAAATTCAAGAAAATCATTCTTCTCAACTACACTAGTTACTTTTTTGTTTTCAAGAATGACAACCTCAATTATCAGAACACTTAAGAGTACAAAGCACATTCCTTTTTTTTCGATAAGGATTTTTTTAAAAAAAAAAAAAAGTGCCCAAGGGGGGTGGAAGCACTTAAGAGTAGAAAGCACATTCTTAAAAACATCAATCTCCTTTGGCTCCCCAGTGTTTTCATCTAATACTTTTTGATAATCCAGATCATTCTAATAGGAATCGGAATTGATCTCATTGGCATCTTCATTACTGTAGCTTTCTTTTGTCCACTTTGACCTCTTCCTCATCACATCTTCTATTAATTCAATGCAAACCTCTTCTTGGACAACAAGTGGATAGAGAAGCTTCTGTCCCATCAACTAAAAATACTCCATTCTTAATAATTTGGTCAAACATTGATTTGGGCTGATTTTGATTATTTTCGTCCAATTACAATTCAAGCTCATATATTTTTAACTCCTAAGAACATTAGAGGAAGCCTTTGGTCTATTTGAGTCATTGAGAAGCTGAAGAAGCATTGCCATCGAACCACAGTTTCCATCACTAAGCCTTTTGGATGCTGCCTCGCCGACTTGAAAGTTGAGACCCACCTAATGTTACCAAGAAGACATGATTGCTGTGGTACGTGAATTCGTGAAATGGGAACAGCAACGGGAATGCAGGACATGGAATATTCTAAAATGTGGTAATTGCTTGTATAAAGGACACAGATTATGTTAGGCAATTCAAGTAACGAGACTGGGTATCCTTTCAAGCTTAAGATGATTAATTAAAAAATCAGTACTATTTTAAAATGCACAAGTTGTTAATAAACTTGTGGAAAATTGATGTCCTCTCTTTTGAAACTAGGTGAAGAAATAAAAAGACATTTTTTGGAATGCAGATTTTATTGTTTTAAAACATAAGTGTTTCCTATTTTACAATGAGCTTTCTGATATGCAACTCACCAGGATATTAGTGTTTTCTGGTTAATATGGACCAACATTTTCTAATTATTGATTATCTAAGTTATCTCTTTTCATCAAGCATTATTTGGAATATATGTTCCAAACTATAATGGTTGTTAAAGCAATTCAGACCCTATATCAACCCTCAAAAATCTCTTCAATCAATTGAGTGTTTTCGCAGAGGTCTTCCACAACTTGACTTCAAATATTTAGTTCATCAAATTTGTTCATGTACTTCACTCCAGATATGCTATCCTGTTTTAAATTGACTAGTTCGCAATTTTCTAATCATTGATTATCTAAGTATCTCTTTAATAAGGCCAGCTACGGGTTGGGGAATGGAGATGAAATAATGGTTGTTTAAGCTTGTTTAATAAGTATTACAAGCAACCAACAAGCTCTAACTTGGTTGATACCGCCTCCACGTTCCCATATGGGAGGTTGAGGGTTCAAGTCCCCTTAACGGGTAAAGTGTGTATGTGTGTGATTTACCTATAAGAAAAAACTTAATAAATGCAAAGTAAAAGATTAATCAGATCTGGTTAAAACTTCTAAAGCTTTAAAAATGCAGAAAGGAAAACACATAAAAAATGAGAAGACGAGAAGAAGTATCTAGGTATCACACCATGGTTTGTACAGGCATTACACCTACGACTCAAATTGCATTGTCTAAACCCAAAAAGTTTCAAAAGCTCTAAAAAACTTGTTCTCTACTGTATTAATAGCATTATATGGCTATATAAAGACTTTTAGGCATTTGTAACTCTAATATTGGACCCCTTTAAGAGTAAAAAAAACTTGACTGGTGAACCTTATATAGACCTACTAAAATCTTACATAGAGACCCTGATATCGTAATTTAATCCAAAATATGACCCATGGATCCAACTATAGTTCGTCCATCAAATCTATAAATTACCAAAATATTGTTGGCTCCAAAACCTCATAAACATTAACAAAGTTATACTAATAGCACACTAAATTTATATATAAAAAAACATAATATAGTACAAACACACAAAACTTGACTCTGAGATGTCCTAAAATAAGCTCTGCATTGAAATCTAACAAATTTCATGACTGCGTCAATGTGTATAGGAAATACAAAAATCAATACTTGATATGGCATAGCTCAACAACTATATTCTGTACCTGAAGCATCAATTCCCTAAACTGAGAATGACACAATTAGCATTCAAGTCTCATTTTATGGATACCTTTCTGTGCAATCTGTCAGTACAAGCATGAATAAATCTACACAATGCCCCAATTTTTTCTGTTAATAAACTGATGCACATTCTAAAATTGATTGATCACACCCCTTATCCCTGCAAATCTCCTCAACAAAACATCATTTAAAAAACATAAATCCATGCAAGCATGAGACCAACCATGCCATTTTTGTTTTTCAGCTCCACATAAATGATCCACAAAGACTACTGGGTGAAGTCTTCTCCTTTTCAAGAAGAGTCCTATTTCTGATATTATCAAGTTAAAAGGCTATTAAATTGCAATATATCTCCATATATTGAATATTTTTGTTCATTTCATTCCAATTTAAAATACAATAAAACAACACGATTTTAAAGCAAGGACTCAAGTCTATTTCAGAAACAAGTATCTGATAAACCCCTTCATTTTGCATGAATGGGATGAACCTCGTCTAAAATTTCAAAATTTCGATGAGATTAGGGTCTGCATTCTATAAGAAAGTTTCATTGTTCTTGCACCAATCAAACACAATGCCAAATTAAACTGGTGACAATAAATTCAAAATCACAGGTCGTATTGGAAGGGGAAAGAAACCATTATTCCCTTATGTTCCAAAATTCAGGTAACAACAGAACTCACGGTAATAAACTAACATCCAGCATTAGCTTCAGAAAATATATGTATATAAACATGCAACATTTTTTTGGGGGGAAGAAGGATAAAACAGCACCTGATGAAGCCTTGCAAAACGTTCAGAAAAGAGTCTCGTAAGTAATGGGATTGTGACATCAATAGCTGCTCTTGCAATAAGAGCGTAAGAGCTTAACCTTTCATCCATGGCTGCAAAGAGAACATAGTTAAGCTGTAATACATTTTAAAACTAAGATGATGATTATAACGACAATGGTACAGTGACAAAAGGAAAGGAAACCTGACACATTATTTAGATGATTGTGTACCAGAAATAGAAGCCTGAAGGTAGTCAGATTCATTCTCATCACTGAATGCTGATGCAGAAGCAGCTATATCATGGAATAATGTTATAACCTAATCAAATAAAAAATAATCCTCTAATCAAAAAGAAATTTAGTTTGTATAATATCAGAATTACCCTTTAATTCGGCCTCTACAATCAAAGAAAAGAGATTTGATGCTGCATTGATTCCTTCTGGTGGAAGCAATGCATTCTGACCAGTACTACCCATTGGCTGCATGTGAATGGCAGAAGTTCTTCAGTTCAAAAGCTGCTACTGAACAAGCATAGGAAGACAAACATACTTCATACTAAAGCAATTATGTCATAGTGCTCAAATGTAAACATATTTCCTGTAGTATATAAAAATATTTATCCCTGATGAAAAAGCTGCTAACCCAGAATGAGAATTTAAACCAATACAACCTTTAAACTACCCTATAATGGTTTCCAAAGATCTATAATGCATAAAAGACATATACCACGAGAAGTGCAGTCCAGGTATCTAATAAGATGTCACGTGCCACCCAACTCCATGTCTCCTCTTCTGTGTAATTAGCCATAAGGACTTTAACAACTTCACACATCAAGCCAGACAACAGGCTAAGAGTGCCAAAAGGCCTGAACATCGAGGCAAAAGGTTAACTTGGGTAAAAGCCACATATACACATAATATGTCATAAATGGACATTGAAACATAGGTCTGAACCTTATTTAACTAAAAATGTTATTAAAGAATATTAAAGGGTTACAGTAGGATATTATATAACTGACCTTATAGATTTCAAGAGTTGATCAAACACAAGGGGAGTAGTTACAGTTGCTATTGATAACAGTGCACGGCAACCATCAAGCATCTCACTGAAAACAAAAATAAAGGTAAAGCATCAATGATACATAAAACACAGAAAGAGGAAGAGTTAAGACTGATTACAGGAATATAACCTTTCACTTCTTCCGCATTCAATTGCTTTTAAAATGGCATCAGGAGGATCAATCCATTGTAGAATTCCACATAGCAATTGCTGAAGGTGCTGCTCTTGCATATGTCCATTATCTAGACTTCAAACAAAGCAGTAACTAAATTGATAGAAGCAATAATCATGGACCCTCCATTAATTAAAAATAGAAACGACAACAGAAATTTCATAAGTAAAACCAGTGAGAAAATAGAGAAAACCTGAAGAATAAGAAAAGACTCAACAATATAAATGGGCAAGATTATACAGCTTTCCTGGGTTTCAGTAATAACTAAGAAATTCTCTGTATTGATTTTCAAAAATAGCATAATAAAAGGTTGCACTAAATTAAGTGACGTTTATAAAGAAGCAAAAAGCCTCGTACTGACATAATGAATAAAAAGGCACTAGATAGTTATGAAGGAGCAGAGAGCCTAATATTGTCCTTGTGAATAAAAAGAGCCTCGTACTGATGTAATGAATAAAAAGGTACTAGATATTTATGAAGGAGCAGAGAGCCTAATTGTAATATCCAACATCTTATTACTTTTATTATACTTTATTGGTATATGTGAATCCACTTCAAGTAATGATAAAGTGTCGATTAGAGTATGCCTTAAGCATGATTGTGTGATTCAAAGTGATGAGTTTACTAGTATGGATAGTGAGGCAATAACTAAAATCCTAGTTGGAGAAATTATGAACAAAACAATATTTCTAAGTAGGCTTTTAAAATGATTCTTGAGCTAAAACATAATTAATTAGGTTAATCCTTGTTCTAAGGTTAAGCATACTTAACTAACTTAACCTAGGTTGTGATAGGTTATTGAAAGTTTCTTAAAAATTATTATATCTAAACTAACTATGTTTAATTAGTAACCTTGATACAAGATTAGTGAATTAAGTTAATCCTAATTGGGTTAATTAGGGTGTTAAAGTGAGATAGACTTGTACTAATCCTATGTTATAACCTAAACCTTATAATTATCCAAATTAATTTTAATTAGAGAAAGGTAAGAAAGACAATTGTTCACATGGGCAAAGGACTCACAATTTAGAATATCTAGCCCACTATTATTGACTATTCTTGAGTAGCTTGTGTAGAGATTTGTCCATATATATGTATCTATCTATATATATATATATATATATATGTATGTATTATACAAATGATATATCTATATATACATAAAAGGGACAAAAAAATCAGATTAGTAAGAGAGGAAATATAGAGCTAATAAGAGCAAGACACTTCAAATATGTGAAAGTTCACAAGGTGACACCTAGTGCACATATAGATACATGTTTGTATCTATTAAGTCTTACAAAATAAATTGTAGAGACAATCAAGAAGCTCTCTAGAATGTGCTGGACAGAATAATAAGAGCAAGGAAGAAAGTAGAGAAAACAAGAGAACAGGAAAGAGAAAGAAAGAAGCTTAAGAAGGACTAACTTAGAGGTTGAATTCTTGAACAATCGAAGTACGAATTCTGGTCCTAATCTCATATTCTTTGATTTAATTGGAAAGGAAACATTTAAAAATGACTAAGAACTCAAATTCAATTAAGAATTGAATGAAATTCTAAACTAGTCTTGAAGCCCTAACAAGTTTTGCATGAAATAGTAAGTACATGGATACAAGAGCAACATATATGATGTAGAAGAATGCATCATGATTAATGAGTGTTAATTAAACTAATTGGTTAATGATTAATGGTGTTAAAACAACCCTAGTACTACCAAGGTTATAATTAGCATGATTTGATTATAAAAGTAACTCTAAATGCAAGAAATAGTAAGGAAAAATGCTGTTGGCAATTAAAAGAAAATACCTTAATTAAAGTTAAATGAATTGTCTAAATGATGATTCAAGATGCTAGATATAAGTGTTGAAACAACCAACACTTGGAAGTTAAAAATGAATCTTATAAGCAGAATAAATGGGGATGGTGCGGCTGCTGTCCCAATTGTTTAAAAACCTTATATTTTATGTAAATGAATTCCAACAAAAGTCAAAGGACACTCCAATGGAATTAGAATGTGAGGGATTTTATCATAATCCTAGATTGTGTTGTTTGAACTATAATGGGACAAGCGTAACTAAATAATGTTACATTGCACTCAAATATGGTTCTAATATGAAATATATGTATATAGGGTTCCTTAGGAGAGAAAGAGAATCAAGAAGTACTTTAAGAGCACAAAGTGAGTAATCCGGTTCCCTAAAATGGTGAATTGAATGCGATATTATCAAACATATTATTATGTATTTTAACAAGCAAAGCATTATGCTATATTCTCTATTGATGAAATTAAATTATATTTTATAAGTATGCTTGATAAATAGATTTGCAAATCCATGGATAATCACATGATTTAGAATGTGTTTCTGTAGATGCCATTACACGGGCCTCTTTTATTATGTCCTTACCGGGAGACCAAGAGCCGGTAGGCCCCAAAAGTAAGCTAGAGATTTCTTCAGTGTCACTATAAGTGATTGTCATTATATATGACATTCCGTTCAGAATCCGAGTCGACGCGGATTCTTCCGTTCTGGCCGTTGTAATGGGCATGCTAAATGGTATTTGATATCTGTTATGAGCTTTATGAGGTTACTTATTGCTATTCAAATGTTTAAATATCAATTCTGTTTCTGAAAATGCATTTAAATTGTTTCAGTAATGCTTGATATCCATGGTTTTATTTAAAGTTCCTTTTACTATAAAAAGCCATGACAGGGCATTGGTATTATTTATTGAGCTTTGTTAGCTCACCCCATTTCCCAACCAATTTTTCAGGCAATGAAGCTTAAGATGGGGAGGGAACTTAAGAAAGAAGAGTTTGTAAAATTGTATAACAAGACTTGCAAATATCTATTTTGAGCCTATGTAAGCTTCTGTATATATAAAATGACTATGTTGTGTGTTGACCAATTGTAGATGTAAATGACTTGTAATAAATTTTGCAAGTGTGAGTTTCATATTAAACTTAGATTTGCTCTGATCGAATGGGGCTGGTATGAGTTTGATGTGAACCTGACAGGTTAAAAATGTTACGCTTCCGCTATATTAATAAACTATCTATTATACAGTCCATTCGATTCTGTATGAAGCCTCGGTGGCCGGTCATGGACCATAACTCCATCCTACATGGGGTGTGGCTCGTGACACTAATATTGTCCTTGTCAATAAAAAGACACTATTACCTAGTTAACAACTCAGCTCCAAATAAAATCTCGAACCCTAATGATAATTTATACTAATAGAATGGCAAGAAAAAATAAAGCAAGCATGATTAATGGGCATGCATAACGTTCTCAAGCACTTTTGGATGCTCCAGCATCATTCCCCTCGGGTTGGAGAGAATTTGGCTTCAATGAGAAAGCATAAATGTACTTTGCTTAAGGTTTTACATTTTGCATCTTTTCTTCAGCAATCCATATTCTTTCACAAGCATATCTTCCCAACAACTTCATCAATATTCCCTCATCGAGCTTAAACTTCTTCCACATCCAAGATCCCTCAACTTCAACTGGTTAGGGAGCTGCTCCACAATGACTGGAGAGTCTCCTCACCATCAACAGTCCCATTGCTAGCAATACGTTAGCGACGTCGAGAACTGTACAATCTACAAGTTGTTAAGCAAGTCGTAGAGAAAGAAAAAAAAAATCAGGGAAAGAGGGTGTCTTCCCACACTTGAATGGAGAGATAGCCCTTTACATATTAATAATAACAAAATTACAAAAAATCCCTTACTTGAACATATATAATAACTCTAACACTCTCCCTTGAGCTGGAGCATAGATATCTATCATGCCCAGCTTGTCACAAAGATCATAACAATGTCCCTTACTCACAACCTTAGTAAACATATCACCTAATTGATCACTCAACCAAACAAATGATGTAACAATTTGTTTTCTCGTCACCTAAGAAGCACGGATACGGATACGGGGCACGGATACGACATGACACGGACACCCAGACACGTTATTTTTCAAAAAAGTAGGACACGGACACGTTAAGGACACGTTGAATATATATAAAATTTTTATATTTTTTATATGACCATATAATAAAAACCTAATGTTATTTCAATTAAACTTGACATAAAAACACACAAATTTAAAAATATTATTAAGATATTAAAATAATAAAGTTATTAAATAAAAATTAAAGAACTTCATTTAATTATCAACATCCATGATTCAAGTGTCCGAACATGTGTCCGGAAAGTGTCCGAGAGTGTCCGTGTCCGACACGTGTTCGACACGGACATGTGAGCCAAAATAAAGTGTCCGTGCTTCTTAGCTCATCACCTTATCCCGAACAAAATGACAATCAACTTCAATATGCTTTGTTCTCTCATGAAACACAGGATTACTCGCAATGTAAATAGCAGCTTGATTATCACAATACATTGTCATAGGCTTCTTACTTGAAAAAACAATATCCTGTAAAACTGATTTTACCCTCATCATCTCACAAGCGTTGTGAGCCATTGCTCTATATTCAGCTTCTGCACAAGATCTAGCAACCACGTTTGCTTCTTGCTCTTCATGAGACAAGATTTCCACAAACAAAAGTACAAAATCCTAACACAAACCTTCTATCTAGATGATCACTTGCCCAATCTGTATATGAAAAAACAATCACACTTGCCCAATCTGCATCTGAAAAGCCAATCACCTCTAGACTATCCGAAGGCTTCATAACTAAACCCTTACTAGCAGCACCCTTCGAATATATGAGGATACGACAGATGGCTTCCCAGTGCTGATGTTTAGGACTTTGCATATATTGACTAACCACTCCTGCAACAAAGGTGATGTGTGGCCGTGTAACAATCAAACTAAATGAGTTCACCCACAAGATCGAGAACATACTTCCTCTGAGACAATGTTATCCCCTTCTTTAGACCTAGCAACTCAATACCCACAAAATAATGTAGTTGTCCCAAATCTTTCATATGAAAATATTTGTTCAAGTGATGTTTCATCAATTCTATTCCCTCAGCATCATTACCATTAATTACTATATCATCAACATAAATGGCAAGAACAATGGTATCTTCCTCCCTATGCCTCACAAATACCGAATGATCAAACACAGTTCTTTTCAACTGATACACACTACTGACCTGGCTGAATTTATCAAACCAAACTCTTGGAGATTACTCGAGTCCATAAATTGCTTTCTTCAACTTACAAACCCTATGTGACTCCCCCTAAGCAACATACCCAGAAGGTTCCTCTGTATACACCTCTTCGTGAAGATCACCATGAAGAAAAACATTTTTAACGTCAAGCTAATAAAGCGGCCAACCCTTAACAACTGCAAGAGATAGTAAAATGCGAACAGATTTGAGACGAGCAACAAGAAAGAATGTTTCAAAATAATCCACACCAAAAGTCTGGGTGTAACCCTTAGCAACCAATCGAGCCTTCAACTACTCAACCGAACCATCCAGAGGATACTTTACTACATATACCCATCGACAACCCACTACATGTTTCCTCGGAGGAAAATCAACTAACTCTCATATATAATTTTTATATAAAAAACTAACATCTCCTCATCAATAGCTCTCTTCCACCCATGAGAGTCAAATGCTTGAATGTGATAATGAGGAATAGAAATGGAAAACAAAAGACTAGTAAAAGAATGAAATTGGAAATGCAAGAGAGATAAAGAAACAACCTTATCGATAGGATGTTGAGAAGGAGGAGGAGTGCCTATTCAAAGAGCAATAGGAAGATCTAAAAAAGGAACCTCAGATGAAGCAAGAACCTCAGTTGAAGTGGACAAAGATAAAAGTCGTTATTTCTTGCTAGTGATGCACGGCGACGATATACTTGCTATGGTTTAGACTCTTGCGGAGGAGATAAGAGAACACTAGCTGGAATAGGAGGAATAAGTAACAGAATAGAAGAGGAATCAAGAAGAATGTCAGTATCAACAGAGGCACCAGAGGCAAAGAAAAAGGATGTACCTTCAAAAAAAAACAGTAACATCAACACTAATAACATAATGACGACGAGATTGAGGATCCCAACATTTATATCGTTTATGAGTCCTAGAATAACCTACGAAGACACATTTAACAGCCCAAGCAGCTAATTTATCATTCCCTAGAGTGAAAACATGCACAAAACAAACACAACCAAACATACAAGAAGGTAAAGAGAATAAACACCGATCACGATGCAATATTGAATAAGGAATACCACAATGAAGAACAGAAGAGAGCAAACAATTAATAAGATAACAACCAGTTAGAATAGCATCCCCCCAAAAATGTTTAGGAACATTCATCTGAATCTTAAGAGTTCTAGCAACCTCAAGAAGGTGCCAATTTTTACACTCAACCACACTACTTCGTTGAGGTGTATAAGCACAAAAAGATTGATGTACAATACCATGAGCATCACAATAAGACTGAAGAGGACCATTAACATATTCCAAGGAATTATTAGATTGTAAAACACGAATAAAATGACCAAAATGAGTTGCAACTACAAGCTATAGGACTGTGCAACTGCCAGCTATAGGACTGTGCAAATACCAGCTATAGGACATGAACAACCATGATCAGCTTGAATAACTCATGATCTAGAAGAATGACGATTTAGAGAAGAAAACAAAGTAGGCTTACCAGTCATATGTGCTGAAGCCTCTGAATCTATGACCCATGGGGTAGAAGAAGATGAAGAAAAATGTGCTACGGTACCTGAGTGTGCAAGGCAACAGTATCAAATAAAGATAGATGTGGTCGTTGTTGAACTAAGGCATTATATTCTTCTCTGGTGAGAGTGAGTCTCACTAAGAGATGAAGCAGAAGCAGAAGCAGAAGCAGAAGCAGTAGTGGGAGAACCGACTTCCTGGGGAGTAGCAGAAGAGGTAGCTGAATAGTACATGACCTGAGTAGATGAATTAACTCAAGGTTTTCCGTGAAGATCATAGTAGTAATCTATTGTGTGATTCTCGCCCCCTACAAAGAGTATACTTGCGGAATCCACGGCCTCTACCACCATGATCTCTACTATCTCGTCCACGACCTCTACTAAAACCATCAAAACCAAAAGTTTGACTCCCAAAATTAGAGTTACCACCACATCCTCCAAAACCACTACCCGTAGAGCCCTTGCCACGAGAGGAACCCTATCGTCCAATAGAAGCCACAAAAGCATAATTATCCTTGCTTCAAGTCTCGGTACCAGCTGAGTAGTAACTCGACGCACTCTAGCATAGACATTACTCAACGAAGGAATACTACCATCTCCAGTTAAGATCTGATCTCTAACAAACTGAAGAGTTGGATTAAGGCCAGGAAGAAACTTAGATACATAAAACTCCTCACGCTGCTTCTTAAGAAGCTCAATATCATTAGTCAATGGGTGATACTAATTCAACTCATCTAATAAACCCTTGAAGGTGTTGTAATATTCATTATCATAAACTTGAGAAATATTTTGCTCCATAGAATACATTTCACAGACTGCTTGCTCTTGGCAGTAGACAATAACAAAACATTAGAACTCATGGATGGCTCCACACTATTCCACAACCAAGACATAACAACATAATTTTTCCGATTCCCAATCCTCATATTCCTTACTATCCTTAGATTTAGGGTTATGCAAAAAATACTTTAACTTTCTCCCAGCACCCAAGGCTACTTTCATCACTTGTGCCTACAATAGGAGCCGTTCAATTTTGTAATAGTAACTTGTATATTGACAGTAACAGGAGATGAAACAGAAACCAACTTCACTGAACTATATTCAGCCATCTCAATCACCAAATTAAAAGTATAAGCACAGGTCAGAAATTCAGAATTCATCAACCAAATTATCAACAAAACAACTGAAGGATCAAATACCACATTTTAGCACCCAACAAGTGCATGTGCAGCTATCAATCAACAAGCCAACTAGAAATATCACATAAAAGTGAACAAACAATTCAGAAAACAGCAGCCACACTCCAAATCTACAGTAGCCGAACCACTAGATTCATCAAAAACCAGTCAACAACCCCACAAAGCATCTATAGATCTAGACACACCTCTATGGAAAAATTAGATTAAAAAGCCCCAAATCGACAAAAAAAAACAATCAACCTTCCTTGAACCAAAATAGATTTGAAAATTGAAAAGCCGTATCAAACAACCTCAAAAAATTCAAGAGAAATTACCACAATTCTTAGAAAAATGAGACGAATCAAACCACACCATTTTCGGCTTCCAGCAACCAATTGGTGATGATGTCAACATATTCTTCTTCATGACTTTGGTTGCTGATGATCTGAGTCCTTTTTTACTGATTTAGATGAAGAATAATGAAGAAAGAAGAAATATGAAGGAAAAAAAAACTAGAAACCCTAACCTTTTTTTTACTGCTCTGATACCATGTTCAGCAAGTCATTGAGGAAAAAAGATTAGGGAAAGAGGGAGTCTTCTCACACTTGAGTGGTGAGATAGCCCTTTATAAATTAATGAAAAAAAAACTACAAAACAGCCGTTACTTGAACATATATAATAACTCTAACACAAGTATCAGGCACCTCAATAAAATATGCATTAAAATTAATCCTCTTTAACTCTTGCATGATTACTAATTTTTTATATGTGCCCTAAGGGAAGCTCTCTACCCTTAAACGCATGATTACGAAGTCCCCAAGTCTTTCAGACACCTATGCTGGTTTGCAGTTCAAAAACTTTGTTGCTCGTTTCAATGATTGCATGCACTTTGTAATAAATCCACTCCAAGTGATCAGCAAAGGCCATTATGTCATGACTTACCTGAGCTTCTTGAGGCAAAGAAACAAGGTCAAATACATGCCACAGCTCATAAGCATAGGAAGCTTCAAAAGGAGTCTTCTTAAAAGTTTAATTTACTGGGTTGTTAAGCAAACTCAGCTTGAGGCAATACTTTGTCCCAAATCTTCACATAGTTCCCTACTCTTCACTGTAACATATTTCCCAAGCTTCCATCATAACCTAAATCTGTCCATCAGTCTGAGGGTGACATGTCTTAGAATATTTCAATTGTGTGGCCAACCTCCTCCATAATGAATGCAAAAAATGTCTTATGAACTCCACATAACAATCTGATACACAGTAGCTGGAACTTTATGAAGGGGACCATAATTGTTAGTATCTTACGATACGTTTCAATATGTATCTTATAGTTGTATTTTTTTTGCACCGTATCGCATGATACACGATATGTATCTTCCAATACGTTTCGATACATATGATAAGTGCGATAATCAAACTAAACGACATCGTTTTGGCCTGTTGTTTTGTTATATACATGGAAATGATCTCGTTTTTGTTTTGTTTAGGTTTTTGATAAGTAAAGGTATTATATTCAAAAGCACACGAGGGGGGCAAAACCATATTTACAAGCAAAGCTTTACAAAATGGGTCTTAAGGATCCCCAAAAATCCACTAAAGAGCCAACACCCAAAAGATGAGCTCTTCAAGCCCAAAAGATGAGCAATTTCAAAAACCTATATTTAAAGACAAAAGAGGGGAGTTCCTCTCCATCAAAAATCCTCTGATTGCGCTCTTGCCAAATACACCAAATCAAACACATTGAAGCCATTTTCCAAACCTACCTCGCCTCTCCTTTCACCCTGCCCCTGCTCCAACAAAGCAAAAGGCCCTTCAAAGTATCCGGCATTACCCAATCACAACCAAAAATGGAGAACACAAAACACCAAGCATCCCAAGCACATTTGCAATGGACAAGAAAATGGTCCACAATTTCAGCCTCTCTTTTGCACATGCAACATCTGTTAACCAAGTGGATGCCCCTTTGTTGAAGGTTGTTGAATGTAAATATAGCCCCCCAAGAAGAAAAGGCGACTTTTGAGGGGACTTTCAAATGCCAAATCAGCCTCCACAGAAAGTTCCCCGCATCTTCTCTTACCAAAACTTGATAAAAGTTACTGTGAATTGCTTGCAACACCTAGCTTTCCAAATCGGCTTGTCCTCCCTCTCCACTATCACCTTACGTCTACTCAAAACCTCCAACAACCTAACCCACTCCACCTCCCAATCAAAGAAATGCCTCCTAAACTTTGAAGTCCGCACCTCCTCTCCCCCTATCCTTGTATACCAATCCATCACCATACTCTCCTTATCGATAGCAATGTTGAATAAAGTTGGGAACGTTGCATTCAAAATTCCTTCCCCACACCAATCATCCTTCTAAAAGCCAATTCAATTACCCTTCCCCACTTCAAAGCTAGTGTTATTCTTGAAGTCCTCCGACCCCTTTTGAATGCTACTCCACAAACAACATCCCAAGGATCCCTCCACTTCCCTAGGGAACCAATTGTTCTCCGCACCCTCTGTATTTAGATAAAATCGCTTCCTTCCAAAGATAGTGATCCTCCACCCCATATCTCCATAACCACTTTCCATGTTGAAAATCCTCAGATTCTTAAAGCCTAATCCCCCTGAAGCCATAGGGGACCTCACAATATTCCACTTAACCAAATGAATTTTCCTTTTCTCCTCCATGTCACCCTAAAGAAAATCTATTTGGAGTTTATCCAGCCACTTTTCCACCTTCGTTGGAATAGGGATGAGAGACATGAAGTAGGTTGACAAGCTAGACAGTGTGCTTTTGATGAGTGTGACTCAGCTCCCTTTAGAAAGATATTGGCTCTTCCATCATGCTAGTCTTCTTTGGAATCTCTCAATGATTGGATCCCAAATCCTAGAAGACTTAGAAGATGCCACAAGAGGTAAACCCAGGCTGGTTGATGGGATAGATCCCACCCTACACCATAATATATATGTCATTCTATCCACCTTCGTGCCTTCCCCAACTGGAATGGCTTTGATTTGCTGAGATTCACCTTCAAGCTAGATACAACCTTGAAGCATAAAAGGATATATCTGAGGAACTTCAATTGTCTTTCTTTAGAATCACAAAACACTAGCGTATCATCAGCAAATACAAGATTAGAAACTTCCACCCTTCCCCTTCTATGGTCTACCATCCTCCACTTTGAATCCTTTGATCAAACCTCTTCCACTGGCCTTGTCCATCATTCAACTGAAAGCTTCCATCAGCATCACGAACAAGAATGGAGATAACGGATCACCTTGAGGCCATCTCCAAGAAATGTGAAAGAACCCCTCCAGAGAACGATTAATTAAAACTGAAAGAGTTACAGTGGAGATGCACTGCCAAATCCAGCCCCTCAATTTCTCCCCATGACTGTACATCAAGAACTCCCAGTCTAAGAAGCACAAACATGTCCCTAAGGCCAAGGTGTCGATGTCTAACATGTCTGGGACACGGACACGCTCAGACACATGTCCAGTCCAACACGTTAAAATTGAGTATCCAATTTATTTTTATTTTTCAAAATTTCGGACATGCTAGGACACGACCAGACACGCGTTGGCGAAGAAGAGTATTCAAAAACAAAAACAAAAAATTGATTAAGGACTAAAGAATCAAAGAGAGAAGAGAAGGGAGACAACCTACCTCTAATTGTGCAAGATCGACGACTGCCAACCAGGTACGTCTTCCTCCTCCTCCTCCTCCTCCTTCTTCTTCTTCTCCATCGATTCCTCTCTTTCTGAGATCTCTCTCTCTCTCTCTCTCTCTCTCTCTCTCTCATGATGATCGGCTCCCAACAAAGTTGCCAACAACTCTTCGAACCCGCGCCTCTCTCTATCTCTATCTCTCCCGCGACAATAACTCTCGGGAAGTTCCCAACTCTTCGAAACCCTCCCCCCCTCCTCCCTCCAATTTTGTCTTTGACTAATGAAGCTTTGTTGTCCACTTGACCAATTAAAACCCCAACCCCTACCCCTTTTTACCACGCGTCACTCCCTCTCCCATAACTTTTATTGACATTAGTTTTATTTTATTGATATTAATAATTATGTAATATCATTTATTAAATTCATTAATTAATTTAATTTTTAAATTTTTATTACTAAAAATCTAAAATAATAAATTCCTATTTTCTTATACCTCCTTTATTATTTGTTGGATCACATGATAATAATAATAATTCATATATTTAATTTTTAATTTGTGTACTTAACAAATATACTTATTTTATATCAAAAAAAATATATATTAATTTTTAATAAATCAACTTAATAAAACATGTCACAAAATATTTTTTTGTTATTGATGTAATTTTTTATAGGTAGTCTTGAAATTAATTGAAATAATAGTAGAATTAAATTTCATGATCATATATATATAAATAATCATATATTATTTTAAAATAAAAAAATATCATATACATAAAAATAAATATATATTATTTAATGTGTCCTACTTTTTTGAAAAATTCTGTGTCAGCATATCCGTGTCCATGTCGTGTCATTTCCATGTCTCGTGTCCGTGTCTGTGCTTCTTAACTCCCAGTTAACATGGTCATAGGCCTTCTCGATGTCCAATTTGCAAATCGGCTCCTTTGCACGCTTCCTCCTTGCATCATGCACTCATTTGCAATTAGAACCGCATCTAAAATTTGTCTCCCTCCCCAAAGGTATTCTCATTTCATGCAATTACACTTCCCAACACCTTTCTCAATCTTCTAGACAGCACTTTAGCTATCAGCTTGTAAATTCTCCCCACAAGACTGATTAGTCTATAGTCTCAAATGTTCTCTGGTCCTTCCTTTCTGGAGATGAGAGCAATGAGGGAGGCAGTAAGACTTTTCTCAAAATTTCTGCAAGACTGGAAATTCTGAAAAACAACCATAATGTCTTTCTTCAAAATCTGCCAACAATGTTGCAAAAAAACCATTGAGAAGCCATCGAGTCCCAGGACTTTATCACCTGCCCAGTCCCTCAAAGCCTCCAGAACTTGGTCGTCTTCAAAACTCTTTTCCAGACCAGCAACATCCTCCCCATTTAAACTAGCAAACTACATATCATCCATCTTTAGCCTCCATCTTCTAGGCTCTTTGTAGAGGTCACAAAAGAAATCAGAGATCTCCTGTTTTACTTCCTCCTCTAGAGTCAACATTTGATCACCAATCCTCACAGTGGAGATCCTGTTCTTCCTATTGTGAGCAGAAACCATCTTCTGGAAGATTTTGTGTCGTTGTCTCCTCCTTTCATCCACAAAATTCTTGACTTCTGGTGCCATGAAATCTCCTCTGCCCTCAACAAGAGACAAATCTCGCCTTTCCAGCAATCCCTAAGAATATTTTCCTCCTCTGCTAAGCCACCATTTTGCCCTTTCTTGTCAATATCAGCTATGTCCCGCACCAGATTCTCCTTTCTTCTCTAAATGTTCCCATACTCTCTATTCCATCTCCTTAGATCTTGTTTTAGCAATTTCAATCTCCTAGCCAACACAAAATTGGGAGAACCCTACACAACATATCCCTGCCACCAATTAGCCACTCTGTCGCGGAAACCATCCACCTCCAACCACAAATTTTCAAATCGGAAAGGAGAACGACCCACACTAAAGCCCCCACACTCCTGTAGAATTGGACAGTGATCGGAGAGAGGCCTGGGAAAACAGGATTGAATAATTCCTGGAAAGTGATCCCCCCAAGCTGTCGAGACAAGAAAACGATCCAATCTTGACATTGAAGGAGAATCTCTTCCACTGGACCATGTGAATGTCCCACCTTCCATAGGTGAGTCTACTAGCCAATTAGAATTAATTAACTCTGTGAACCACCACGCCCCTTGTCAATCGACTTCCTTTGGATCTCTTATGCACGAATCTGACAATATTCAGGTCCCCACCACCAAGGAACCTTCCATCTCTCATGCATGTTTTGTTTAGTTTTAAATTCCATCTTTGTAATGTTTAAAGATCTTTCCTCAAACAAGAAAACGAAAAGAAAAAACTTTTAGAAGATGAGGATGGGGATAAAGAATGAGGGACATACAAGAAGCGAAAAATTGATAGCATTTGATGATGATGATATTGATGCCATTGAAATTAGAGATTGAGATGAAAATGAGATGGATTATAAGAACGAATTGTTCTGGATTTTATCTTTAAATTTTGATATTGATGAACTATGTTGGAAACTTGGATTATCAAAATTTTGGTTTGGAACTTGTCGCATTTATAAAGCTTGATTCTTCTATTATATGGAATTTAAGTTGATTTTTTTATGAGTCAGTTTAAATGTTATTTATATCATTTTAAACATAATATATATATATGAATGTATTTAAAAAATTAACCATATCTTAGGATACACGATACAATAGTTTTTAAAAATGATACGCATTACAATACACATTTTGACAACTATGAAAGGAACTAATCACCTTAAAGAAGTCACTATCCGCATCAAATCAATAGTCTTTGAACACGTGACAAAATACACCATGTTTGAAGAGTAATCAACAGCAACAAAGATCAACACATCCCTTGATATCCACAGTAGCACTAACACTTAACCTTGATATCCACACTAGCACTAACACTAACGATGTTAAGGTTTATCAGCATTACATTGACTTTGGCCGCTAGATATACAAGCTTATGTTTTGCGCCTGCCATTCTGCAAACTTGGAGATGGACACCTTGTCACTAAACACTCAAACATCTAGATTTTTAGGCCAAAGTAATCCGCACTCACCTTAGCTATCATTTTGTCTGACCAAAACAACCAAAGCACCATCATGCAACCCTTGCATAATCTGCACATGAAGCAACCTTTCTGGATTACATAACAAATTCACTTGAAAGATTACTGTTATGTATCCTATATAGGTCTACAGGTACAATCTTTCCACTTTCCAGTTAGCTTAATCCTTCAATTGTTTGAACACATTGCTAAAATACGGATCATCATAATTTTGATTTTTTAGCTCCCGAAACCCACAACCTGAGCCTACTATTTGTCAATAATGTAGTTCAACAACTGAGAGCGTCCCCTACAACATTAAACTTAACAGATTTATACTTCAAGGAGATAGTAAACGTCTGGATATATGAACTCCATTTTGTATGTCTTTGGCTTAGTTTCTTTTGTAAATTCAGCTACCTTAGAACTTGATGATCTGAAACTGCTAGACTGAATATGCTAAAATATGTCCCCAATGTTTAGTGCCCACATCAGAGCTTGAAACTCAAAATACTATGTTGAATTATGTAAGTTTCTCATTGAAAACCTCTAGAAGCCCCTTCTTGAGTAAGAACCTTAATTCCCACATGGGATGCATCGCAGTCCATCATGAATACCCTACGGACTGGAAGTGCAAGAACTAGAGCTTTTGTTGTAGTAGTTGTCTGATTTTGACCAAAACAGCACAATAATGAAACTCATTATTGCACTAAAATTCCGGACAAACTCATGACAAAACGAGGTCAAGCCAAGGATCAAAATATCGTTTCGGAGGGTTGTTTCAATCACCCAGAAAATTGAAACACTTCGGAAATGTTTCAAAAACATAATGGAAATTAAAAAGAAAATTAAAACGCGTAGAAACACTTAGAAACATAAAGTAAAATATATGAATATTATAATTAACTAACTGGAAATTCTTTAAGCTACAAATCAATCGATCCACACAACGTGTAAACACCTCATTTTGAGACCCTTGATTGTATAGGGGTAGTTTTGCCATTTTTGGGAAGTTACTACAATATGTCCCACCTAGGGGTATTTTAGTAATTTCACATTTTTCCCTTAATAATTCTTTACTAGTTAAAAACAAGAAATTATTTCAATTAAATACAATACCAATAACATAATTGATATGTATTATGTAATATACACAAATTAAATAATTTAATATAAGTTACACAAAATAACAATTTATGTAAAACAAATAGCAAGTTAAACCTATTATAATTAGTAACTAAGTATTAAAATAAATTGTTGAACTACTTTTTCATTTTTCACTACTTCTACTTTTCCATCTGAAAAAAAAAATAGAGAAGTCTTCTCGTAATTTTGGGCCTTAATCCTTCAATCTACTTTTTCATCTAAGAAAAAATAGATATTATCTTTTACCAACTTCTAAAATTGTTGTTGATAAAAGTTTTGGTATGTTTCGACCGATTTCAGTAGGTTTCCATGAAAACAAAGTATGTTTCGATGGATACAACTTTGTTTCCATAAAAACATGTGAATTTTGGTATTCCATTTGTGTTTCATTGAGAAATGAAAACGTTTCGGCCATTTCGATGGAAAAGAAGAGAAATTTTGGCCCTTGGATCAAACTATGAAAATTGCGACTGTCCCCCAAGGACTTAATTTATATAAGCCATTCTGTAATTGCCCGTACTTTCTCAAGATTTGGTTGTAAGCCATCTATTGAAACAATATAGCCCAAGAACACAACCTTCTCATGAAAATTAAAAACAAAAAACAAATTTATATAAAACCTTTCTTTGCAAAAGAATCTAAAAAACTTGGCTTAATTGACTAAAGTGCTCTTCCTTTATTGTTAGAATAATTAGTATCATTAGTAATAGGGATAGTTTAGTCTTTTTCTCTTGATAAGGATTTTATGTTATTTTCGTGTCTTTTGTGTCCTTGGTTAGTATGCTGATAGCTACAATGTGTGCTCTCTCTTTTCCTTCTTCTTCTTCGCAACTATATGAATAAATTTACATGGTATCAGAGCCAAATCAAGATCAAAACTTGAATAATAACATTGAAGATTTTTGGATAGCAAAAAGGAGATGTTTGAGGTGCTGACATCATGCCACATCATGCTAACATCAGCATCTGCGAGCACCAAAATTCTTGGGTTCCGATCGTCTCTCCATGGGCTGTATTCTGATACTTTTTTTTGAATTTTGGAGATTGATTGATTGGATTTTCAATTTTTTGAATGTTTTTTGGAATAAAGGACTGAAATTTTGCGATCTGTTGAATCTGAACAGATTTTATGGTTTTGTTGCTTCTAATCTGTCAGAAGTGGTGCGTTTGAAGCTCAGTTACCACAATTCGCTCCTCCCCTAGCGAATTGTGAATTGCGATCGCATGATCCAAAACATGGATTATTAGCGATTTGGAACGCAAGATTTAACTTACCAATCTAAAATATCATAAGTCCCAAAACAATCATACAACATACAAGAAAATACATACACATCATTGGAATTTAATTTTATAATGGCTTTGATTCGTTGAAATTTTTTTGGTTTATGTATATACATACGGATATTATTACAAATACAATCAAAAAACATATCACGTTTCAAATAAACATATTTCGTTCCAACAAAGCGATCTGAAGAAGTCTACCCCTACTGTACCACGTTTTATAACAAGTGACGATCTACGTTCCCGTTCCCATTTCACGTACCATAACGATCCATGTTCCAGGTAACATTGGTTTGGGGCTAAGAAGGCTTCAATTGTGTAGCCCATGGTGATTTGATTCAAGATTTGATGTCGAAGAATTGGAGCAGTTCGGTTGGGCATATTTTAGTTTGATAGACATGTTTGGTTGCTGTTTTAGCCCTACACCAATTCTATTTGGCTGCTGCTGGAGTTTTAGTTGCATCTATTAGTCTCCGTTTGGTTCTTCTTCTACCTTCTCTATTGTTCTTTGTTGTTTTCAGTCCTATACCAGTGTTATTTTGTTGTTGATAGAGTTTTTGTTGCATTCATTAGCTTCTGTTTGGCTCTTCCTCTTTCTTCTGGGTTGTTCTGTATCCCAATTGCTAGTTGGCTATGGCAATCAACAACAATGATTCCCTTCAAGTTATTAGTGTAAGACTCATTGGGGATAACTATGCCTATTGGGCATATGGTATGAGAAATTTTTTGTTGGGTAAGAACATGTGGGTATACATCACTAGGGCTGTGAAGATTCCTTCTGATTCCAAGGTAGAAAATTATACGGAACTACTGACCAGTTGGGAAGTTAATAATGCAGAAATTATCACCTGGATTAATAATTATGTTGATCAGTCCATCAGTGTTCATTTGGTTAAATTTGATACGGCCAAGGAGATTTGGGAGTACCTATCTAGATTGTTTGAACAATCCAATTTTGCTAAGCAGTATCAGTTGGAGCATGAGATTCGGGCTGCTCGTTAGAGTGACAAGAGTATACAGGAGTTTTATTCAATTATGACTAAGTTTTGGGATCAGTTAGCTCTTACCGAGCCTACAAGGCTGAGCACTAATGAGGTATATCGCACATATAGAAAGGAGCAAAGATTGGTTCAGTTTTTATTGGCTCTTAGAGATGATTTTGAGGGACTACGAGGTTCCATTTTTTATCGTAGTCCACTTCCATCTGTTGATTCCGTTGTTAATGAGCTCCTTGCTAAAGAGGTACGCCTCAAGACTCTTCCTAAAAAGGGCCTTATTCCTTTACCTTCTCAGCCAATATTGGCCATTTCTCCCAAGCCTCATACTAGCACACAGAATAAGCATTGATTCCAACTTGGTATTGATGCATGTAGCTTATGCCAAGAGAAGGGTCATTAGAAGGCACAATGTCCTAAGTTGGTGAATAAGGTAGTACATGGATCTCAGCAGCAGCCTTCTAAAGGGAAGGATTGCCACACTGCAACAGTTGCACAAGCACTGGATGAGTCCTCATCAGCTCCCACGCTCTCCTTGATAGCTGAGCAGTTGCAGAGGCTTCTTTCTTCTCATCAGCCTAATGCTCTTTCAGTTTTTTCATCTGCAGGTTCTTTCTCTTCAGGGCCTTCAGGTATATCTCGCAACATTTGGGTTTTTGACTCAAGTACTACCCATCATATGACTAGTGATTCTTCTTTGTTTATATCTACTACTTCTCCTCCCTCTGTCTCTTTCTAATGTCTATTTTATTCCTCAACTTACTTTAAACTTGATTTCTATCAGTCAGTTGTTTGACTCTAGATTTTTGGTTCATTTCTCCTCATCTGGTTGTGTTGTGGAGGATCCTCGTTCCAAGAAGCTGATTGGGATAGGCCGTAGACAAGGAGGACTATATGTGCTAGAAGAATTGCATGTTCTGGATGTTGCTGCTTCCTCAATAACTTTGTCTTCTTTTCATTTGAGTCCTAAGTTGTCTAGTTTTTATTTATGCCATTCTCATGTTGGACACATTTGTAGTAGTCGTTTACAGTTTTTAGTTTCAACTGGTAGCTTAGGTAATTTGCATTGTCACGAGTTTCTAATTGTAGTGGATGCAAACTAGCAAAATTTACTACATTACCTTTTAATAAAAGTTCTATTGTTTCTCTTGCACCTTTTGATCTTATACATTCTGATATATGGGAACCTGCTCCTATTCCTTCTAAAGGATGGTCCAGATATTATGATTCTTTTATTGACGACTACACTCGTTATTGTTGGGCTTATCTTATGAAGTGTCGATCTGAGTTCTTTTCTATTTTCACTTCTTTTCGTGCTATGATCCACACTCAGTATTCCTCTATTATTAAATGTTTTAGATGTTATTTAGGAAGGGAATACTTCTCTAATGATTTTATCAACTTATTACATTCTGATGGCACCATTCAGCAATCCTCCTGTGTAGAAACTCTTGAGCAGAATGGTGTGGCCGAGTGCAAGCATCAACATATCATTGAGACTGAACGTTCTCTTTTATTATTTGTCAATGTTCCTAGTCATTTTTGGGGGGAGGCCATTCTTACCGTTGTTTATTTGATTAATCGCATCCCCTCAATTGTCACCTCTGGCGTCTCTCCATTTGAGTGACTGTGTAATAAGCCCCCTGATTACTTTTCTTTGCATGTGTTACGTTGTACTTGTTTTGTTTTAATTTCACGTGTTGTTCGTACAAAACTTTCTGCTCGGTCCATGATGTGTGTTTTTCTTGGTTATGGTGAGGGAAAAAAGGGATATCGTTGTTATGATACTGTTGCCAATAAACTGTATGTTTTTCTAAAACACATTCCATTCTTTTCTATTCCCTCTAGTTCCATCACTTTGTGTAAATATGATCTCATTTATCTCGATTCTTTTCTCGATACAGTTCCTTCAGAATCATTTGTTAGTGATATAATTGTTTCTGATGTTCCTGTTTCTTCTGATCCCTCTATTGTTCGTGCTCCTATTATTCATATTACACTCACAAGAACACAGTTATTTCTTATGCAAGTACAGATACTGTCTCTCTCTCATGCCTCCCAATCAGATTCTAAAGGCGTGGATCTTGTTCCTTCTCGCTATCCTAAACGAGTTCATAAGTGTGCTGACCGGTTGGGTTTTTCCAATTCTTGTTATTCCACTGCCTTCAATTCTTTTTTAGCTTCTATTCATGCTCTATCTGAACCCACCCTTATAAGGAGGTTGTTCTTGATTCTCTTTGGCAACAGGCTATGGATGAAGAGTTCACCACATTACATAAAACGGGCATATGGGAGTTGGTGCCCTTACCCACTGGTAAACGTGCAATAGGTTGTAAGTGGGTATATAAGATTAAAACCAAGTCTAATGGTTCAGTCGAGAGGTACAAAGCTCAGTTAGTGGCAAAGGGATTCACTCAGGAGTATGGCATTGACTATGAGGAAACATTTGCTCGTGTTGCCAAAATGACTACAGTTCGAACATTGGTAGTTGTGGCAGTTGTTCGTCAGTGGCATCTTTCACAAATGGATGCAAAGAATGCCTTTTTTAATGGGGACTTAGCTGAAGAAGTTTCTATGGTTCCTCCTCCTAGGCTCCCTCATAATCCTGGAGAGGTGTGTCAACTCAAAAGAGCCTTATACGGTCTCAAACAAGCCCCAAGGGCTTGGTTTACCAAGTTCTCTACTGTCATTTGTGACTTGGGATCGCGGGCTAGTGACCATGATTCTACTCTTTTTCTTCGTTCTGCTTCAACAGGACATATTATTCTTTTACTTTATGTTGATGATATGATCATTACTAGAGATGATACCACTGGGATATTGTTGTTGAAATCACAGTTGCAGCATCAGTTTGAAATGAAGGATTTAGGCTCTCTTTGGTATTTCTTCAGTATTGAGATCGCCTATTCTCCTAAAGGCTATCTTCTCCCTCAGTCTAAGTATGCATCTAACATTCTTGAGAATGCTCATCTTTCAGATACTCAGTCTGTTGACACTCAGTTAGAGCTCAACACTCAGTATACTTCTTCTGATGGGGTTCCATTATTTGAACCTACATTGAATTTGTTAAGAGATTGTTGACCCATTCTCTAATAGCTTAAGCTTTTAGATGAGTTGGTAATCTAACATGGTATCAGAGCCTTGGTTATGAGAGGTCTTGGGTTCAAGTCTCTCCATTTGCATTTATTCCCCGTTTGCATTTGCACTCTCTTCTCCTTTACATTTGTCAATGATTTCTTTGTCTCTTCACGTGCGAGTCTTGGGTCGCACATAAGAGAGAGTGTTGATAGCTTGATATACATTGTTGGCCCATTCTCTAATAGCTTAAGCTTTTAGATGAGTTGGTGATCTAACAGTATTATGCTATCGCTGGTAGTTTGGTGTATCTTACTGTTACACGGGCCTGATATTGCTCATGTTGTCCATGTGGTTAGCCAGTTTGTTTCTTCCCCTACCTCAATCCATTGGGGCCTGTTCACCGCATCTTGCATTACATTCAAGGAACCTTACACTAGAGTTTATTGTTTTCTTCTTCCTCACCCTTGGAGCTTCGTGCATATTCAGACTCTGACTGGACTGGGAACTCTATGGATCGTAAGTCTACTACCGAATTTTGTGTCTTTCTTGTTGACTCTTATTTCTTGGAAAAGCAAGAAGCAAATAGTTGTTGCTCGTTCTTCTGCTGAGGCTAAGTATCGTGCTATGGCTACCATTACCGCAAAGATAGTTTGGTTACGATGGTTGCTTGCAGATTTGAGCATTCTGTTATCTACTCCTATGCCTATGTATGGTGATAACAAGAGTGCTATTCAAATCGCCCACAAATTTGTCTTCCACGAGTGTACAAAGCATATAGAAATTGATTGTCATTTTGTGCATCATCATCCTCCGCTTGGCACCATTTCTTCCTTCTACACTGCAGTTGGCTGACTTCTTTACAAAGTCTCACACTGTTCAACACTTTCGTTATTTGCTTGACAAACTCTTGATACTTGTTGTCCCATCATGAGTTTGGGCCCGGGGGGGGGGGGGGGGGGGGGGGTTAGAATAATTAGTATCATATTCATTAGTAATAAGGATAGTTTAGTCTTTTTCTCTTGATAAGGGTTTTATGTTATTTGCGTGTCTTTTGTATCCTTGGTTAGTATGCTGATAACTACAATGTGTGCTCTCTCTTTTCCTTCTTCTTCTTCACAACTATATGATTAAGTTTACAATGCAACTACATATTAAACTAGCATCAAAGTATACAATTATAAATGAACCAAATAAAGGCCATAGCACTTTGGTCGTGACAAACATTTTCTTTTTCTTTTTTTTTTACAAGTAAAGGTGAATATCATTAAAGAGCCCGATAAGGGCTAAAAACATACAAAAAATGGGCAGCTTGCATCAAATGCTTAAACTCCCAAAAAAACTACAATAGAATCTATACAAAATGGATATGATTCCATAGTCGCAAAAGTATCATAAGTGTAATATCCTCTCTTTAAGTCTATTAAGGGGATTTATCTCCCCCTCAAAAGTCATGGTAAGTGGTCGTCACTTTCTCGTCGGTGATCATCGTTGCCAAGAATGGCATAGTCGCAAAGCTTCGTCGCTCTTGTTTCTTTCACTCCAAATACTCCAAAAGATGCAAAGAGGAACAAGCTGCCACACCCTCTTCACATCGCACACAACCAGGGTATCATACCACATCTTGACCAATTCTCCAATAGACAAAGGCATCATCCAAAGGTGCCCAAAAAGCAAAACAATGATATGCCAAGCATCCCTAGCAATCGAACAGTGAACAAACAAGTGATTGATGGATTCCTCCACTCCAAGCACATTGCGTGTCTATTGGCATCCATGGTTAAAATAGTCCCCCACATTACGGACCAATCAAAAAAAGCCACCTTCGTAGGGGCTTTGGGACGCCAAATAGCTTTCCATGAAAAATCATTCACACCTTTTTTAGCCAGTAAAAAGTCTTCACTAAAAACTCTGCTTTAGTGTCCACTCTGCACCATAAAGAGTCCTCTTTATCTTTGTCCAACGGAATACTATGAAGAAGAGCCATTAAAGCAACAACCTCCTCCATTTTCCAATCATTCAAGTCTCTATGAAAGCAAGAGGCCCAAACATAACCATTCCCGTTGAAGATGACATAATCCTTAACCAAGGCCTCACAGTTGGAATAGATTTGAAAATGGCGCAGGTATCGATGCTCCAAAGAGGAATCCCCACACCATCGATCTTTCCAAAATTTCACCCTTCCTCCATTCCCAACCACAAAAGTACATCTAAAGAAATCCCCCCATCCCCATTCTAATGACTCACCAAAGACCCACCCCATAAGGGCCCTCCACCACCTTGGAGCACCATCTCCCCTCATCACAACCCACTTTAGCTTCTATTATTGCTCTTCATTTAGTAATAGGTTCCATTGCATAATGCCAAAGCCACTTTCCAAGTATGGCCTTGTTAAAGACCCTCAAGTCTTTCTGTGGAAATCCCGGATGATTTAGGAAAGATTTGAAGGAGATAGTGATAGAAGATTGAGGCAGATATTTAGGCTAATTTCTTGATTTATTTCCATTTTTGGTTCTCTATGTATAGATTAAATAGTGACTCTAGCTTGTAAATCTAATACAATTGAATATAGAAAATTAGTCTTATTTTCTTCATGGTATCAGAGCTAGGGTTACTCTGAAACCCTAACAATCCATGGCTGCCCAACATGGAGACAGCCATGAGTCGAGTCAGTCGACAATCCAAGAAATCAAGGAAGGAGAGCCGGAGCTTACCTCTTCCATGAGCTCGTCTGGTGTGTTTGAGACGTCTCCGATCCATCTTGGCGTAGAGAAATTCAATGGGAAGAACTATCGGGAGTGGGCGTAGACCATCAAACTCATCATCGATGGCAAAGGGAAGCTAGGCCTTCTTACTGGCGAAACACGTCAACCACCTACCACCGATGTCGCTGCCTCCCGGAAATGGCGCTCGGAAAATTCATTGATAACCTCATAGTCTGATCAACTCCATGAAGCCAACCATCGGAAAAACATATATGTTTCTCCCGACGGCAAAGGACGTGTGGGATGCAGTGCGAGAGACATATTCCGACACTGAGGATGCCTCTCAAATTTTTGAACTGAAGAAGAAACTATGGCAGATGAAGCAAGAAGGTCGGGAAGTTACAAAGTATTACACCGAGATGGTGCGACTGTGGCAGGAACTCGATCTCAGTTGTGGTGAAGAATGGGAGTGCACGGGTGACAGTGTTCGTTTCAAGAAGAAGATGGAAGCCGAAAGGGTTTTCGAGTTTCTGGCAGGGCTAGATCGAGAGCTCGATGATGTGCGGGGAAGAATTCTGGGTCGACGACCTACTGCCTTCCATCCGAGAAGTCTTCGCCGAGGTGCGGCTGGAAGAACAGAGGAGGAAGGTGATGTTGACGGCGCGAGCAGAGGTGACCGAAGAACCTGCCGCCGATGGATCTGCACTGGTGAGTCGCGGGATGATACCTCGCGAGATGTCGTTCACCAGTTCGAACCCGAAACAGAGACAAAGCTCTGCGCAGGAGGTCTCAGCCCATATAACCCGTGGGCCTTCCAGTGGATCCGGCCCAAGACAAATTAAAAGGCCATTTTGTGACCATTGCAAAAAATTGGGTCATTCAAAAGAGACTTGTTGGGCCTTACATGGAAAGCCCGTTGATTGGAAGCCCAGACAGCCCAAATCACACGGGTACCAGGCCTTTACTGAACAGCAGACAGAAACAGATGCTCAATCGACTATTATTGGGGGTTTTAACCCCGAACAACTTGAGAAGTTATATGCTTTGTTTTCAACCTTTCAAGCCTCGGGTCGGTCTTCCAATTCACTGCCATCAGGTTCCTTAGCCCACAAAGGTACCTTTTTGACTGCCCTTAGTACCACTTTGCACCTCACTCCCTGGATTATTGACTCTGGTGCATCCGACCATATGACTGGTGCTCATCATTTATTTTCTACATATACTCCTTGTGCTGGTAACTTGAAAGTAAAAATTGCAGATGGTACTTTATCCCCAGTAGTTGGCAAGGGGAGTATCCGTATCTCTGAATTTATTACTTTAAAGTCTATCCTTCATGTTCCTAATATTTCTTGCAATCTGTTGTCTGTTAGTCAACTAACCAAACAATCTCATTGCTCAGCCATTTTTTTGTCTTCCAATTGTGTTTTTCAGGACCTATCATCAGGGAAGACGATTGGCAGTGCTAAGGAACATGAGGGGCTCTACTACTTTGATGACACTCGCATGAGTAAACAGTATCTTCCTTCCATTTGTAATTCAGCATCTAGTTCTAGGGATAGTGATCTTGTGTTATGGCACAGACGAATGGGCCATCCTAGCTTTCAATATTTAAAACATGTATTTCCGTCGCTTTGTTTGAATAAAAGTCCCTTGGATTTTCAATGTGAAGTTTGTGAACTTGCAAAACATAACCGCACCTCTTTTTCTAAATCTCCATATAAACCATCATTGCCTTTTACCCTGATCCATAGTGATCTTTGGGGGCCTTCACGGGTTCCTAATAGGACCCACAAAAAATAGTTTATTACATTTATTGATGATCATTCTCGTCTTTGTTGGGTGTTTTTATTAAACGATAAATCTAAGGTTCATTCAGTGTTCATAAACTTCTACAATATGATTTACACCCAATTTCACACAAAAATCCAAATTCTTCGTACTGACAATGGCACCGAGTACTTCAACTCCTCTTTGAGTCCCTATTTTCAAGCCAAAGGTATTATTCACCAGAGTTCTTGCGTTCACACCCCCCAACAAAATGGGGTTGCTGAACGGAAAAACCGACATATACTTGAGGTAGCTCGTGCCCTATTGTTTACCTCTCACATGCCACATCGTTTTTGGGGTGATGCCGTTCTGACTGCCGCATTCCTCATCAATCGTATGCCTAGTCGGGTTCTCTCCTTTGTATCGCCTCTCCAAAAATTTCAGGAGACCTTCCCTGATTCTCGACTCAGTTCATGCCTCCCACTTCGTGTTTTTGGGTCTACCGTATTTGTCCATGTTCATGCCCCCCACCGTACTAAATTGGATCCCCGAGCCCTCAAATGTGTCTTCATTGGTTACTCTTCCACTCAGAAGGGTTACAAGTGCTATGACCCTCGCTCCCAGAAGGTATATGTTAGTCTGGATGTCACCTTTTTTGAGAATACTCCCTACTACTCGCTTCAAGGGGAGTCCTTGAGAGAAGCTCAACCCTCACATACAGACTTTGATGTTGCGATCTTTGAATCTACCCCAGACATACCCTCTCATTCTTCGTCCAACACAAAAGAAATCTTGAACTCAGGGGGAGATGTGGGACAACTAATAGACAGGGAGATATTTGTCTACTCAAGGAGACCTAAATCAAAGTCTGATGAGACTCTCACATCCGATGCACCAACAGAGTCAGACCCGGTGATAGATCCAACTACTCATGTGCCAACATCCAATCCTGACCAGGTAACAAATCTTGATGACTTACCCATTGCTCTTAGAAAACAACCTCGTTCATGTACTTTCCATCCTATCTCAAAATTTGTATCTTACAAAGCTCTTTCTGCCAAGTGTCGTGCTTTTACATCTAACCTTGACAGAATCCAAATTCCCAAGAATATTCAAGAAGCCTTGGAAATTCCAGAATGGAGAAAAGCAGTGATGGAAGAAATTAGGGCATTGGAAAAGAATGAAACTTGGGAGGTGATGTCTTTACCAAGAGGGAAGAAACCAGTGGGATGTAAGTGGGATATTCACGGTGAAGTACAAGGCAGATGGTACAATAGACCGATACAAAGCCCGCCTAGTTGCAAAGGGGTTCACTCAGACATATGGCATTGATTACACTGAGACATTTGCACCAGTAGCAAAGTTGAATACTATACAGGTTCTCTTGTCCCTGGCAGCAAATCTAGACTGGCCTCTTCACCAATTTGACATCAAGAATGCCTTTCTGAATGGTGAGCTGGAAGAAGAAGTGTTCATGATGCTACCACCAGGATTTTACAAAGGGGAGGAAACCAGAGTATGTAAATTGAGGAAATCCTTGTATGGGCTTAAACAATCACCAAGGGCGTGGTTTGATAGATTTACGAAGGTGATAAAAAATCAAGGGTATCAACAAGGACAGTCAGATCACACGATGTTCTTCAAACAAACCAATGATGGAAGAAAGACTATCCTGATTGTGTATGTTGACGACATCATTCTCACTGGAGACAACACAGGAGAATTGGAAAGATTAAAGAAGGTCTTAGCCACAGAGTTTGAGGTAAAAGACCTAGGTCAAATGCGGTATTTTTTGGGAATGGAAGTTGCCAGATTAAGGAAGGGAATCAGTGTCTCCCAGAGAAAGTATGTTCTCGACCTTTTGACTGAGACTGGTATGCTTGGTTGCAAGCCAAGCGATACTCCAATTGAGACAGGAAAAAAAATGGAAGATGTAGGAAAGCCTGTGGATAGGGAGAGATATCAGAGACTAGTAGGTAAATTGATCTACCTATCTCACACTAGACCTGACATTGCTTTCGCTGTAAGTGTGGTCAGTCAGCATATGCATTCACCAAAGGAAGGTCACCTAGAAGCAGTATACAAAATTCTCAGATATTTGAAAGGCTCTCCAGGACGGGGTTTGTTCTTTAAGAAAGGAAACAGTAAAAAGATAGAAATCTATACAGATGCAGATTGGGCAGGATCGGCAGAAGACAGAAGGTCTACCACCGGCTATTGCACCTATGTTTGGGAAAATCTAGTAACATGGAGGAGTAAGAAGCAGAGTGTGGTAGCCAGAAGTAGTGCTGAAGCTGAATTCAGAGCTGTTGCACAAGGGATGTGTGAAGGGCTTTGGCTACGAAAGCTGTTGGAAGAACTACATATCACAGTAGAGTTCCCTATCAAACTCTACTGTGACAACAAAGTTGCTATCAGCATTTCCCATAATCTCGTCCAGCACGACAGGACTAAACACATTGAAGTTGACAGGCATTTTATAAAGGAGAAAATTGAGAAAGGGATAGTCTGCATGACCTATATTCCTACAAGAGAACAATTAGCAAATATATTCACTAAAGGGTTACAGAGGTCCAGCTTTGAAGAGTTTATTTGCAAGTTGGATATGATCAACATCTATGATCCAACTTGAGGGGGAGTGTGGAAATCCCGGATGATTTAGGAAAGATTTGAAGGAGATAGTGATAGAAGATTGAGGCAGATACTTAGGCTAATTTCTTGATTTATTTTCATTTTTGGTTCTCTGTATATAGATTAAATAGTGACTCTAGCTTGTAAATCTAATACAATTGAATATAGAAAATTAGTCTTATTTTCTTCACTTTCAACCCCCAAACCTCCCCCAAGCCTCTTTCCCCTTCATTCCTCCCCCCAAAGGAACTCTCTTTGGAGCTTGTCAAGATGGTTAGCTACCAACACCAGGATAGGAAAAGTGACATATAGTACATGGAAAGACATTCTAAAGTACTCTTAATTAAAGTAACCTTACCCCATTTGGACAAGTATTGCTTCTTCCATCCCGCTAAGTGCTTTTGGAATCACTTACCACCAGGTCCCATATTGCCTTAGACTTTGAGGAAGCACCAAGTAGAGAGGGAACCCACCTTGCATCCAAATTCCAAGCCAATTCCCCTACCCCCTCCACATTCGCAACAGGAATGAGTTCACTTTTCCCCAAATTTACCATAAGCCCCAACACTACTTCAAAACACAAAAGCATGCATCTTAGATATCGACGATGCAACTCTATCGCCTCACAAAAAATAAGTGTCATCAGAAAAGAGAAGATGAGACAAACATAAATGTGCTTCACAAACCATTCATATAAGCCATCGGGTGGTTTAGATGTTGTCTTCCATTTTATCAAAGGCACAAAGCTAAGGAAAACAGCACAGAGCATTCTAATTTAATGCTACCCCACTGCTAAAGTCAATTTCAGAAAAGACTATTGATTCAACCAATATATCTGAGATGTCATGGACTGGGAATCCGAAACCTAGACTTGATTGTAATTTTATTATTGGTTCCACTATCCACACACATCCTCCACGATATTGTACTTTGGAGTCAATAATTCCGGAAAGACAACTATGCTTTACTCTCTCGCACTAATCCTTTGGCTATCAAGTCCTCCACTTGTCTCCATCTCAACCCTAATTCTAGGGGTGACCCCTAAGGAATTCTAAGTATGATTCCTGCAACATTCTTCTTATACTCCTTAATCCTTTTTAACTCTCTAGAACAGTTTAATCATAAGCAACAGCTATTTTCTTAATGTTTAAACCTAAAATTCTACTGGCTACTCCCATAAACCCAACCTTCCTTACCCTATAGCAATTTTTGGACAGCCAGACATAAGGCCTAGATGGATAGGCTATCTCTTAGATAAGATCGGAGATCAGGTGACATAATGATTTCATGTCAAGTGGTAGGACATAGACCGGAGTAGAGTCTTGGATATGATTTTATATACTAATCCTTAGTATATGAACAGTACCATACCGAATCTATAAGCTATATTTTCTATTTTTGACAAAAATAAAAAATAACCTTCCTAAACATTTTTTTCCTTTCTAAATTCAATTTTTTACATTTTCTTCTCAAAATACGCTTGTACATCAATTTGTCCACTAAGGTAACATTACTTTTCCTACATAATAGTTTTTCAAGATTGCTAAGCTTTTTTAATGTGACATCAAATAAGCTTGTTTTCTTCATTAAAGGATTCAAACCTAAAAAAGTCAGACAAATGATCAAACAAATAAAAAAAACAAACTATTAAAGAGCAGGTAGAAGAAAAACACTTATACCAGATGGAAATATGAATCCTGTCAAGGAGCAGAATTGTACTATAAGTTTTCGAGCAGAGACTGCAATAGGACAGTCAACCCAGTAACCTTCACACAAAAACTTCTGTCGTAGTGTGCCATATAAGCTCAAAAGCCACTCAATGTGACCACTCGAAATCAGGATATCACGCCAAGAAGGACCAGGCTACAAGCGGCATAAAGAGAAATTATGAAATTTAGCATGATCAGTTACTAGAAATGAGGAGGTATGATATTCTGTAAGTGACATCTATTATAATATCTGTGCGTTGTGTGAAAGCATGATTTTCAAAGACAAATCAATTGCTTCAACACAAGCCATAACACAAATGAGGTTTTTTATATAGCTAGAATTGGCTAAATTTCAGTAAAACAGTATTTTATTTTATAAAAATGAATGTTTGGAATTTGAGAGATGAGATAAATTGATATAATCTAGGAGAAAGACATATGTTTTATTCTCCAGGACATTTTATACTCCCTCCATCCCAACTTTACAGTTCATCTTTCCTTTTTGTATGTCCCATAATAGTTATCCACTTTGAAAATTCATTGGACAATATTTAATAGGTTTTGTAAGTCACCCTATTGCAGGAATAACTTTGAAAAAATCTCACTCAAGCTACAAGAAATTCTTCAAGTATGGGGAGAGGGTTTTGGAAACTTAAACTTTTCCACTTAGTCTGTATGCATTACATGCTGGTCCCTTAACCAGTAGAAAATCTAAAATGGACTATTAATACAGAACATAGGGAGTGCGTACATTACAGATTGCAGATGAGAACATGCTAGTTACCTGCACTAAGATGCATTCGGTCCTCTTAGGTGAGGTACTGTCGTGTTTGACTCCAGCAGAAAAAAAATTCATCCCATTTTTTGCACCTTCAACTGCATTAGTGTTGAACTGGAAGTCCCAGTTCAGGATTTGAAGCATAAGACGTAGCGCTACTGTACACACATTAACCTCAGGTATGGTAGAATTGGATTCAATTATTCTATTTGTGACACTTAGAGCAGCATTTTGTGCCCAACAGTAGAATATCTGTGAAGTTAAAAAAATTTTAAAAAAAAGTACATAAATAAAACTGAAAACGAGAGAAAGAAACAATAATTATGCTTCAAAGATGAACAAAAAAATTTATCTAAATATTGGCCCGTACTACAAGGATACTAGAAAGGAAAAGCCCAATGCAACATAAACAAACCAACATAGCAAACAAAATGCCAGTAACAATTGGAAGACCTGCAAATAGTCTAGCTCTAGTGATTTCCGGCACTGCTCATGGAACTCCCTAGGAAGACCCATTGCAGTTGAAGTAGAGGGTGAAAATTCAGATACCTGAAAAAATAACTCCTAGTCACAAAATTTGGTGACGAAGATGATAAAACTAAAGCAAAGCAAACAAGAACTGGTGTACATGCGAAAAGTAATAATAGTTATGTGCGATAAATACCAAAGATTCCAGGAAATTGATTCCACTGTACTGCACATCTAGACCATGGCTTCCAGTAACAGCCAGTTTTACCTGTAGTTGTATGACTATTAGATTCAATTCTACGCAACAAAGCCTTATCCCAACTATCAGGAGTCGCCTACATGAATCTTACTTCGCCATTGTGTTCTATTCAATAGTTGTAGAACCATTAGACATTTCAAGAAAATAGTAAATAAAAGAATACATGAAATCTCATATAATTAAGATCAAAGAGGAGTCAATATAGCCAAAGTATTCAAAAATCAAATGTGAGAAAGCAGTTGGGATATCACCAGACGATAGATAAATATGACAGTAAGCTTTAACTTTCTAAGAATAAAATGTCTTGACCATTATTTTTTATGTTAAAAAAGAGGTTTTTGATAGGCTTATTGATGTATACCACAGAGAACTTAGAATACATGCAGCCTACATTGTTTCTATCACAGGTTGAGGCCGTACAAAGCTTTAGGGTTTACAAGGGTGGAAGAAAGCTTGTAGAAGTTGTGGATGAAAAGCGGTTGGAATTAACTTGGTTGCCAAAGTGAATGGTTAGTTACTGAAAATTATGGGCACAAACTAATTATTGTTGTTGGAGACTTAATTTTCAAATGGGAAGGGAAAAACTAGGTTTTAGAATAAAAAAAACTAAAGAAATTAAAGGCTAGTCATGATTAAAATAACAAAATCTGACCGCAGATGATTATAAAGAAGAATTTGAAAAGGGAGAGGAACAATATTTTACAATCTCACCTAAAATTTCATAAGCTTTACCCTCTAAACTTAGGTTGCACATCACACAATCTTCAATTCTCTAACATTCAGCAATTGAAAAAAATAAAATAACTTGAGTTCCAAATAAATTACTCTCTAAATGCAAATCTCATGCTCCAAATTAATTTTTTTTTTAATAAGTATTATGCTTCAAATTAACTTGAGGTCCACAATAAAATAAAAATAGGACTTTCAAGAAAAGATCTTCAGGAGTTAACGGTGATTCACAAAGCTGACAGATATGAAATCTTTATATTGGCAAAAGTGAGGAAGGACAGGTGAAGCCTTTACGCTTATTTCTGTCAGCATCCCTCCTTCCTCACTTATGTCCAAAAAAAGATACTGTATTAAGGAATAATATATAAGAAACACAATTACTTATGTAAATAGTACAGAAAAGAAGTCAGTCCTATGTAAGCCTCAGTTACTGAAGTGTAAGAAAATAGCTCAAGTATTTTTTGAGGGATAATCCTGATACCTCACAGAAAAATGCCTCCTTCTCCGCAGCCATGAAGTCTAGCCTACACACGGAACATACAAGATGAAATAACCATGAGGTTTTTCAATTTGTCTTGAGTGGCTAACTAGGAGTTCATGTAACAATGAGTTGAAATTTTACAAGTAAATGTGATAATAGCCAAAGAATGCAACACAAGCTATTAGAAGTCCTCACATATGTGCGGAATAATAAAAAAAAAAATGCAAGCAGTTTGTGTGCCTAGTCCACACTGCAAGACTTCTCACACCAGGACATAAAGGTCACTGTTTACTAAGGTTTCTGCCAAGTCAAAATATTGTATAGTTGAGACAAAAATCAAACTATCTCGCAATTAAATAGAAGCACTTAAGCATTAACTTTATCATTTATTTTTAAGCTATAACATGATTAACTTATTCTACAACATGGCATTACTCATCTAGGTTGGCCCTATAATGCCTACTGCATAAGCTTTGCTTCATTCCAGTTGGGGGATTTATTTTTATCATTCGCAACCACAATTCATCTGGTAAAATTACCCATTTCTCAAGCAATACTATTCAAAACTGAAACGTACTGATGAATAAGATGACGATGCATGCTAACTATGAAGAGAAACTGAAGATTTAAACAGGAAGATGAAGAAGAATTTCCAACATTAAAAGCTCCTTCTGTGTGGAATCTGAAAACGATACTGATAACTCTAGACACAAAGTTGAGAAAAAGGAGAGAAAGAGACAAAACATCTTATTAGTGCAGCTGTTAGTGTCAACATTACAGAAAACAGACTAAGAAAACAACCCTTTATGGTTAGGCTGAACAAGAGAATTAAAAGACTAAACTCCATCAACAACATAAAGAATATCAGGCCGTGTAACAGTGAGATAGACCAAGCTGTCAACAAGAATGCGATACAAGGTAAGATCAGACAACGAAACTCCATCAAAAGAAGTATAACAAACATGGAGTTCCAAAGGGGTCTCAACTATCTTAGTTTTTGAGAGTTTGATATTTATTTTTGGCCCATTCTCTAACAGCCAAGTTTTTTGAGCAATTAGTTGTTTAGCACAGTATTAGAGCTTTGGTTATGACAGGTCTTAGATTCAAGCCTCTCTATTGCATTTATATCCCGTTTGCATTTCCATTTTGTTCTACTTCGCATTTGTTTGTGGTTTCTTTGTCTCTCCACATGCGAGTTTAGGTTCGCACGTGAGGGGGAGTATTGAGAACTTAATATACATTGTTAGCCCATTCTCTAACAACTCAAGCTTTTGGAGCAACTGGTTGTTTAACACGAATATCTGATAATTAAGCTTCATGAATGACATCGGATGCATACCTAGACTAAAAGAGTCACCTCTATAAGAATAAGCTACCTCAACACCCAAGAAATATCGAAGAGGGCCTAGATCCTTCATTTCAAAGTGGTGTTGCAACTGAGATTTTAACAACAAAATCCTAGCAATATCATTGCCAATAATGGTCGTATCGTCAACATATAGCAAAATAATAATGTGACCTGTAGAACTAGATTGAAGGAAAAGTGTTGAATTGTGATTACTAGCATGAAACCCTGAGTCACAAATGACATAGGAGAACTTCTCAAACCAAGCCTTGGGAGCTTGTTTGAGACAATATAATGCTTTTCTAAGTTTGCACACCTCTCTGAAATTATGAAGAAGGCCAGTAGGAGGAACTAAGAAAGCTTCTTCCTGCGAAAGACTCCACTAATGAACTAATGCTAAAATTATGATTGTGCAAACTATAGAGATCCTAGCAACGAGAGCAAAGTTCTCCTCATAGTCAATGCCATACTCCTGTGTGAACTCCTTCACCACCGATCATGCCTTATATCTCTCTACGGAAACTGCCAAAGAGGATTGGGAACCAATTCCTTATAGGAGGTAGGTTAAGAAGAGCATGAATAGAAAAGAACAAAAACCAGTAGAATAGCAAAAGTTAAAAAAAAATAAATAAATAAACAAAAACAGAACCAAAAAAAAAAGCCTATGAGAGAGGTAGAGGAGCTAAACCTAAAGAAGAAGCGGTAGGATCCATGGTCTTAGAACCTGATTGAGGGTCCAATGAGAGAGGCGGAGAAGCTAAACCTAAAGAAGAAATAGTTGCGTGTTTGCAAGTCTAAGGATGAATGAAAGGAGGACGAACAACATCTAAATCAGAAAAGAGAGGAACATTATAAATAGTCACATATTTAGCATAGGAGTTGGACAATATCACCAGGAAAGGGATTAAGATAAATGAGATCAAACTTGTGCAAACTAATGGAACTAAAGGGAATAGAGAAAAAAGGAATACGCTTCATAAAAACCACATGGCAAGAGACAAAGTTCGTTAGCAATGGTACCCCTTATGTCCCTCACAATAACCAAGAAAAACACATTTCCAAACAAGCAAAAAATTTAGTACAATCTGTTCTAGAATGAACAAAACAAGTACAACTAAACACAAGCAAAGAGAAATTGTCAAGAGGCTTACCACACAATCGCTCAAAAAGATAGACTTCAAAAGTAACAACATAAGGGATCCAATTAATCAAATGAACTACAGTAAGAATAGCCCCTTCACAAGTTGGGAACACTAGTAGAGAATCCATGATATGTCTATAATTGCACTCGCTCACACCATGTTGTTTAGAGGTTTTTTGCACAAGAGAATTGTTGATTACTGTCATCAGATTTCAACAAGTCTTGAAAGGCATTATAAGAATATTTCCGACATAATTCACAACTAAAGCATTTAGTAATAGAGGAATATTGAGTGTGTATCATAGACAAAAAGCAATAAATATTGAAAAGAACTCAATCTACGTTTCATAAAGTAAGCCTAACAATATCGCACCCAATCATCATCAAAAGAAACATAATATTTGGACCCCCCCCCCTTGTAAACGAGAACTAGAAATGTATCCACGAAGAGAATGCCAATAAAAGAAACTAAATGACTTAAGACTCAAACGAAAAGAAGACAAATGAATTGCAGAGGTAGCAACATCCAACACATGCAGTTCTTCTAACACATACAATCCTCCATGTCTCAATCAACTTCTTGGAACGAGGATCCTCTAACAAAAAATTGAGAAATGAACTAAATATCTAGAATCAAACAACTGAATAATAGAAATCAAATTAATGTTACAAACAATAGGAAGAGAAAGCTGCAAACAAACAATAGAGTCAATACCATGGATTTAAATCGCGGTCGTGGGATATGACGCGGTCGCGGTGTAACGGTATCGGAAGTATCGGGTCATCCGTAACAGGAATCGGAAACCGCAATCGTAAATTTTTTTCAAACACTAACAAATCTCTTAAAAATCACTCATACACATATCTTGACTACAATATATCACATGTTAATATTTTTATCGTTATTTTTCATTTTTTTTAACACTTAAAATAAAATCTAAGATGATATTTTATTATTTCATATGAATTTTTTAAAGTTAAACTAATAAGAAGTATCATTTAATTTGAATAACATTACAAATAATATAAATAATAAAAAAAAATATTATAAATATGAAAAGCAATTTAGTGTAATTAGTTATGGAATAAAAAAAATTAAAAATTTTAAGGTAAAGAGGACTTTTGTGGTCGTATTGACTTGAATGTTTTGGTAACCCTTTTTAATTTTTTTGGATTATTTTATTATCTCTCATGTATATAAGCCTTATAAAAAAATAAAAATCATAAGAGTTATACAAAAAAAATTTAAAAATTAAAAATTTGGAAAAATAAAATTCAAAACAATAGTAACAGTTGTGTAATGGCCCGTTACGGGTGTAACGGCCGATACGGTTGTGAATTTTGGTCACACTGATATATCGGCCTGTAACAGTATCGAAGCGTCAAAAAATCGTTACGTAACGGCCGTTATTAAAAACCTTGCTCAATACTAGCCCAGGATCTAGAAGTGCCAAGCACGGATACGGACACGACACAAACACGCAGACATATTATTTCCAAAAAAAAAGTAGGACACGGACACATCAGGGACACGTTGATTATATATAATTTATTTATATCTTTTATATAACCATATAATAAAAACCTAATATTATTTCAAATTGGCATAAAAACACACAATTCAAATCACAAAAAAAAATTATTAAGATATTAAAATAACAAAGCCATTATTTCTTCATTTAATCATCAACATCTATGTTTCAAGTTCTAAAACAAATTTACTAACTATTATAAAGAATATATAGATATGTGTGTGTGTATCTATATATATAACTAAGGAGAAAAAAGAGGAAAAAAAATCCACACAAAAAAATGAAGAAAAAAATAGAAAACGTGCCATAATGTGTTCGGAAAGTGTCCGAAATTCTGGGGAAACCTTTTTTTCGTGTATTCGAGATATGTCCGGGGAGTGTCTGAGAGTATCGGTGTCCGACACGGACGTGTGGTCCAAAATAGAGTGTATGTACTTCCAAGGCTACAAGTACAAAGACAAAAGGAAGAGAAAAAGTAGTTGTAAACAAAGAAGAATCACGAGTCAAGTGACGTATAGCATCTGAGTCAGAAACCAATGTGATCCGAGATATTCCTGGACTCCATGCCATTTTGGTTTGGTTGTGAATGCCCTTTTTTTCCTTTCCATACATAGAAAAGTAACAAACTCTTTCATAATTGAAGCCATTTTTGGCTTCTTAATAACTCAAAATTGTCTCAAATTAGATCAAAACCCTGCCATAATAATCTTGAGGTTCTATCACTAAGAACTATGAGTCTTACACATACCTAAGTAGGAGCACAAAGTTGTGATTGCATAGTCAAAGCATCACACCACAAAGAAGATTCCCATCAATAAGCCCTAGAATCCATGTAAGTTGACTAACTCTTAATCCAAAAGAAGAAGAAGAAGAATAAAAGAACTCAACTAAAGATGTCAACAGCTTGATAAAGTCTCTTGGGTGCAGTACCTTAGATCCAGGTTCAACTTCCCATTGTCTTCACCAACTAAATCTAATCATTGACTACCAAATGAATGAATTTGTAAGATGTTTGACTGTTTGCTAATAAAAAAAAATGTCCCTTCCAATACAATTCTAGAGAAATTCTAAGACTCAGATTCCTGGAGATCCCAAAGTAAAGGCAGCCTTGCAATACACCCTAGATTGGCCAGACTGGAAAAGATAACTGAAAAAAAAAAATTATATATGAGTCATTCACTAAATGATGGATCCGTTGCCCCTTCAATTAGAAAACCCCCAATCCTACAGCTATTCTTCTCCAATATATCCATATTCTTTGAATAGGACAGCACACAGCCACATGCAGCATTCCTCGGTCTTCTTGAGTTGCTAACCTCCAAGAACACATACTCTAACCAGAATGTCCAACCTTCAGGCTTACTAATTATAATTCAGAGCTAAAGATTTACTTTTTTCAGTTAAGAGTGTAATATATGTGCATTTGTTAAACACAGATTTTTATTGAACAAAACTGCAATCATTATTGTTCTTCAACAGTTTCTGCAGAACCCATACAAGGGAATTCTGAGGCAACATGCACAAAGCATTTTACAGATCCCTGAAACTTTTTTTTTTTCTTTTATCGGTTACAGATCCCTGAAACTCATTGAATTCTTTAGCGTTTACTCTCTAAAATCCTAGATATTGTTATTTTTTTTATAAGTAAAGAGTAATATCATAAAAGGTGCCCAAGGGGGACACACACACCCGTACAAACCTAACCTAAATTTACATAGGTCTCAAAGACCCCAAAAAATAGACTATAGAAATAGCATTTACGGGAAAAGCCTCATTGGCCCAAAAACATAACAAACGTAAGCTAGATATCATTCCTGCAACAAAGCTAAGATCATGGCAGAATGTGCTTTCATTAGTTTAAATTTATAGTAACTGTTGAAACTTGACCTGCATGGCTGCATCCTAATTAAGTCAAACCAACAAAACATTTCTCAAATGTTTGAGCATGCTATCAAGAATCATGCCATATCTATCAAAATAAACACCAGCACGTTATTTGTGGTAGAAAGCTCCAGCGAAGTTGCTCTGTTTTGTTCGAGATGCTTTTTTATCCTTGGATAAATTAAAGAAGAGGGGTTATAGATTGGCTAATAGATGTTGCATGTGTAAAGTTGAGGACGAAACAGGTAGTCGCTTTTATTTTTCCTGGTGCCTAGGGAGTTGTTGGCATTTTTATTTTCACTGTTTGGAGTACAATGGACTGTGCCTGCAACAGTCCTCAAGTTGTTTAAATATTGGAGAGGTGAATGCAAAAGGAGTCAGGTCATGAAGGTGTGGGAGCTAGCCCATGTGCTTGATGTCGTCCGCAAGGAAAGAACAAGATAGGAGAATTTTTTGTGGTCAGGAGATTTCAGTTGGAGTTTTGAAACAGATTATGCTTCGTTCCTATTTAAAAAGTTTACTCTTTTGTTACTTTTTTCGGAAGAAATGTGTATAGGCCGCCCTGTAGGGATTTAATTTTTTGTACATGTATACTTCATGTGCAATGATCAGAATTTCATTTCGCAATGTTGTTTCGGTCACCTAAAAAATGGAAACATTTTGGAAACGTTTCGGAAACATAGTAGAAATGATGAAAAAAATTAAAATGTGTAGAAACACTTGGAAACATAAACTAAACTATACGAATGAATATTGGAGTACATGTTCATTCACACAAGAAGATACTAGTGTGAAATTGAAAAAAAGTAAATGTAAATTAGTCATTAATACCACATAACTCATTACTAATTAAAAACTAGTATAAAAAACTTAGGGATATTTTTTTATGAAATATGAAATTATTATATATTTTTTATAAAAATATGTAAACTTATTATAATTAAATATAATATCATAACATAATAGATATATATTGTGCAATATCCACAAATTAGACAATTGAAAAAAGTTACATATACAATAATAAGTAAAACAAATAGCAATTTAAACCTATTATAATTAATAATTAAATATTAAAATAAATTGTTTATCTATATTTTATTTCCACTACTTCCATTTTTCCTTGTGTACTATTTTTTGGAAAAAAAATAGAAATATTTTCTTGTAATTTGATGTCTTAATCCTTCAATGATCTCCCGCTTCATTGAAAAACAAATAGATATTATTTTTTACTAACTTCTAAAATTATTGCTGATACGAAAGAAATGCTTTCACTGTTTCGGAATATTTCCACAGAAACAATTTTGTTTCCATGGAAACATGTGAATTTCAGTATTCCACTAGTATTTCGTTTCGGTTCACTGAGAAATAGAAACGTTTCAGCCATTTCGATAGAAAAGAAACAAAATTTTGATCCTTACTCATGTGTACATGCGGAGTGACCCTGTTTTAGTGCCTTTTGAATATACATTACTTTACTTATCAAAAAAAGATATAGCCCGCGTCAAGATAAATATGGTAGCAATAACACAGATAAGCTACAATTTCAGTCGCAAAAGTATTGCATGTGTATATCTTGCATGTTTTTTTATCAGTAAAAAGTTAATATATATCTAGCATGTTAAGTGGTTAAAATTATAATATGAGAAACCTACCAGCCCCTTTTCATCAATTGAGCAGCCACTGAAGAAACTTTTGCTTGGACGTAGCGCTCAGATGAACTAGCATGTTGCATAAGAAAGCACAAACAAAAACTGCAGAGAAATTTAGTCATTTGTAAAATGAGCACTGTATATTTAGATTCCATGCTACTGAATTTAAAAAAAAAAACGTGAAGAATTTTCATACACTAATTTAAGGGGTCATAAATCATAATTCTTTCTTACCAGAAGAAGATTTTCCAGATGAATATAAAAAGAAAAATGCAGTTGTGCACTAGTAGCAGTACTCTGCTACAATTAGTGACATTGATAGGGACTTCCTAGTTTCCGATTAGTAAGATTACCTAATCAAGCTTCTTTTGTCATCAGCTGTAAGGAACCCCCATTCTCTGATAGCTGCATCTCGAATTGCTGCAGCAGCCTGAAACCTTGCATTTGCCAGCTGAGAATTCTCTGGATAAATAAAGCATTTGTAGTATGAAGAGATCATAGCTCCTCATAGGAACTTTTAAGTATCACTGTCACACACTCCTAAACTAGCTATAAAATTATTGTTCAGAATTGTTTTTTTCCAAACACAATCAATTGCATCAAAGAATCTATTTCAGATCTCAAAAGTGTAAAATTAAAAATTTATGCATATTTAAAAATTATATAAATTTAAAATCTAAGACAACCATTTTAATAAAAATAAATCATTTGGTTCTGAGTTTCTGGAAGGTTCGGGAATATTTACACATTTAGACTCATATATAGTGGATGGACATATACAAATGTCCATGTGTGCAGATACAGGGGTTGCAATTGTGTCGTGTTGTGTTAAGATATAGGTACTTGACTACATGAGTCGATCCGGACACAACATGATTACTTAATTGCATAAATTCTCAAGCCTATTACAACATGTATATTAAACAGATGGCGTGACACGACTTGTGTAACCCGTCTAATAAATGGGTCATTTCAGAGTCAACATGCTTACCACATATCACTTGTTTATACACAACCAATTAAACTTATTTTTACTTATTAATATACATAATTCATTTCATTGTATAAAATGGGTTATATGTATTCCTTAAAAATAATTCAACTTTAAAAATAAAAAAGTATATAAAGATATCTTCAAAATTCATAAATTTCATGTATCAAAATTTCTGGCTCACTTTGGATAAAGCCATATCTCATACATTGAAGCATGTCTTCTCAAATGTACTTCCAATTCTTAGTCCAACTAAATGCTTGTTATGATGATGATAATAATTTTAATCACTGAAAACCATCTATAGAAGAAACTTATTAAATATAGCAGAGAGGACATCAAAATTTAGTACGGGCTAGCCCAGCAAATGATTTACTTTAGTTATTAAAATCTTTATTAATGTCTTTTTAGAAGACTTCCATTTAACATTATGTTTTACTTATGTAAAAACATTACTGCTTTCAGGAATGAAATTTTGAGTCTTAATATCGTTTTCGTTTTCTTTGTAGGAATCCTAATGTTTACTATATTGGGTTAGATGAGCTTTTGAATGTTCCAATATGTTTTCAGGGCTTTAGAAAGCTCTAAATAGGACTTATTGTGGAAAAACATATCACACATCGAGATGGATTATTCTCTCTCCCCCCACGCCCTCTCTCTCTCCGAAACACTTTGTCCTTTGTTTATTTATGTCTTATGTTTTTGTCAGTCAAGCATAAAATTAAATCCATTAGGCAATATTCTTGTTTTTCTTATTGCTCGCACTCGGATTTAATGTGCTTTCAAGCACAAAATCTGAAACCTCTCAGAAATCTCTCTCTCTCTCTCTCTCTCTCTCTCTCTCTCTCTCTCTCTCTCTCGTTCTTTATCTAGTTCAACCCTTGAGTACAGATTTTTTTTTTATAAGTAAGAGTAATATTAATGGTGCCCAAGGGGGAAACCCAAGAGAACAGCCTAAACAGCCCTTACACAAGTCTTAGAGACCCCAAAAAATCAACTATGGAAATGGCATTTACAGGGAAGGCCTCTTTGGCCCAAAAATATAACAAGCACAAAAAAGAATCCTTAGGAGAAGGAAGAGATTGTTCCGTATCTTCAAAGACGCGGTTGTTTCTCTCTGGAAATGGCATTTACAGGGAAGGCCTCTTTGGCCCAAAAATATAACAAGCACAAAAAAGAATCCTTAGGAGAAGGAAGAGATTGTTCCGTATCTTCAAAGACGCGGTTGTTTCTCTCTTTCTAGAGGATTCACAAGAGACAAATTGGAATCAGGTTCCATATCTTCTTAGGCTCTTTTCTCAACCTGCCCAAGCGATCAGCAGCTCTCTAACAGTCCCTGGCATTACCCAAGGCAGCCCAAAAATAGCAAGAGCCAGATCCCAGCACTCCTGAGCCATTTCGCAATGAACGAGGATGTTATCAACCCCCTCTTCTGCTTTCTTACAAAAGTAGCATCTACTTGTCAAGTGGAAGCCTCTTCCATCTACTTGAGTACAGATAATAAATTCTTTCACGGAATTTCTTATTTTAGTTTTGGAGGACCCTAAATCAATAAGATGTATCAAAAAATCCTAATAATTAGAGCCAGCTCAACCATGAAGCAAACAAAGCAATCACTTTAGGCCCAACTTTTAATGAAGGCCCCAAATTTATGTCTCTATTATATATCAAACTAGAAGTTTAAAGCTAATAAAAATGTAACTATAAAAAGAAGGCCTTTTGTATATATAATATAGGGGACTTATCCATAATAATTCCTATAATATAATACAAACTTGAAGTTTAAGAATAATAGAAGTCTAATCCTACACAAAGAAGACCTAAATGCTTCATAAACAAATTCAACAATATTTTTATATATATCTACGTAAAAACTTTATTAGAGTTTTAGTCAATATCTACATCTATTTTATTAAAAGAGTATTACAATTTTATATTAGTATATATATTAAAAACATGTATATATATAATATATATTAGAGTTTTATTTATATTTAAATTACTCAAAAGTCTTATACTATAATAAAGTGTTTTATCATTGTCTAAAATCACATTTTTTTATCAAAAAATTGTTCTTCTTTCACAAAAAACAAAATTAAAAATTCTCATTTTGAATTATCGCTTTAGGCATCAAATCCTCTTGAGCTGGTGCTGCTAATAATGATAAAATAAGTCCGACTGACACAGCATACAGTTGCTTAATTGTAGAGAAAAAAGTGGTTGCTAACCCCATCTGCCATTGACTTTCAGGCAAGTGTCATAGGCAAACATTAAGTGACTTTCAAGTAACCCCATCTATCATTAAGCTAAGAAGCAAGGATACAACCACAGGACATTGATACGACATAGATACGTGGACACGATATTTTTCAAAAAAGTAGGATACGGATATGTCGAGTACACGTTAAATATATATTTTTATATTTTTTATATGACTATATAATAAAATTTTAATAGTATTTCAATCAAAATTGGTATAAAAATACACAAATTATGGCAATATTATTAATATATAAAAAACTAACAAAGTCATTAAATAAAAATTTAATAACTTTATTTAATCATCAACATCATGATTCAAGTTTCGAAATAAATTTGCTAACTACTATATAAATAGATATATATGTGTGTGTGTATAAATATATATAAAAGTGGAGAAGAAGAGGAGATAAAAAAGGGAAAATCCAAAAACGTGTCCAAAGCGTGCCTGGGATGTGTCTGTAGGACCGTAACGTGTGTCCAAGGTGTATCAGAATTTTAAAAACTTAGACACTCTTTTTTCACATGTCCTAGCGTGTCCGGCACGGATATGTGTGACAAAATAAAGTGTTTGTGCTTCATAGTAAGTGACTTTAGGCAATCATCAAGGGTCACTGGCTTACAAATTTTGGTTTTGCACCTTGTTTCCCATCCAATGTTCAACCTTTGTACAGCTGTAGACACTTAACCAAACAATATAAAGTTCAAAGCTCTCTATTAATCTTATGTCCCTTGGTTTGATCTTCATAATCAACACCTTAAGAATGTTGTCATAAGGTCAAACAGCCACACAAACAACTTCCATTATGTATAGCTATGTCAAACATAAACAATTACATCAACATACCAAGAATGAATTGGCAAGCCTGGTACGGCCGAGGAGACTGACATAGTGATAAAATAGTTGCCTCGGCTGCTGCTGGATTGACATGCATCTGCTTAGAAGATATATCAACATGTGTTAAGTGTGTCTTTGCATATGCAGGTCTATATCTTCACATTTAAATGCATCTATTACTACATGAGAATAGTGTAAAATGTCAAAATTGGAATTTCTAAAAGCAGCATAAAAGCTTAAATGAATGTGCAAAATAAATCAATGAGATCAAACAAAAAACACATCCCACTAAAGGGATAACTGATTAATTTTATGTATTTGGATACCTAAAACTATTGTACATTGTCTGACTCTAATCTTACCATATCAACAACTATGGCACTTTCAGTATATAAGTTGCACACAGAAGGCTAACTTACAAAAAATCGGCAGCAAATGCCTCTTAAAAGAATGCTTAGATTTAGGAAAAGGCCTAACAATAATGGCATTTATTAATATGTCACCACCTGTTCTTTGATTCAAAGCATCATCCTCATCAAGCGAGGGAAATCTTATTTAAATGCAAAAATATTAGGTTCCCACTCTTGCAATAATGGACTAACAGAATCAGTATCTGGCTAACTTTTACAATCAAATACTGTTATTGTATAGGTAAATCTCATTGTGAGAGAATAAGACAACTGATAATAGTTTACTGGATTAGGTTAGCTGAAAAGAAACTGATTAAGATTCAAAATTTAAATTGAATCAAAAAGATCTTCTATGAGTTGCACCCTCTTTAGCACTTGTGAATGAAATTAAACTAATCAAAAAAAACAAAAAAGGTTGAAAGATAGCCTGTACACCCCTCCACTTAAAGTACCAATTTTACCATCTTGAATTGTGGCAATTTCCAAGGTGGGATTATGAAAAACTACGCAATGGGTATTTCACTAAAGATTAAGCTATAAGTTGATGAGCAAAGGTTTAGACAAACTATAAACTTTTAAATACCAAAGCGAAGAAAGATGACTTATTAAGGACTCTACCACAATCAGCATATTTATTATGGAAATAATCATATCCTAAATAAAGATTCTGAACTAATAAATCGAAATTGGAAATGTGATAAAAGGAAGACTGAATTATTGAAAACTTTACCGCAATCTGAGTGTCACTGATAGCTAGGAAAAAGGTAGGATCTTGGGAATGTCAACTTCTTGCAAAAGGGCATACCTCTGGTTGATGGTTATGGTCAATCCACATCAATTTTGATAAGAATGATTCCTAATTTTCTGGAGCCCTTTACCAGCCTCATGGTTTCAGAGTGCAACAAAGAGAAGAGTTGCATAGTCCTATTTTCAATTGGGGAACCATTGGATGGAATTCGCCAGTGGTGATACTATCATACTATACATGGAAGGGCAGAAGTATATGGGTCATGCAACAAACCCAATCATCAATTCGAAATGTTATGCCATTATAATAATTTGGTTACACTAGGAAAAGGCATGAGTTACAACATGTGCAAGTCATTTACATGCTTGTCTACATGAGCCATTGTTCACGTACATGCCATGGAAAGGAAGAGGGTGGGGGAGAGCACGCGAGGAGAAGAACTTTAGCTGAATTTTTAGTTTGACAACTATTAAATAAATGTTCATTTGAAGTTATTGCCTTGTCCTTATATGTGTGTGTAATATACATACATTTATATGTAATACACACCTTTGTGTGTGTATGAAAGATAAAAGCACAATTTTGTTGAAGAAAATGTGGTAATGCTTTTAAATGGAAGATCTAACTCAAGTGCTTATCATAGATTCATATCAAGACACTTCTGTAATTATATAGCATTTATGAAGCATGGTCACAGATATGGGATAACGCACAACACAATGTGACATGCCAATATGAAAAATTCTTAAAAAACAAGAAACCACACTGAGTTCATGACAATATACATACATGCACATATATATATATATATATATTAAGGGATCAACTTAAACCTAATGTATTTCTTACACTACGTAATGACTACTTTTAGAAGTTATATTTTTCCAAGCTCACCATTGGATTAGACATGCTTGTCATACATGCCATAGGTAAGTGTCCAGTTATAAAGTGAAACTTAAATTTAATAAAAATATAAGAAAAAAATCTAATTTAGAGCTAGCTTTTGCAAATTTTGGGACAACTTGTGCCACTAAGTCGCTTCCCTAAACGTACTTTTGTGCATTTGGGAAGCAACCCAAACACCCAATCTTTAATTATCTTGATGTGTGGCATGCATGAAAGGCTATGAAGCACAGACACTCTACTTTGGATCACATGTCCGTGTTGGACACGTGTCAGGCACCGACACTCTCGAACATATGTTAAACACTCGAAAAAAGAGTGTCCAAATTTTTTATTTTTTTCTAAATTTCGAACACGTTTTCTTCTTTTTTTTCCCTTAACTTTTTGTTTAGATTTTTTCCTCTTTTTCTCCTCTTCTTCTTGGTTCTTTTTTTGGTTATATATACATATATATTTTATATAATAGTTAGTAAATTTTTTTTGGAACTTGAATCATAGATGTTGATTATTAAATAAAGAAGGTCTTGAATTTTTATTTAATGGCTTTGTTATTTTAATATCTTAATAATATTTTTGTAATGTGTGTGTTTTTATGCCAATTTTAATTGAAATAACATTAAGTTTTTAATATAAAAAATTTATATATATTCAACGTGTCCTGACGTATCCGTGTCCTACTTTTTTTAGAAATGACGTGTTTGGGTGTCCGTGTCATGTCGTATATGTGTTCCGTGTCCGTATCCATGCTACTTAGATGAAAGGGATATTCAATCCAATTTAGAGCTAGCTTTTGCATTGGCAAGAGCTGCCATGTGGAACATGCTTGACCGTTTGGCCAAACTATTGGGATAGCTTGTGCCTTAGAGCCATACTTTTGTGCACTTGGGGAAGCAACCCTAAACGTCAAATCTTTAATTAGCTTGATGTTTGGCATGCATTAGAGGGGATTATGATATGTAGAAAATAATAGTGTTATTTATGTATGTATGTATGTATGTTATATGTATCATGTACTTATTAATGTATAATAATCTTTTAAAAAATATGCCTGCATATATTCCTTTTTTTTTTAAGTATATGTTTGTATAATTTCTTTTGACAGGAAAAGCTATTCACACACCCCTTCTGGCTAAGAGGCTCCACTTTAAAAGTGAAATTACTTAATTTCCCTTATATGTAAAAAAAAATATTACATTCACTTTCAACCAAGGGTATTTATGTAATTTCCTTTTAAATAAAAATTTTTGAAGTGGAGCCCCTTTGCAAAAAGTGGAGTGCCAATAGGGGCTCCCACATTGGACAAATATATAAAACAGGATACGCTACATAAAATATATATTATGAAAAAAAAACTTATCAAAGAACTTATAACAAAAAATAATTTTTTTACAAATCTATCAAATATTCTAATCTCTATAGCTTATAATATTAAAATTCATATACAAAAACAAAGAGTTATGCTATGTGGATGAGGACTTTAGACAAATTATAAATAATTTACCCTCACCATATGACAAATTTTCTTCTCTTAGAAGTAATCCAAGTATTTAAAAGCATATTACGTTTTCATAGAAATTATACGATGCTACGTGAACAATGCTACATCTCAATGTTCAAGTCATGTCTTGTGGAAGAGAACCATCATATATGTATTCGAAATTAAAAAAAAAAATGTTTTTAAATTATGGATATGTTTAGCAAGTATCAATCAGCATATTTGCAAGTATTTGAGAAGTATCACTATCTGATTCAAATTCAGCTCTCTTATGGAATTATCTGAGCTTTGTAATATAGCATAAACAGTAACAAATTAGTAGAGTCTATTTTTGAAATCAAGATGATTATATTCATTATACATTACTCTTCATTCTATCAGTACTTAATATGATATTGATATGTAGACTATAATAGTTGGTTTGAACTCAAATTAGGAGCTTGATCGCATGTGTGTGTGTCTATTTGTACGGTAGAATCCCCCACCCCCCTCTTGAATATTAAAAATTGGTATTGTAAAGGAAAATTGTATTAAAATGAGGATCCAACATATATACACATATATGAAACGAAGCCACCAATCACTAACTATAAAATATAGGAATTCACGTTTTTTCAATTTTCCACGGGTTTCTCAGCAACCAAACATCACATTATAATCTCTTCTCTACAATATTTAACAGATCACATTTTCCTTTCTTTACTTTCAATTTCCCAGCAAACAAAAAAGTATTATAATAATCAGAAGAGAAAGATAAAAAAGCATTATGATAAACAAGAGAAAGAGAGAGACTAAGAGAAACTAAACCTGAATGGAACTGCAAGCGAGTTCTATTGCTCGCATGGTGGCTTGAAGCTGAGCCAAATCGGGAGGTCCACTGTTCTGATAACCCTGATGCATCTTTACAGACAATATACTGAGAGAAAGATAGAGAAAATGAATTGTGTCACATATAATAAATAAATATATATATATATATAGAGAGAGAGAGAGAGAGAGAGAGAGAGAGAGAGGGACGACCCCTAGAAGGCTTAGTTGAGTTATAAATGGAATACAAGATGAGTCAAATGTTAGTAGACTGATATCGAACTGATAATATTCGAAGAATTTCAATAAGATACCAACCTCTGGTTCGTCAGCGGAAGTGCCTCGCAGTAAGAGAAGGAATCAAAATTTTCTGTAGACTAGTGAGAAGATTGAGGCACCTGCTGGTAACACACAATATGAGATCGCCTATTTAGAGAGACGGCCTTGTGCGACGCAAACACTGATGGGAGAGAGCGCCAGCGAACGAGGATTAAAGACATCTCGATATTAGATTATTTATAATGCCTTATAGAAACAGTATTAATGTTTTGTCAATAACCTACCCCACGTCGTTTGAAAAATTGAAATACAAATTTGAGACATGTAACTTTATTCATTAGACAAGACAATAGGATAGATTTGGGACGCAAACCATTCCCAATCCCAGAAACGGGCTAAGAATTTATTTTAGGGGGCAAAACTTTTTTTGTTAAATATTTAATCATAAATTTAAAAATTAATGAAGTATAAACATTTAATATTTTTTGATCATATTTTTTATAAGTTGGGTGGGATAGAAATCTCCTCCTCTAAGGTTAAGAAAGGAGATAATCAGAGTTGGTTAGTGGACACTAACATGGTGCCGGCCAAGGGTTCTCAAGCGATCAAGTTAGCAAATTGCTACAAAGAATGTTTGAAGGAAGCAAGAAAACTAATACCAGAGTTGACGTGCCTTTTGGAAGAAAGGTCTGTTGTTTAAATAGTTGTTAATCGTGCGGAGATGGCTCCTTTGATTCCAATGGATTCTCTTATCGTGGGAAGATATTGGGCTAGGGATGGCACCACGAATGGGGTAAGCGTCCCCCTGATGATTGGGATTCCTTCCCTATTAGGTTATTCAAATATGTTTGAGTTGGTCGAGTGCAGATGGACTTGGTTAACTAGTATACTCAACTGGTAATCCCAAACTTTGTGGACTCCCAAGCTAAACGTGTCGTCGTTTTCCCCAAGAATGGGTAGTCCATAACGTCTGTTCGAGAAATACTCTTACTATTCACCATGGTTTACCTAGATGAGGGTAAGTTGGTCAATTAACTCCCTTCTATAAGACGTCTCATAACGGGGTTCTTCAAGTGATTTCATGCCCATGCAAATGCCCCCTATCCTTGTCACCTTTGTTACAAAGGTGTGAAAGATAATAACTTCACCGAAGTTAGTGTCATGTTGGGACGGTTCTATTTAGGTTTTCAGCCTGGAGGCTTTGAGTCCGGAAACTCTGAACCCGTACTGTTTGAGCTTAGAAGTTGTTTAGCAAGGGTATTAGGAGTTGAGGTTTGGAAGTCTCATTGTTTGCATCAACAGTTTGATTAGAAGCATCCATGTGTTGCTTTGGGTGAAGCTTTCTTACTAGATACGACACCATTACATGAAGTGTGCTCTTTGTTGTCACCTTTCTAAGCATCTCTTATCATATATTTCCGCACGTTTGGAGGGACGTTTCAAATTTTTCGCCCATCATAGCCTATAAAACCTCATTATAGAGGCTTTTTTAATCTTCCTGGTGCATTTGCAAAACCAAATCTTCTTTATTTCAAGACTTTCTATAAGTCCCTTTTCTCTCTTGTGATTTTCTCTCTCCTTTACTTCTTTTATTTTGAGATTCTTGATATGTCAGGTGAGGTAAAGAGATTTTCACTCATTAGGGTTGGTGAATGAGACAGTGAGGGAAGAGATAGGGAGAGGAATGTGGTGGTCCCCGAGAATACGGCAAACACTTCTTCTCGTGACCCTTCTTGTTTCGATCCCCCATTACCCAGATTAAGGATGATAGTGACCTAGTCGAGTTTATATCTAAGTATCAGGATGGTATTCCAGCAGACATTATTGTTAAATTAGGCGATGAAGATTCTTTTGGCACCCCATGTTTGTGGAGTGAGTTCATCAAATTCCGTCGTTTAGTGATTGCCTTAGGGTTTAAGTTCCCTATTATTTTCCTCTTCTACCAATTCTTTGTTTTCTATCACATTGCACTAAGTCAATTGACTCGCAATGGCTATAGGATTCTTATGGTCTTTCAAGCCCTTGATAGGATCCATAACTTTCGCCTAAAGTTCGGTGAGTTTAGGGATTCACATATTGTTAAGCGGGTGAGCAATAGGTACTACTATATTTCGCCCCGTTAAGGAATCTTGATATAGAATCTGGCCCAATGTGAGAAAGGCTGGGACAGTTGCACCATTGAGATTGGAGGGAGCTGGCAGTTTCCTCTTAGAAATTTCTTGTATGTTGTCCCTAAGAGATTGTGTAGTGCTCGTAAGTGTTCAGTCCTAATTGTGTCTGATTTCTCTTGTATCTCATTATTTTGTTCTGACTTTTTATGTGTTGTGCAGGTGAGAACAGGAATCCTTGGCCACACTCAAATGAGTATAGCAAGGTTGAGATAAAACGAGCTTATGCTATAAGGGATCTGGACTAGAGTCGACTCTTAGATCCGAGCAGGTAGGGGGCTAAAGGACTTGCAATTGAGGTTCTCGTTCTTGGGCTTCTTGAAATTCCTATTGGCACTCTCATTGATCGACAGGTAGGATTACAACCCATCCAGGCCGAATAGAGGTGATTCTCACTGAGTCCTAGTTCTAAGAAGGATTTTTGGTTCAGGGGGTACAGAGACTAAAGTGACTGTAATACCCTGACCCAAATTACCGGGTCATATGGCACGTATTACGGGATTAAAGAAAATTAGTGTAAAAACATTTACACTCAAAGAGAATAATTAATTAAATAAATAAGTAATTAATTAATTATTATATGAAGTAATTAGTTTTAATTATAATAATATACTATATGTTTAATATGGTATGTATGTACATGAGAGCATGTATGCATGCAAGTATATATATGAAAATATGTATGTGTGCATGTATGTATATGAATGAGAAAAGTAAAGTTATATATATATATATATATTTAAAGTGTGTGAACAGTATGTGCAAGTGGGTGTGTGTGTGTCGATTGTGGTGTGTGTGTGTCTCCAAGTGTATTAGTGTGTGTTATATTATATGCATATATAATATACAAAATATCAAGCAAGTAATAAATGTAAAGCAACAAAAAGGAAAAGAGAAATTTATGAGATGGGATGGCAGCCGAAATGAGGGACTGAAATGGGGTGAGTCATATCTAGAGAGAGAGAATGGAGGAGTGAGAGAGGTCGGCTACTTTTTCTTTAAAACCAAAACATGCAAGCATGTTTGTTCTCCTACGAAATAAACCAAAAGATGGAGAAGCTGAGGAGAATAGCAGGAGGATCAGAAGTGGGAAGAGGAGGAAACAGTGTAGAAAAAGGTAAACCCATAAAACAATTAAAATTTCTCTCTCTAGAAGTTATGATTTAATATGAACTGTTTATGGTTATTTTTATACGTATGCTGTGTTATATGTGTTTAAGACTTGATCAAGCATGAAATGGAGCCTTAAAAATCACCAAAAACACCTAACCCACGAAAAACCGCCATTGAAGACCTTGCCCATGGCAGGTCTGAATCGTTTTCCTCCAAGCTCGATTTGGCTTATCAGGACCTCAAGAAGACCCTAAGAGTATTCTAAAAACCTATACCCGCGACCAAAAATCACAGACAATGGCCTCCAAATATTCACTTGTAGGTACGGGTTCAAAATCCCAACCTCACAAACCTACGTTTAAACCCATTTTTTTGAATGGGAAATGAAACTCCATGAGAAATGGATCACAAAGAATCAAACCCCAAGGGTTTTGGCTCAGAAATGAGCATGTATGACCGAATTACAGTTCGGACTATCAAGGTTGAAAACGATCAAACGGAACCCTTTTGATTCCTCAAACGAATGCCAATTGAATTGTTTATACCTTAGGAACGTTTTGGGACAAAAACAGTGAGGATCCATGGATCCAAACTGTACGAAAATGGAAGGAATGGAATACGGGAATTAGGGTTACAGGGGAGTCGACGTGGGGAAGACGATGACGGGTTGACTCGTTTCAAAATAACCGAGTTGGCTCGGACAGGTAGCAGCCTCTAGGCTTACCATCCGAATTAATTGGACGACGACGTTTTGGTCGTAGTTCAATTTGAATGAGACCTAAGGCTGACGTCATGATGACGTCAGCCACATGTAAATAAACCCACTGAACCGGTTGGTTTTCAACCAGACCGGACTGGTTTATTTAAAATCACATTGAACCGTTGGTTTTCTAAGTTCTTTAAATAAAATAAAACCAAGACTTTTGGTTATTACGGATTGACCCCTGGACTTCAGAACAATTATACTGTGGCCCAACTGATAAGAATTCTATGCATTTAAGCCCCTGGAAAAATAATTAAATAATTAAATAATTAATTTAATTATTTAATAAATAAAGTAAAATTACTATTTTACCCTTGGGTCATAAATAGAGCAAATGAAGTCCAAATTAAGCATATGAATAGTGTATCCTTACTATTTTGGATATTCTGAGACTAATGGTAGGATCTGTTTTACAAGACGGGGCCCGAAAAATAAAGACATGTAAAGGGGTAAATGACTAAAATACCCCTTGACCAAAATTTATAAGTTATTAGTGTATTCTTACTATCTCGGACCTTCTGAGTCCAATGGTGAGGTCCACGACACGAGATGAGGTCCCAAACATAAAGACACATAAGGGGGTAAAATGACCAAATTACCCCTAGTACCTCAAAAGTCAAATTAAAAGCAGGGAAGGTCTAAATTGACTTTCTCTGACATCCCGGACTCAAAAATGGAGTCCAAATTACGAAACGAAGTACAGAAAAATATGACACGTAAAACGATAAATGACCATTTTAGTCCTTTTACATGTAATAGTCAGAATTAAATGTTAGGAAAGCCTAAACCGACTTTCTTGGACACTCCGGACTCAATGGTAAAGTCTATTCGACCAAAAAAAATGTCTAAAATAAAAAGACATAAAATTTGATGAATAGCATCTGTCAGATGACTATAAATTAGAGTAGTGCCAAAGTACAAATACTAAGGCGTGTACGAGAAATGAAATACGAAAAGACACGACACGTAAACATGTCAAATAAATAACTTTAATTCAAAGTTAATGGAGCTCCCAGAAGAGTATAAATTGAAGTAAATTCAATTTCTAACACATTAAATTGTGTCATAGGTTAAGAATACGAATTAAGTTAGGTGCATATGAAATAATGAAATCGTTTTAGGATCTAATACGATTTAAGCATAAGTTAAGGAATATCGAAATGATATTACAATGAATATGAAGTTGATGAGATGTTTATGAATTGTTCTTAGGAACTACAAGGAAAGTGGGAAAGCGCATTTTAGCACTAACCCTAAAGAACCAAGGTGAGTAACCCTGTGTTTGAAGTGGAGATTTAACTCCATGGATTTAAAAAGGTTTTAAATGCAAGGATATGAAATGTTTGAAAATTCAAATTTAGTGTTTACATGATTCAGTTTTTAATTGTTCTATTTTATAACCCCATTGTGACATGCTCAGTGATTGGTTTCTGCAATAGTTTTTCCTTCAAATACTTTTCAGCATGTCTAGTTAAATTGCAATTATTGTTAAATATTCTGAATTTTCTTATTTCAAGTATACAAATGTTTATTACGAATTTATGAAAAGCATCTATGAGAAAAGTCACATGATAAATATTTTATAAGATAATGGTGCATAAGCACACAGGCAGTATTTTGGGTTTCTTCGGATCTCATTGACCTGTCAAAAACCACATAGTCAGTATTTTGGATTCTTATTGTAACTCATTGACCTGTCATGTGAAATGCCCGGTAGCAGGATCTAATCCCCCAGGTAAATGAGATATCTCCATTTATAAGTAAGATGGGAGTCCGGTTCGAAACGGATTCCACTAATGGAAGTGATAAGATGACAAATGGTTTGAAAATGGAAGCAAGGTTTTTACTCTCATTTTCAATATGCATATGTTTGAGTTTTATATACTCTATTTAAGAAATACATGATATGTTATATGTTTTAAAGTTCATATGTATAAGTTAGCTTGAATACTTTAAATATTTCAAAGCTACATGTTTTAAGGAATGCAAATATTCTGTATTCAAAGTATACGAACAATTGGCGGTGACTATTTTACAAACTCTTATGTACTAAACCACTGCTAATTGAAAACCCCATGACGAATACTGGAATTGCTCACAAGCTTAGATTAGCTTACCCCGACTTTGTTCGGACCCCCCTTGTAGGTGATGCAGCAGACAGGGTCTTAAGGACGACGACGATGAGTCTAGCTGTTTTTGGAAGGATATGTTTAAGTAGTTTCTTTTGAAGAACCTATGAACACTAGTAGTACGTTTTGTATTAATAGACAAAGTAAGAACATGTAATGAGCCCTCAGGGCAACCAAATATGTATTGTATTAATGTATGAAGTCTTTAAGTTTTCGTTATACTCTGAATGTGTAACCATGTATGCTATGTATGGAGCGGCAGTATCGGACGGATGTGCATAATTTAAAAATGAGAAAAGAAAAGAAAAAGTTTTTCACGCTTCCGCAAAACGTATGTTGCACATCTATTCGATACCGCTGCAGATGTGAGCCTTGTCTCGGGGCCTTCGGGTCTCGGGGCAGCGGTCGCGATCCGGTAATCCGCAGAGGGTGGGTTTCGGGTCGTGACAGTGACTACCTAGGTTTGCTTAGAAGAAGCCCCTCTAAGTTCAAGTATGAGAATAGTGAATTATTTTGCTAGTAGGGCTTTTCCTTTGGCTCGAGTGACCAAAAAGTGAGTGGCCCGAAGTTCTGATGATCTTAAGGGGAAGAAGAAGTTGGTCAAAAAGGCTTCTTAAGTTATGGTTCTTCCCTGGTCTCCTATTGGTGTCATAATCAAGAATCCTCTAGCTTTAATCCTTTTTTCGATTACTCCCAATGTTCCATCCCTTTTTTACCTCCAGCTCTTGCTATTGGTAATCTTGTTACTTCCACTACCCCTAACACTCTGCCTTTTTCTGGTCCTCATGCAGTTGCTCCTAAAGAATAATTTTCTCTTCTTTTGAACCAAAAGGTTACGATTGCCGCAGTTAGAGTTTTTCTAATACCTTCTAATAGGACCAAAATAGTAGAGATTAAGACTCATCTTCTTCAATATCAAGTGTGTTATGACTTGACCGTGGCTATTATTGGCATGCTCGAGTGGCTTGCTCATACTAAAAACCATGTTCGAACAATTGTTTGCCTAATAAAAGCCTTAGCAAAGGCCCAACATGAGATTGTTTCCTTACGTGGACAAGTTTCTGAACTAGAAAGTGCTAGCAAGGAAACACAAGAAGAGCTAAAGAACCTCAGGGAGAATTACAAGGCAGACAAGGCAAGCTTCAATATGTCTTGGTTGAGTTACACCGAGTGCGAAAGAAGTTTCACTTTGTAGAAAGACCATGGGGCTGAATTTCCAAGGAAAATGTGCCCTCAAGGGTGAGCTAGGGAAGAAAGATGTTAAGTTCGAAGCCATATGATCTACTTTGCTCAAGGGGATTCAAAAGGATTAACAAAGATAAGTATAAAGGCTTCAATAAGAGACCTACCAAATGGGTTTCGAAGATGCCCAAGCTGGTCGGGCATACACTTTTCCTCCTATAGATGTAGAGTCTGAAGCCGAAGAGGAAAATCCTAAAGATCAAGTTCCTATCATTGATAGACATCCATTGTCAACTCTTCCTCTTGATGGCCAAGACATGGAATGTAGGATTAAGATCATTGGGACCAGTGCTGCTGACAAGGTAGCTCAACTTGATAGAGGCAATCATGAAGCCATTGTTTAGCTAGCTTAGTTTTTTTTTTTATAAACTGCTCTGCTGAGCCTTTTGTACTTCTCTTTTCCCAAACCTTATTTCTAGGATGAATCCCATTATCTTTGAGGATTTTGCAAACTATTATGCTAGGGCTAAACTACCTAATTGTCTAGTCGTGGCTAGGGATGTACAAGCCTTAAATTTTTATCTTTGAAGTGTTTCCTAAGTTTTGGTGTTCGGACTCCTTGTCCTTCAAAGTTTCTACCTCTTTAGGTCTTAAAGGTTGTTCTCTACTTGCGATTGGGGTAGCAAGTACGGTTGTACTTAATATTTTGGTAAGTATTGTAATATCCCGACCCGGGATACGTCACGTATACCGAGGTAAGTCGGTTATATAGTGTAACTTGAATGGTAAGATATGTATATCATAATATTTTCGTGGAAATGAATGACTGGAACTGTGAATGATGGAAATGAATGATCAAGGCTGGGTAACACCCGAGTACCCCAGGGCATTACATCGTAATGCGTGTATGCACGTATTTCCATGCATGCATATGTGAACATAGATTTGTAGCTCGATTAAAATGAATGTATGTAAATGTGATTAAAAATGGAATTGTACCCCTACATATACATGTATATCTATGTATAAAAAGGATGTATTCATGTGTATATATATGTATATAATATAAGGTATTATAGATGCATTATGTATATTATGTATATAAGTATATGTAAAAGAAATGAAAAAGGGAAAAGGGACACTGCCCTTGGGCAGTATACAGGTGGAGTGAATGAGAGTGTGTGTGTGTCGGTTGGGTGAAGTGTGTGTGTGTGATATATATATATATATATATATAATATGATATATGTATATTGAGTGCCCAACAAGTCTCCCAAGCCATTTAATGCAAAAGTTGCATTTGGCAGAGACAACACAGAACCTAGGTCAAGGAAAGGGGCCATAGAAGGGGGAGTAACCAAGAGATAGAAAGAGAAAAGGGAGAGAGGCGGTGGAAACCTTTCTCTCTATATAACATACGGGTGTGAGTTGAGAGATAAAAAGGAGACCAAGACTGAGAGAAGCATTGGCAAGGAACTCAGGAGCAGAAATAGGAAAGTTTGGAGGGTTACAGTGGGCTAAAAATCGAAACCCAGGTAAGAGTTTTTAGTTCTGTTATTTCGATTTAGAGCATGAAGCTTGTATTTATTTGTAGGGTCTAAATCAGCATGAAAAATGGAACTTATTGCAAAAAGAATGATAGAAAATGGTTTAGAAACCAAAGAGAAAAACTGAGTTGCAGGTTGATGGATAATTTCAGGTTTCATGAAAACCTAGGATTATAACTTGTTTTAAGTTGTTAGAAACGACCTACACAAGTGCAGAAACACACTAGAAGCATTTTAGAGCCAAAACAGTGAACAAAACGCCATGAAATAGAAGATATCACTTGGCTGGAGAATCGGCCAGAGATGTTTAAACCCCTATTTCGTGAAGAACTAAAAGGTTAAATTGAAAACTAAGGTTAGAAATATAATCTACATGAAAAATGGAAAAGAATGGCATTCAAAACGGCTTAAAAAATGACTGAAACTAGGTCACCGTCCCCGGAGAAGGTGACTGTGCATTACCGGAACCCTACCGGAGTTCTGGGGGAGACGACCGGAAAGTCGTGGGGGCTATCGGGTTAAGACAGAACCGGGTTCGGGTTCGGATCGGGTCGGTACCCGACCGGATATGAAATGGGTAAGTGGTACTGTGTCGTTTTGGGTTTTTAATTTAAATGGATTTGGGCTTGTTTGGTTACACGGATAGTAAATTGAAATTGGGTTTGGGGTTATCCAAACCATGGATAGGATAGGGACTGGGTTTATTATAATCCGGTTCTATGAATTGAACTGAACCATTTGGTTCAGTGAAGAACCGGACCGGTTAGGGTTTCTAAACAGTGAACCAACTGGTTCAGACCGCAGCTTCTGGAATTTATGAACCGGCCCCAAATATTTTAAGAAATTCCACTAAGGCCCAAACAAGAAAAATTAATAAAATATTAATTTTACAAAAATGCCCTTATTCCAAATATAGGTCAAACGAAGTCCAAACGATACAAATGAATAGTCAAAACTTATTATCTCGGACGTTCTAAGTCCAATGGTGGGGTCCATTTTACGAGACGGAATCCCGAAAGATAAAATACCGTAAAGTGCAAAATGACCATTTTGCCCTTTTTAGTACAAAAGTCCAAATGGAATTCCGCGAAAGCCTAAACCAAATTTCTTCAGCATTCCGGACTCAATGGTAAAGTCTAAAATAGTATTTGAAATACTTATGATAGAAAGGCATAAAATTTGATGAATAGCATTTATTCTGAAACGTATTCACTGATATATAGGAAACTCGAAAGGCAAAGGTACACTCACGGATTTCTGAGGTAGAATCACGATAGAGGTAAGTGGATCACTTTCTCTTCCATGTGGTGTTTCTAAAGCCAAGTTTATTCATTACTGCCAAACTTGTACTCTTGAAAGTACTTCATGTTATTGCTATCCACAGTATGATATTGTTCTATCTTGTGGACATTGATTGACTATTGTACTATTGTTATCATATCGAACCGTGCCTTGAAAGGCTTACTGTTATGCTTTACTGTATATATGATATTCTATTTTCATACTCCTATGGAATCACAAATGATCATGCTATGTTTATAAATGCTGGAATTGTGCTCAGTCACAATATCCATCCGATGCTTCTGTGACGAACTAGTCCGTGAACGGACGTGTGGCAAAAGATGTGAGTTTAACTGAGAGGTATGCCGGGCCTCGAATTACGAAGAGGGACTACCATCCCCTACTACAGATTATAAGCATCTCCATTGGATTATTTTTATGGATGTATTGTTGAATGGTTACTGTTTCTTATGGACTACTGTTTCTTATGGATTATTGTTTCTTATGGATTATCTTACGTCGTTCATTGGTTTGATTGTAATCGATTTATTGTGGCAGTACTTTTATTGTGACAGGTTATTGTTGAGAAATCCTTATCACTGCTTATTCATTACTCCTGATTGTATATTGTGCCCCACTATTTGTTGGCCATCATGGCAACTGTTTTCATTGGCTATCACAACATCTTACTTCTTATGATTGGCTATCATATTTTTATTCATGGATTCATGTTCTTTATAATCATCAATACCAGTGTCGGAGATCTGGTTTACTTGCTGAGCTTCATAGCTCATTCCACCCCACTTACCCCCCATTTCAGGTGATGACGTTGCGAGACCCCAGTAGGAGTCTGAGAGCGTAGGGGGACATTTTGAAGTACTGTATCAGTCTATGTTAGTTCTCCCATGTATTCACCACCCTCGGGTGCTGGTTACGTTTGGTTCTTATTTTGTTTATGTAGAACTATGACATGTATTTGATAGACTTCCGCTGTTTAAGTTATTTAGAAGACTTCCGCTGGATTACTGTAATTGATAAAGACTTTCGCTGTTCATTGTTTAAAATTTTTAGTACTTTGCATATTAGTACTATGATACGGAAATGGAAAAAGTAGGGATGGCCTTCGGGTCGGCCCTGCGACACGAGACTCGCATAGGGTGGGTTTCAGGTCGTGACAAGTATGGTTGTTAAAGCGAACTCTAACGACTTGTCAGAATGGATTCTGACTTAATTAAGGGATTCCAATCAAGAGTGGACTCTTAGTTACGTGCTTAAGGTCAAGCCCAATAGACATATCATTTTGTGACCTTTTATTGTATAGAGGTAGTTTCGTCATTTTTGAGAAGCTACTAAGATATTTTCCACCTAGGGTATTTTAATAATTTCACTTTTTCCCCTAAAGGCATTTTGGTCATTTTGGCCCATCAAAAGTATTTTGGTCATTCTTCACATCTTTGACCTTGAAGGGTATTTTGGTAATTTGTAAAATTTTCCTACCGTTTAGGGGTATTTTGGGTTTATTCAGGAGATTTTCCACTTTCTAGTGGTGTTTTTGTAATTTTGACACCATTTGCCCTTTGGAGAGCATTATGGTAATTTTTGCACAATCTTACGCCTAGATATGTCATTTTGGTCATTTAAGGGCATTTTTTGTAATTTTCATACCATTTGACACTTTTGGTAATTTTAACCCTTAGGGATAATTTGGGCTTTAGGAGCAATTTGGTCATTCTATGTCCTAAAATCCTCTACCAAATTAAGGGCAATTTGGTAATTGTGGCTGACAATTATTGCCTTTATTATTCCTTGAAAATTTATCTTTCCTATGCATTGGGACTTACTTTTATTGTCCCTTAAAATTTGTCTCACTTGCTTATTAAAACTTGCATTTATCATTCTTAGGAGTTTCCTTCAGTACGTTCTAGAAATTGCCTTTCTTGTCTATTAAAACCAACCAATCTTGTTTTCTTGCACTCCAAAACTTAATCTAAGCCTTCCATCTATGAAATGGATTGTGAACCATTAGATCAAACCTTTATATTTGCTTATAAATAAAGGCCCTTAGCCACCAAGAAGGGGACCTAAAATCAAAGTTTCAAAGTGTTGTTGCAATAGTGCTATCTGTCTTTGTCTATATATTTGTCTCTCTTTTTCTTTTTTCTATATTTCATAAAGTATTGTCCTACACAAGCTGAAGCTCTACCTTACACAATTCGGAATACCTCACAAGTGATGATCCAAGGTCAAAGAGTTCAAGCCGAAGTGCTGTCTAATTCTTCACAACTAATTAGGTATGCTCCTTAAACCCTTTCTCTCTTTACCCAATTCATCATATTCTATCACTCTTGATAGAAGTGGTTAAATTGGGGAGTTACATTGGCTCTAATTCCGGTATCTAAACAAATATGTAGGAAGCCTTTAGGCTTGAGTCAATCATTCCCTTCCTCTTTCATGTTTCATTATTTTATTTATTTTTCACATTCTCGCTTCTTACTTTCTTACGTGAATCACCATCTTCTATTCTCATTTGATAGAAGTGAGTGATGGGTATTAGCTTGTTATCTCACCTCATTTTCTCATTGAGAGGAGTGAGAGGTAACACGTCGGCTTCTATCACTATTGGTAGAAGCAGGCAAAGGGAATCTTTAAACTTTCTTTTTATTAAGTCATTTATTTTGCTTTATTCATTCATGCAGTTATTATTCTATTCTCTATTTTTTTTTTCTTGTTTATGTTGTGCAATAAAAAACTTGTGGATGAACACCTGAGGTCGGTCCATTCGAGCTAAGTAGGATGGGTGTCACGACTCAAAACCCATCTTATGCGGATCTCGTGTCGTGGGGCCGACCCAATGGCCGTCCTTATTTTTTTCATTTTTTTACCAATGATAACAATCAGCAATGTAACCATAACATTAAAGTGCGGAAGCCTTATTACAACATTGTTAAAAAACTGAAATAACTCTGACAATAACCAAACATAAACCAATCATAAACCACTTTTAGGTGGTGAGTGCATGGGAGAGACTACTGTATTCTATTGTGCTCCTCAATCGTCTCCCTACGCTCCAGACCTCCTATGGTTCTGTAGCATTCTCACCTAAAAAATATAATAAAAAGGGTGAGCTAACAAAGCTCAGTAAGTAAAAGCCTATCTCCAATACGGGTTAGGGATGACATAGATGAATACAATTCAAGGTAACATGATAGCCACTCATGATAACGATTGCAGTTAATAGTGCGTCTTAGTATTCTGTGACCTTACCTTATCAATGCGTCTTACCTTATCAATGCGTCTTAGTATTCTGTGACCTTCTATTTTCCTTTCGAGCCTCCTATATATCAGTAAAAAATTTCAACTTTAATGTCATTTATCGAATTTATGCCTCGCTACTCTAAATATCTCTTTTATTAATTTAGGCTTTTACGACTTCCAATTAAACTAATTTACCCAAGGGCAAAATGGTCATTTAATTGTCTCTATTTTGTGGGTTCTATTTTCACAATTTGGACTTTACTGTTGAGTCCAGAAGGTTTGAAATAATAAAAATCTACTATTTACTTAACTCAATCGGAGTCCGTTTGACTCACCTTCGACTTAGGGTCATTTTGGTTATTTTGGCGTTTCTATGGGTATTTTATTTTTTGGGACCCCGTCTCGTAAAATGGACCTCACCATTGGATCTAGAAGGTCCAAAATAATAAGTTTGCACTATTCCTTGGACTAATTTGTGCGTCAAAATTTAATTCGAATTTATTTAATTTTCTTAATTGTATCTAATATATATATTATTTGAAGCAAAATAAACCACATGTGCCTCAGTGGCACAGTGGTCCATTCTTCCCACTCTTTCCCCTTGGTCATAGGTTCAAGTCACTACCCCTGCACAACCATTTTTGTTTTTTTTTTTTTCATTCCCTTTACAATTGTAAACCAAAGAATGGATGGCTTCTCCTTCACAATCAAACACCCCCAATGTCACGACCCGAAACCCACCCTGTGCGGATCCTGAATCACGACCGCCACCCTCAGGCCCGAGGACCCTTGGGCGAAGGCTCACATAAGCAACGGTATCGAATAGGTGTGCAACACGTGTTTGCGGAAGCGTGAAAACTTTTTCTTTTTCTTTTCATTTCTTATTTTTAAATTATGCACATCCGTCCGATACTGCCACTCTATATATAGCATACATGGTTACACATTCAGAGTATATCTAAAATATTACAGACTTATATCACATAACTATCTACATCAGTTACCCTGTAGGGTTATACACATTACATCATATTGTTTTAGTACAACACACTATTAGAGCTGATAGAGTCTTCTAACAGAAACTATCTAAGTGCTAGAGAAAATAACTACTTGAACCAATCTTCCAAAAATGGCAGACTTCATCATCATCGTCCTCAAAATCAATACTGCCACAAGTCACCTGAAAGGGGGGATCCGAACAAAGTCCGGGTAAACTAATCTAAGCTTGTGAGCAATTCCAGTATTCGTCATGGGGTTTTCAATTAGCAATGGTTTTTAGTACATAAGAGTTTGTAAAACATTCACTGCCAATTGCTCGTACATTTTAGAATACATAGTATATGCATTCTTAAAACAGATAGCTTTGAAACATTTAAAGTATTCAAGCTATACTTATACTTATGAACTTCAAAACATATAACATAACATGTATTTCTTAAATAGAGTATATAAAACTCAAAACATATGCATTTCATAAAACAAATAACTTTGAAACATTTAAAGTATTCAACCTATACTTATACTTATGAACTTCAAAACATATAACATAACATGTATTTCTTAAATAGAGTATATAAAACTCAAAACATATGCATTTCATAAAACAAATAGCTTTGAACATTTAAAGTATTCAAGCTAAACTCGTACCTCGTCAAATGGAGTATATAACTCGAAACATATGCATTTCATAAAACAAATAGCTTTGAAACATTTAAAATATTCAAGCTAAACTCGTATTTCATCAGATAAAGTATATAAACTTTAAAACACATAAATATGTATTATGAAAATGAGGGTAAAACCTACTTTCATTTTCAAAATCACTTTGTCATCTTTTCTCTTTAATTAGGTGGAATCTGTTTCGAACCAGACTCTCATTTTACTGCCAATACTGTCGATCTCATTTGCCTAGGGGATTAGATCCTGCTACCGGGCATTTACTGTTGAATCCCGAAGGATTTCAACCATCATAGGGGGTGGTACTTAGTACCGTTTATCTTGTAAAACATTTATCACATAACTTCTTCAATAGATGCTTTCATGAGTATTTAAATCATGAAATGTATAATTTCTACAATAGAACTTCAAATACTTGTAACAATCAAATTCAGAATATTTAACAAGATTTGTATTTTAACTTAGACATGCTGAAAACGCATTTTTTAGAAAATTGTAAAGAAAACATTTACTGAGCATGTCACAATAGGGTTTATAAAGACAGAACAATTTAAAACTGAAATCATGTAAATACTGAATTTGAAACTTCAAATACTTCATATCTTTGAACTTAAAATCGTTTCAAATTCATGAAGTTAAATCTCCAATTCAAACACACGGTTACTCACCTTGGTCCTTTAGGGTTAGTGCTAATAATGCGCTTTCCCACCTTCCTTGTAGTTCCTAAGAACAATTCATAAACATCTCATCAACTTCACATTCATTGTAATATCATCTCGATATTCCTTAACTTATGCTTAATCGTATTAGATCCTAAAACGATTTCATAAATTCATATGTGCTTAACTTAACTCGTACTTTTAACCCATGACACAATTTAATGTGTTAGGAATTTAATTCATTTCAATTTATACTCTTCTGGTAGCTCCATTAACTTTAAATTAAAGTTATTTATTTCACATGTTTACGTGTCGTGTCTTTTCGTAATTCATTTTCTCGTACACGCCTTAGATTAGTACCTTGGCATTACTTTAATTTATAGTCATCTAATAGATGCTATTCAACAAATTTTATGTCTTTTTATTTTAGATATTTCTTTTGGTCGAATAGACTCTACCATTGAGTCCGGAGCGTCGAAGAAAGTCGGTTTAGGCTTTCCTAAAATTTAATTTGGACTTTTATATGTAAAGGACAAAATGATCGTTTACCTATTTACGTGTCATATTTTCCCGTACTTCATTTTGAAATTTGGACTCCATTATTGAGTCTGGGAGGTCAAAGAAAGTCAATTTAGACCTTCTCTGGTTTCATTTTGGCTTTAGGGGTACTAGGGGTATTTTGGTCATTTTACCCCTTTACGTGTCTTTATTTTTTGGGACCCTCGTCTCGTGTTGTGGACCTCACCATTGGACTCAGAAGGTCCGAGATAGTAAGAATATACTAATAACTTGTAAATTCTGGACAAGGGGTATTTTGGTCATTTACCCCTGTACGTGTCTTTATTTTTTCGGGCCCCGTCTCATAAAACAGACACTACCATTAGTCTCAGAATATCCAAAATAGTAAAAATACACTATTCATATGCTTAATTTGGACTTCATTTGCCTTATTTATGACCTAGGGGCAAAACAGTAATTTTACTTTATTTATTAAATAATTAAATTAATTATTTAATTATTAATTTATTCTTCAGGGGTCTTATTGCATAAATTTTCCCTCAGTTGGGCCACAGTACAATTTTCCTGAAGTTCAGGGGTCGATCCGTAAATAAGAAAAATGTTGGATTTATTTAATTTAAAGAAAATTAGAAAACCAAACGGTTCAGCTTGATTTTAAATGAACCAGTTCGGTCTGGTTGTAAACCAACCGGTTCAGTGGGTTTATTTACATGTGGCTAATGTCATCATGACGTCAGCCCTAGGGTTCATTCAAATTAAACCAAGGACAAAACGCCGTCGTCCCATTTAATTCGGTGGCAAGCCCAGAGGCTGCCACGTGTCCCGAGTTAACCCACCCGTTTTAACCGAGTGACGAGTTGACTCGTCGTCTTCCCTATCACCTCTATCACTGTTGCCCTAATCCCGAAGTTAAAAACCTCCATTTTCGTGGAGTTTGGCTCGAGAATTCTTGACTGTTTTCAATCAAAAATGTTTCTAGTATATAAACAATTCATTTGGCATTCGTTTGAAGAATTAAAACTGGTTCATGTGCTCGGTTTTGGATTTGATAATTCAAACCTGCAAGTCAGTCGTAAATGCTCGATTCTGAGCCAAATCCAGTGGGATTTGTTTCATTGTGATCCCCTCTTCATGGGGTTTTATTTTCCATTCAAAAAAATGAATTTAAAGGCAGATTTGTAGGGTTGGGTTTTGAAACCCGTACCTGCAATTGGATTTTTGAAGGGCTTTCTTTGAGTTTTGTGATCGCGTAGTGGTATTTTTGAAACCCTCTTGACCTCATCTTGAGGTCTTGGTAGGTTAGAACCCATTTAATTTCACCCATTTCAGACCTGTTTTTGAAGGTTATCCATGGCTGCCGTTCTTGGGTTTATCATTTTTCAGTGTTTTTCTTGTGATTTTTCATGCTTATTCATGTCTTAGACATATATCAAACATCATACATATTAAATAACTTGAAAACAATTCATATCATGCTTAAAATCCTAGAGAGAGAAAATACAGATTTTGTGTTCTCTCACCTTTTTCCTTCGGTTTCCTTCTGAATTTCTTCTTCCTTCTTCTTGCTTTTTCTTCCTTTTGGTTTCTTTTGTAAGAAACAAGCATGCTTTGGCTTTTTAAAGAGAAAGTGATCGACCTCTTTCTCTCTCTAATTTCTCTCTCTTTCTACACTTCATAACCCTACTCCATAGCCCTCTTTCAGTCCCCAATTTCGGCTGCCATCCCATCTCATAAATTTCTCTTTTCCTCTTGTTGCTTTACATTTATTGTTTGCTTGATATTTGGTATGTTATATTTATATAATACACATACACTTACACATGTTGGGAGACACCCACTACCGACACCCATACTCCTCACACTACACACTGTTCACACTTCTTATATATATATATATTTATTTATTTACCTATATACATGCATACATACATGCTTGGTCACATTTACATACATGCTACACACCCCACATGTAATGTAAATGTGTGTTTAAAATATTTATTATAATTAAAATGATTATTTCATATAATTAATTAATTATTAATTAAATTAATTAATTTTTCTCTCGAGTCTTAAGAATTTACACAATTTTTCCTTAATCTTGTAATGCGTGCCAAATGACCTGGTATCCCGGGTCTGGATATTACACCCAATCTCCAATTTAAAACTCAAACCATAATATAACAGTGTTGGGCAGCCTTCTAAATGGGTGGGTCAATTCTGACCTGACCCGGTTTGGCCCAACCAAGAGAAAAACCCAACAGCGCATCACCCACCCCAGCGTAGTGCCGATCATCTCTTCCGTCAACGGTGACTTGCCAACGACGGATTTTCTTGCATTTTTCAGTGGGGTTCGAACCTATAGGTCATGGGAAACTCAAATCTCCTCTCGGTTCCAGGATTGGAGCCTCGAATTTCCCCCAAAATAGGAAAAATCGTAGCTCCGGTGGAGCTGTGCGATTTTTCGGCCAGCCCCTTTTCCTTATCATTTTCCCCTATTTTCTACACCGTTTTGATCCCATTTTGATCCTATTAATTTCCTGCACCTAAGAGGATAAATTTCCCATGATTTAAACAAGGTTTAATGCATAAAATCACTTAAACCAACTCAAACACCACAACCTGTAATTGCTGATTTCTCCCTCATTTCTAACCCATTTTCTTCCTTTTTTTTTTAAAATGATCCTCATTCCATGCTCCTAAAGACCCTATCATCAAATCTATATTTCATGCTTAAATTTAAAAAATTGAATTTGATCCAGCTTACCGTTCTAAGCGTGCGCGCCTAGTCCATTTCTGATCTCCCTACTCCGTTTCACTCCTCTTCTTTATTTTCCTCTTTTTCCTTCCTTGTTCTCTCCTGCGCCCGAGCCCCGCTTCTTCTTTCTTATTCTTTTTTCTTTCTACTTCTTGCGCCGCAGTGTTGCTTTTTCTTCTTTGTTTTTCTCTTGTTTCTAACGCATGCATGGCATGCTTTCAATTGTTTTATATATATATATATATATAACTGCTCTCTTAATATTCTCTCTCTCTCTCTTCTCTCTCTCTCTCTCTCTCTCTCTCTCTCTCGCAAACCCTTCATTTTCTTGCATTCATAAAACCCCCCCATGTCCCTTCTTAAAGTTATAGTAACGACTGTAACACCCGCACACATATATATATCGTTATATTTACACCTATATATATACAGATATATATATATATATATTACTCACATATTCAATTCTTCTTTTTATTTATTTTGAATTCTTATTTTATTTTTATTTTAGTTTTATTTTATTTCCCTTTAAATTTTATTTTTATTATTTTTATTTTTATTTTTTTTTATCTCTTTTTTTTTGTCGCTATTCATTTGCCTTGGCATTCATTCATATATTCAAAGCTATTTAACATCCATATCGTTTATTTCATCATTGTAATGTAAAGTCTTATCAGCTCGGTTACAATTGGGTCAGGGTATTACATTCTCCCCCTGTTAAATAAGTTTGGTCCCCCAAACTTAACTAAATCATGATGCAAGTAAATGAGGATACTGAGCACGCATTTCATCTTCTCGTTCCCAAGTGGCTTTTTCAAGTCGAGAATTCATCTATAATACATTCACCAGTGGAATGGTCTTGTTTCATAGAACTTGCTCTCGTCGGTCTAAAATCTGCACCAATTGCTCAATATAACTCAAGTCTTCCTATATGTCTAGCGGCTCATGTTCGATTATCTGATCTGGGTTGTGCACACATTTCCTTAACATCGAAACATGGAACACATCATGTGTGGGAGCTAACTCAGATGGCAATTGTCACATCCCGAACCCCACCCTACACGGATGTCGAGGACGTGATGCCAGTCAGCCGCCACGCGACCAACCGAAGGCAATTTCTGAACTTTCCAGTGAATTGCACTCCGACTGTAGGGTCAGATGCAGCGGAATTTAAAACTTTTTTTTTTTGTCAAGGGAATGCAACTCATGTATCCACCGTAGGATATGTATCACACAGAGCAAGTCTAAAATCCAACAGCTAACAATTCTAACCTCAGAGCATATCTATAATCCGACATATAACAACAGAGCAGAACTATAATCTCTAGAGTACCGTTTAAATCCATAAGCCATGTCTATATCTAGTACTTATCAGTCAAGTCAGTCGTATTACATCACTCACCTGATTAAACAGATTCAATCCTCAGTAATCCAGTCTCCACAGATCAGTGCCATCAGATCCAACGAATATCATTCCTGAAAAATGTTAGGGAATGGGGTGAGCTTCGAAAAGCCCAATGAGTAACACAGGTTCCCTGTCAAGGGTTTCAAAACCATTTCTTGTTTACAAAGCACAAGGGTAGTTCAGTTGTTTCTGAAATAGCAGTTTTATAAATCTACTTTAAATGTAGTTTTAGTAGAATAAAGCAGGACTGAACTAAACGGAACAACAAATCAGAATAGACGGAACAGTGCATGATGCCAATATCAATGAGAGTATAGGCAATTAATTCAAATATTAGAACAGATCAGTACTAAGCGGAACATAACAGGGCATAACAATAGTATATCAGTTAGGCGCGTAATCAAGCCTACTTATGCCAGACCGCTCATAATCAGAATGGTACCCAGAGTCAGACACATCATAGCAGAACAAAATAATAGTAGGACGGGACAAAATCATGCCGCGTACAACACAGTATAAAAGTTTGCATTTAAAACAGGCATTCAGACAGTTTAACTTTTAAAATCGTACAGTGCATCAAAATACAGTATCTATGCAGTAACTTATATACCAAGTCAAGAATTCGGACAGATCATAACGGAACTGGACCATATATCAATCAAGACGGACAGATTATTAACGGACGGTACATAATGGGATCAGACGGAACAAAACACCAGTTCAAGTCACAGGCATAATCAAGGACAGAGGCATAACAAGACGGATCATAACGGAACAAAGTAGAGCAATACATCAATCAGAACAATACATATCGAAACTGAACATGGCGGATCAAAACGGTACAATATCAATCAGGACGAGTCATATCGGAACTGAACATGACGGAACAAAATGAAACAATATCAATCAGGACAAGTCATATCGGAACTGAACATGACGGAACAAAATGAAACAATATCAATCAGGAGAATCAATATCAATCAGGACAAGTCATATCGGAACTGAACATGACGGAACAAAACGAAACAATATCAATCAGGACAAGTCATATCGGAACTGAACATGACGGAACAAAATGAAACAATATCAATCAGGACAAGTCATGTCGGAACTGAACATGACGGAAACAAACGAAACAATATCAATTAGGACAAGTCATATCGGAACTGAACATGACGGAAACAAACGAAACAGTATCAATCAGGACAAGTCATATCGGAACTGAACATGACGGAAACAAACGAAACAATATCAATCAGGACAAGTCATATCGAAACTGAATATGACGGAAACAAACGAAACAATATCAATCAGAACAAGTCATATCGAAACTGAATATGATGGAAACAAACGAAACAATATCAATCAGGACAAGTCATATCGAAACTGAACATGTCGGAAACAAACGAAACAGTATCAATCAGGACAAGTCATATCGGAACTGAACATGACGGAAACAAACGAAACAATATCAATCAGGACAAGTCAAATCAAAACTGAATATGACAGAAACAAACGAAACAATATCAATCAGGACAAGTCATATCGAAACTGAATATGACGGAAACAAACGAAACAATATCAATCAGGACAAGTCATATCGAAACTGAATATGACGGAACAAAATGAAACAATATATCAATCGGATGAAGACATATCGGAACTGAACATGTCGGAACAAACGGAACAATACATCTATCAGAACAAGATATATCGGAATTGAACAGGACGGAACAAACTGGTACAATATCAATCAGGACAAGGCATATGCTACTTTAAATATATGCTTTTTTAAACAGTATAACGTTCAAAACAGTACAGTGCTTCAAAATACAGTATCTAGACAGAACTTATACACCAATTCAGGAGTCAGGTTTACTCGCAAGACGCAACAGTACAGAATAAAACCAGGACAGACCATACAACAGAACAAGACAGACCCGAACTGAACAGGAGAGCAAGACAGTACAAAATCATGTTACGTGTAATGCAGTATAAAAAGTATGCATTCAGACAGTACAGTATACAAAACAGTACAGTAAATCAAAATACAGTAACTAGACGGTGTACTTATACACCAAGTCAGAAGTTCCAGGTTACTCACAAACTGTTACGGTTATCTCCTTGCGTAAACAATCCGATAACCTCCAGATACGTCAGGCATCTCCATGTATATCCTGAACAATAATCATCAATCATATACAGATCAGAACTCATCCATTCAGGTCTCATTTGTCATCTTAGGTATCTATCGGTTTACCTAAGATAGCATAGTAGCCTATCGCCCTCTCATCGGGTTTTATCCGGGGCCATTTTATTCTTAAATTAGGCTTAGCAGACATCAGGATTATAACCTAAGTCATTTAGACTTCAATCGTTATCAGTCAGTTACTTCTTCAGCCTTAGGGGCAAAATGGTCATTTTATCATTCTTGTCCCGGACCCTGTCGTGGTCTTCGGAATAGTCTCTATATCTTAAGTACAAAGTTCCACGTCCTTTGGACTCCAATCGGTATCAGTTAGGTTCTCATTTTAACCATAGGGTAAAATGGTAATTTTGTCATTCTTGCCCCGGACCCAGTCGTGGTTCTTAGAATATCCCATATATCGTATACATGAAGTTCTAAGTCTTTTAGACTCTAATCGGTATCAGTTGGGTACTTATTTAGTCTTAGGGGCAAAATGGTAATTTTGTCATTTTTGCCCCGGACCCTTATCATGGTCCTCAGAACGTCCCATATATCTCATGTATAAATTTGTAAGTCCCTTGGACTTCATTTGGTATCTGCTTTAGATCGTCGGGACACATCGATCATTTTCCGTTTTACGCGTTGACTGTCTCGGAGTCTTATTTAGCCCTTCAGTGTTCATAATTATCCCTATGATAATTTATCAGATCAGTTTGACCTCTACTTTGCACTTACAGTGCTCAGGGGTATTTTGGTCATTTTACGTTTTGTGTAATTCTGACCCCGATTCGTCATCTAATCAAGTATACAGTCTCACCAGTGTCTGGGCTCCTACCGGTATCAGTTTCGTCCCAATCGGACTTTGTTTAGGTCTCGTACGGTATCAGGGGTAATTTGGTAATTTCATGTGTCCTATTTTTCGGCACGTCAGTTCATAAAATGGACCTCACCATTGGGTCCAGAGTGTCCAACATAGTGAAATTGGACTATCTGTTATGTTTAATCGGCCTTGGGTATCATTAAGGGCAATTCGGTCATTTACACTTTATGTGTCTGTATTTTTCGGGACCTCAGTTCATTAAACGGACCTCACCGTTAAGTTCAGAACGCCCGAGATAGTCAAAATAGACTGTCTTTTATTTTTATTTGGGTTCGGGTACCATCAGGGGCAGTACAGTAATTTATCACTTACAGGTCTATATTTTTCGGGACTGTATTTCCAAAATCGGACTGTACCATTGAGTCCAGAATATTTGAAATAGTGAAAATACACTATTTATTTACTTAATTTGGACTTCGTTTGACATATTTAATGTCCAGGGGTAAAATTGTAATTTTACCTATTTAATAAAATAATTAAATAATTATTTTATTATTTAATTAATTTATTCAGGGCTTAAATGAACAAATTTTCTAAAATCTGGGCCACTGTGTAATTCCCCAAAACAGTTGGGGTAATTCCGTAATTTTCAGAAAGCTGTGGGGCCAAAACAGAATTTAATAAAATATAGGTTCAGAACCGTTTGGTTCTAGGGTTTAGAAAGTGAACCGGTCCAAAATTCCTCAAAACCAACCGGTTCTGTGACCTTCAGAAAACCGGAATAGCATAACCCATCTTATTCCCTAATTTCAGTCCCTATACGTGTTTCAGTTGCCCAATTCCCAATTTTAATTTCGTGCGTCCGTAACCAAACAGCCAGAATTTGATTTTAAATTTAAAACATCAAACACCAAAACGGTGCCGTTCCACTAAAGCAGTGGCACGCCCGTAGACCGACACGTGTCTGGGTCGACACGCGAGTCGACCGAGTCGACTCTGTCTTCCCCATCGCGCAGGGTATTGTTGCCCTAATACCAGTCCCCATTTTTCTCTATTTCGTGCCATTTCAAGCACGTTTTCCAACTGTTTTTGGTTCCAATCAGTCCCTAGGTGTCATGCCAATGTTTTGGCATCCATTTCATGCATCGAATCCACGGATTAAACTCTGTATAGCCGATTATCGCACAGAGTTTCAGTTCGGTCGTGGGGCCTCATTTCTCCACCAAATCTCATGGGATTTGGCTTGTTGTGACCCTTGTAACAGGGGCTTAAATTCCCCATTGTTTATTTTCATTTTAAAAGCCTACTTCACATTTTGGGTTCCATGGCCGAGACCTATAGGTTCGGTTTTGAGGGTCCACTCATGCGAGTTTCAGTCGCGGATGGTGATTTTTAAACACCTAATGGGGTCTAGTTCAGGTCTAGATTGGCCAAACTTGGTTTGGTCTCGGTCGTTTCAGACCTGCTACAGGGAAGCTTCATCAATGGCTGCCTGGGCTCGGTTTGGTGTTTCCTACCCTATTCGACCCTCCCAGTTAATTCTATAACCATCCCAAGCTCACAGTAACTCAAATATGTAGTTTATATTGACTGAAAATAGCAACAGAATTTCTTAACAGAAAATTACAAATTTTCGGATTTTTACCTTTAACAGTGGCAGTCTCTCCTCTGGCTTGGTTCAGGCACCCACAGGTGTAGTCCAGTTCCCTTGGCCTTTCAAAATACAGTCATCTCCCATCTTGTGCACTTCTAGACTTGAGCTCCCTTCCTTTGCTCCCTTCAATGGCCAAACCAACATGCACTCCCTCTAAGGTTCTCTCTCTAGAGATATTAGTTTACAGGATTTCTTTTACAGGTCTGTTCTTTTCCCTCCACTGCCTATATGGAGATATGAAAATAAAATCAGATTTTCCTTGTTCAATACACCTCTCAACCTCATGATTAATTTGCATGTATTTTGGTTGGAGGGGAGGTCATCATGTGGTGTGTAGGCATGATAGCCTAGGGGCATAGGGTGATGCATGGGTGAGGTGTTGCATGTTTGGTTATTGGCCACTTGGGGGGGTGACCAAATCAGATTTATAGTTATATATATATCTTTGTATATTTGTACACAAAGATACCCTAGCCTAGTTGGTATTCTTTTTTTGGATGAGGTTTCCTTTCACTCAAAGGTCAAGGGTTCAATTCCCTTGGCCTCCCCTTTGGCCATTTTTCCCATATTTTCGGTTAAGGCCACGTTTGGTTGCGCAGAAATTCAGTTTCAGTGTTTCCTTCGTAACTTTCATTCCGTAACTCCTTTTTCGACACGGTTTGTTCCGGGAGTTTCATATTTCAGTATTCTTCAGTGTCAGAGGTTCCGTGTCATTTATTAATCATTCGGGATTTTCGGGGTTAGCTAATTCAGGTTCCGTTAGTATTAAAACGGCGTTATTTCGCCGAATTAATCAGTAATTTGAGTTCAGGTAAAGTACCCTTCCCTCCAGACATTTTCTTTATTTAATCGGTCTATGGCGACCGTCGGGATTATGATTAATTCCCTAAATCATTCTGTAAGTCGGTATTAATTAACAATTATTAATTAATTATTAATTTCGCGGGATCGGGGTGTTACAGCAATGCTAACTAATACGCTACTAGTCCGACTCGGCCAACAATCCTGAATGGTCCAATGTATCGTGGCCCTAGTTTCCCTCTCTTGCCAAATCTGACCACTCCTTTCATTAGTGATACCTTCAGGAACACGTAGTCACCTGTCATGAACTCCAACTCTCGTCTCCTCGTGTCAACATAACTCTTCTGTTGACTCTGAGTTGCTAGTAAGAGCTGCCTGATCAAATGGATCTTATCGGTGGTCTGTTCTACTATCTCTGGCCCAAATAGCTTCCTATCACCCACTTCCATCCAGTATAGTGGGGATCTACACTACCTGCCATATAGTGCCTCATACGGTGCCATACCGATACTGGATTAGTAGCTGTTGTTATACGTGAATTGTCACGCCCCGAATTTCTGCAAACCCGAGGCGCGACTAACGAGACAGAAAATAAAATGAATTAAAGGACAAATGTAAATGAATTCGCTAAACATGCATCCATTCCCATCAATACATTAAATAATATAAAGTACATCCCATGAATACATCGTTTGCATGGTCATTCGGGCTTAAGCTCTTACATCGCAAAATATGCCCCAAGGGCCAAACATCTCCAAGCACTCTCCTCTATAAAGCATTACTGAAACTCATGTAGCTGGGGCGTCCTCATCTGTAATGTATGTCCCACGAATGGGTCAGCTCAACTACTGGTATAATGTAGTGCTAATGCAAGAAATAAAGCTAAGGCGTGACATGTGCAAAGTGTACATTTATCTCTAAATGCTTCTCAAACACAATGCAATGAAAATATGCATGACGCACCCATGCACTCGATGCCACACCCATGTCTCCTTTACGGGCCTTCCCTCGATGGTCCGGAGTACCAATTCCCTTTATGGGCCGCCCCCCGATGGATCAGGAACCAATGCAATGGCAATTTTGGGTTTTTCACCACAGGATCTACACCCTCATAATGCATAGCACCACGTGCTCAACTCACGCCATGTGTCCAAGGAATTCACCCTATGCCAATATGCTTCGAATGCGGCACACAATGACGTAATCTCAATAAGGCATGCTTTTAATGAAATATCACATTTAGAGTATCAATAATAATCAAAGCATCAACTTATTTCATGTAATTGTATATCTCATGCATTCATACATCATAGTTCATGTGTCTTCCCATTACTAAACTCTAAAAGAACGCAAGTAACACATAAGCATGTGAACAACCAACTCCAAGGTATCAAGCAATTACATTCCAAATAAACACATAAGTCATTCCAATTATTCACAGAATATTCCTAACTTAACTTCATTTCTAACATTAGCAAAACACCATACCTGTCGGGTTGGCCTCAACCCTAGTAAACCGTGCTCGCAAGGTGGTGGCTAGCAATGGAAATGTAGAAGTCAGACGACCTTCTGCTTCCCTTTCAGTGTCCCTAAAACCACAAAATGTCATTCAGTCGGTTCGCCGCTTGAATGATGCTATTAATCAAATCTTATGTCTTTATTTTATTAGTTTCTATTTTGCTATAATAAATTCCATCATTGAGTCCGGAACGTCGAGGAAAATAGGTTTAGGCCTTCGCGGATTTTAATTTGGACGTTTGGGCCAAAAAAGGGCAAAGCTGTCATTTTGCACTTTTACGGGTTCCCATATTTCGAGACCTCTTCTCGTAAATCGGACTCCACGGTTGAGTCCAAAATGTTCGAGATAATAAGAATTCACTATTTGTTTATTTAAATCGGGTTTCGTTCGACTGTGTTTTAACTCAGGGCGTTTTGGTAATTTTTCCTCTTTAATTTATTTAAATTAAATATTATTTTATTTCTTGGGTCAATTTACAATTAATCATAATTTCTGGGCACAATTTCTAATTTCACAAAGTTCTATTTTAATTTGAAATAGCCAACAATATAATTAAATCTAACCTTGTTTGGTTGTGGTCCACATTCCGCCGGCACTGAACTTGTCATTTAATAACTGATCCTGTTTCGGCTAAAAGGTCTAACCCAATTAAGAACCAACTGATTTGAGCCCTTCTTAAACTAATAATAACTGATTCCCCAAATAGCCTGCCACAGAAATTTCCTTTTTCCCAACAAGTTAAATTAAAAAAAAAATATAATATCTGTCACACGCCCAATTTCTGATAAAAAAAAATGAAATGGCTCACCCCTTGGTGCTTCAAGAACCCATTCTAAATCACTAAACCAACCTCCTCCAATTTCATTACAGCAGCCGTATCAATTCTTCCAATCCAACCAACATAAACAACACACATAAATACATGTACACTGGCCTGTTACGCCATCGCTACTACTGCGCCATCTTCCCTTCCCTTTCTCTCAATTTCATCAAGGTCAGTCCACGGCTGTTGCTTCTATGGTAGAAACAAACACACATATATATATGTCTATATAGTCCTTGCTGTACGTACTTCTTCCCCTTCTCTCTTTTCCTATAATTCTACTCTCCAATCCATCACAGGAACCCCATCAGTTCCTCTAACAACAGCATCATTGAACCCCCCATCGCAGCTGCTCCTACGGCCATCTCTCCGAACCACCCACATTCGTGTAACAGTTGCAGCCATGACTAAACACTTCTTGTAAAAACGTTGCTGCTACGGCTGTACATCCGTTCACCTGGAGTCCACCCAACTAGATCAACACGCCTATTGTTCAGCCGTTACTCTATAGCTGTTCCAACATTTTCTCTGTCCTCAACTGGAGTGGCAGAAACAGCAGAACCCCACAAAATCGCAACATCCATATGCGATTTTCAAACCACAAGGTCGTAACACCCACACACACGATTCCAAGCCGCATCAAAATCCCCCGCCTAAACAAAGACCCAACACCACAACATCACCATCACCATCACAACCACCAGCATTGCTACCGCCACTGTCCCGGCGATCAATCAGCCCCATCAAAACAAATGTTACCCTGAAATTTAAAAGAATAAGACTCGGGTTGCTCTTGGTTCCGATCAGTTGTTTCAAAAAAAATTTGGCAGGATCTGGGCTGTGTCGTCGGTAGTGTGGAGATTGTTTCGCCGATATGATCGGAAAGATAGTCGTCTGGTTGGGTATTCGGCCATTGATCTAGCATTCGACGGTGTGGCTGAGGCTTGTAGTCTCAGATCTGGTCGGTTGGTGGTGTCTATGGCGTAAAACTGATGGGGTCCGTTGATGGTGCGACGTGCAGCATTTGTTAGAGATAATGGTGGTTTGATGATGTGAGGCGATGTGTTCGTGGGTGGAGGAGGGGTCGGAGTCGCGATCGTCGCAGATCTGGGAACGGATCCTTCTTCACGCCTCCTTCTTTTCTCCCTGTTCCCCTCCCTCACTCCCCTTTTCTTTCTTTCCTTTCCCTTTTTTTTTTTTCCTTTTTTTTTTCTACCGGTCCTCTCTTCTTCTAGCAGCTTCGGCTGCTATATAAATTCACACACATATATATATATACTTAATTACATGTGCATACATACATACATTATATATATATATGTATACACACATACAACACACCATTACACACACATCTAATTAATAAATAAACAAACAAATAATAAATAAATAAATAATAATAATAATAATAATAATAATAAAATTATTCCAAAATTTTTGGATCTTTACATGAACTCTACTAATGGCAGCTGGTCCTCCTAACTTCCCTTGAAATTAATGACACAGAATTTCAATAGGTTCTCTAATGTCTGTATCGTCCTCTTAAACTGTCCGTCTGTCTCGGGATGGTATGTAGTGCTAAGACTCAACTCGGTACCCAAAGCCTTCTGTAGACTCCTCGAGAACTTAGACACAAACCGTGGATCTTGGTCGGATACAATGGATACTGGGACTCCATGTAATCGAACGATCTCCCTGATATAGAGCATGGCCAATTGTTCTAAAGTCTGAGTCGTCTTGGTCACAAGAAAATGGACTATCTTTGTTAGTCTATCGACGATCACCCATATAGAATCATTCCCATGTGATGTCTTAGGCAACCCTGATACAAAATCCATCGTGATATGCTCCCATTTCCACTCTGGTATTGGCAGTGACTGTAGAAGCCCTCCTAGCTTCTGATGCTCAACCTTGACCCGCTGGCACTCCATACATTGTGCAATGTGCTCAGCTATATCCTTCTTCATCCCTAACCACTAGTAAGTGCACTTCATGTTATGGTACAATTTTGTGTTTCCTAGGTGTAGAGCAAATCTAGAACTGTGTGCCTCATCAAGAATCTCCTTCTTAATCTCAGGTACATCTGGCATGCAGATCTTGTTATGATAGTACAACACCCTATCTCGTAAAGAGAAATCTATATTCCCTCCAGTCTCGGCCTCTGGACGAAACTTAACTAACTTGCTGTCGTGAGCTTGTGATTCCTTGATCTTGTCAACAATCGTAAAATCGATTGTGACATTAGCACACATCGCCCTAGAACCTGGTAGAATCACCTCAACCTCCATGACCTCTAAATCCTGTAGTAGTTTTTTCTGTGTGTCAACAGGTAAGCAAGAGTCCTTGATGACTTCCTACTAAGAGCATCAGCCACTACATTCGCCTTCCCTAGATGGTACTGAATACTAAGCTCATAGTCCTTGACCAACTCTAACCAATGTCGTTGGCGCATATTGAGCTCCTTCTGCGTAAACAAATATTTGAGGCTCTTATGATCAGTGAAAATCTCACATTTGGCTTAGTATAAATAATGCCTCCAGATTTTAAAGGTAAAGACAATAGCTGCAAGCTCGAGGTCGTGAGTTGGATAGTTCTTCTCATGTGGCCTCAGTTGCCGTGAAGCATAAGCTACTACCTTTCCTTGTTGCATCAGAACACACCCCAAGCCTTGTATGAGGCATCACTGTAGATCACGAAGCCCTCTGTGCCATCTGGTACTGTCAAGATTGGAGCTGTAACCAATCGTTTCTTCAGCTCTTGAAAACTTTGCTCCCTCTCCTTAGTCCAGATAAATGGAGTATTCTTCCTGGTCAGCTGGGTGATTGGCATGGCTATCTTGGAAAAATCGTTGACAAATCCCCTATAGTAGCCAGTTAAACCCATGAAACTGCGAATGTCACGACCTGAAACCCACCCTATACAGATCTCGTGTCGTGGGGCCGGCCCAATGGCCATCCCTACTTTTTCCATTCTTTACCAATAATAACAGTAAGCAATGTTTACATAACATTAAAGTGCGGAAGCCTTTTTACAACATTATTCCAATAATTGAAAATAAGTCTGATAATAACCAAACATAAACCAACATAACCCATTGTTTTAGGTGGTGAGTACATAGGAGAAACTACTATATTCTATTGTGCTCCTTAACCATCTCCCTACGCTTTGGATCTCCTACTATGGTTCCGTAGCATTCTCGTTTGAAAAATATAATGAAGGGGTGAGCTAACAAAGCTCAATAAGTAAAAGCCTATCCCCAATACGGGTGGGGATGACATAGATGAATACAAGTCAAGGTAACATGATAGACAGTCATGACAACGATTTCAGTCAAATGTAAAATGCCACAATGGCCAATGAATGATAAGGTACAATAACAATCAAGAGTAATAGTATAGCATGAATATTAAATAAGCCCAATGAACACAATCAACATAATTACTGCCACAATGAAATAGTCACAGTCAAGTCCAATAAATCAATACCAATCAACATAGAACTATATCAATTAACATGAATGATGCCTTTACTCTATTTAGGGTTTGGCAGACCATCGGTCTTTTGGGGCCCGACATACCCTCCATTAACATAAATGCATATAAAATGCCCATTATCCTTAATGCGTAAAACGCCATAATTTCCATATGTCCTTTTGACCTGTAGGTCCCATAAATTGACCCGTAGGTCCCAGTCAATCAGATAGCATCAAATGGGTAATGTGACTAAGCACAAAACCCGACACTTAACATAAATCAAGATTTTATTGTATTCCATATGAAGTGTATAAGCATGGAACATCATAACATAGCATACAGTGAATAGACATCAATACAGTGAATCAAGTCATGCGATATCAATCAATAGGCATCCACCAGGTAGAACAATATCCATGGTGGGAACAATAACAGTGAATATATATGAGTACAAGTTTTGGCAGTAATGGAAAACTCGTGGCTTGGAAACCACGTATCAAATATAAGAATTTACTTACCTTATCAATGTCCTAGTATCCCGTGACTTTCTCCTTTCCTTTTGACTTGCCTATACATCAATAAACACATTTTAGCTTTCATGTCATTTATTGAATTTATGCCTCGCTACTCTAAATATCTCTTTTACTATTTTATGCTCTTACGGTTTTCGATTTGAACTTAATTTACCCAAGGGTAAAATGGTCATTTACGTGTCTATACTTTTTGGATTCTGTTTTCACAATTTGGACTTCACCGTTGAGTCCAGTAGGTTTGAAATAATAAAAATCCACTATTTACTTAACTCAATCAGAGTTCGTTTGACTCACCTTCGACTTAGGGGCATTTTGGTCATTTTGGCAATATATGGGTATTTTATTTTTCAGGATTTCATCTCATGAAACGGACCCCACCATTAAATCCAAAAGGTCTAAAACAGTAAGTTTTCATTATTCCTTCGACTAATTTACGCGTCGAAATTTAATTTGAAATTAATTAATTTAACTAATTTATTAAATTAACCAAGTGTTGCTAATACATATAGTATTTGAGCCCAAACAGACCACATGTGCCTTGGTGGTGCAGTGGGCTAAGCTTGTAACACCCTGATTTGAACTAGGATCCGTAAGTCGTGAATTTTAAATTAGTAATCAACGCCTTAAGTGATGAGGTCGATTTCAACCCCGGCGCGCGGACTTTTAAGTAATAGTCCTGAAAACTCAGGACGACTGTACATCACTTTCGTTGCAATCACCAACTTGTCGGTTCCGTGATAAGTATATTGTCACATCAACCGCCGGCCATCGATACGAGTACAAGATTTGGGCACGCATTTTGAGGTTACGAAGGATTAGTGTAAAGATTATACACTTAAGGGAATAATTAATTTTTAAAGTAATGAATTATTTTAACATAAGAAATTAATGGTAGCATATGTAAATAATTAAATATAAAGTATGTGTACTATATGAATAATTATGACCTACCTTGTATATATATATCTATAAATCTATATATATATATATATATATATATAAAGGAGATGTGGCTGATTAGAAAGGGAGTGGGGAAAAAATGAAAGGCAAACAGTGAAAGGTATGGAGTGATCAGTAAGTGAACGACTGAGAGATTGAGTGTGGCCCCCAAGTGTGTTAGGTGTGTATGTTATATATATATATGTATAGATATATATATATATATATACACATGTGCAAAACACCACATACACACACACACGGCAGATTAAAGACCTGCCCCAAAACAGTAACAGGTAAGGCACTCTTCATGGATACTGCCACAAGTTAACCAAGTTGTTGGGGCAATCAGAATTTGAATTAATTAAGTCTATACTTATATACACATACATACACAATGCATACACACGACTCACACTCATTCTGTCACTAAGAGAGAAAGAGAGGAGATTCAACAGGAGAAGGGGAGTGAAAAGGTGCCATTTGAGGTAAACCCACTAAAACACTTGAATTTATCTCTCTAGAATTTCTCTACGTATGAACTGTTTTAAGCCTTGATTTATGTATATATGATGTTTAGACTATATTTAGATCTGTTCAAGCATAAAATTTGAGCTTAAAAAAAGAGTTGAAAACACCAAACCCATGAACAAACCGCCATTGAAGACTTTGCTCAAGCAGGTCTGAACCGACTTCAACCAAATCCCATTTGGCTTATCAAGACCTAAAGTAGACCCTACAAGCATCCCCAAAACACATGACCGCGACCACAAAACCCTAGAAATGACTCTCAAAAATCAAGTTACAGGTACGGGTTTCAAAACCCAACCCCACAAGAGCACAATAAAACCAGTCATTTGGAATGAAAAGCCAACCTCCATGATCAGAGGAACAAAATAAGCCAAACTCCATGAACTTTCATGGAGAAATGACCATTTACCAGTTGAGAAACCATGAAGGGATAATGGTCTTAAACCTAGCTTTTGAACTCGTTTTAATCCTTAAACCGAATGCCAAAACCTTCCAAAATGTCTTAGAAACAAGTTTAAATGAAAACAGAGAGAAATCGTTGAACTCAAACGCACGAAATTGAAGCTTTTAAGCTTCAAAAATTAGGGCAACGGGAGGGTTCGATGGGGAAGATGATGGTAGGTCAACTCGGTTTTAAAAACCCTGACCGAGTCGACTCGGACATGTGGCGGTTTCTAGAGTTGCCACCGAATTAATACAATGACGTTGTTTTGGGCCTTATATATAAAACTGTTAGTTTTTAAAATAAAAGAGGAGAAGTTGGAGTCCCTAGGGTTCGAACCCCAGACCTCACGCGCCCTAAACCCTTCTCTTTCCACTCGACCACGCATGCGCTTGTGTCGCATATGGGGCAATTTATGTATATATAATATATATAATAAATCAGAAAAATAAAAAGGTGCATTTGCACCTGTTGGGATTCGAAACCCGTAAAAATGTCAAAATGACCAAAATGCCCCTACACCATAAATGAGTCAAACGAGGTCCAAATTAAATAAATAAAAAGTGGATTTTGACTATTTTAAACATTCTGAATCTAATGGTGGTGTCTGTTTCATGAGACGGGACTCCAAAAAATTTAGACACGTTAAGGTATAAATTACCAAATTGCCCCTAACGTGTCCTAAACTGAATTAAATTCTAAGGAAGCCTAAATTGACTTTCTTCGACGTTCCGGACTCAATGATAGAGTCTATTCACCCAAAAGAAGTGTCTGAAATAAAAAGACATAAAATTTGATGAATAGCATCAATAGGTGATATTGTAGTGATGTGAAGTTAACAAGATTATATATGAATTGTTCTTCGGAACTACAGAGGAAGTGGGAAAGCGCATTTTTTTGCACTGACCTAAGGACCGAGGTGAGTAACCCTGCCTTTGAAGTGGAGATTTAACTCCATATATTTGAAGAAGTTTTAAGTTCAAGTTATGTGAAGCATTTGAATATCAAATTCAGTGTCATATGATTCCTTGTTTTAAAATATTTTTTGCTTGCATAAACTGTATTGTGACATGCTGGGTGATTGGTCTGAATCACGGTTTTCCTTTTTAATTATGTTTCAGCATGTCTGGGTTTAAAATGATAAATTTTCATAAATGTTCTGAATTTGATTATTACAAGTATTTGAAGTTCTATTGTAGAAGTTATACATTTCATGTTTTAAATACTCATGAAAGTATCTATTGAAGAAGCCATGTGATAAATGTTTTACAAGATAAATGGTGTTTAAAGCACCTCATATGATGGTTGAAATCCTTCAGGATTCAACAGTAAATGCCCGGTAGCAGGATCTAATCCCCCAGGCAAATGAGATCGACAGTATTGGTAGTAAAATGGGAGTCTGGTTCGAAACAGATTCCACCTAATTAAAGAAAAAAGATGACAAATGTTTTTGGAAATGGAAGCAGGTTTTACCCCCATTTTCCTATACATGTTTATATGTTTTGAAGTAATGCTTTTGGAAATGGAAGCAGGTTTTTCCCCCATTTTATTATACGTGTTTGTATGCTTTTGAATTGCATATGCTCTATTTGAAGAAATGTGTATTTAGCTTGAATACTTTAAATGTTTCAAAGCTATCTATTTTAAGAATGCATATACTATGTGTTCTAAAATGTACGAGCAATTGGTAGTGAGTATTTTATAAACTCTCATGTGCTAAACCACTACCAGTTGAAAACCCCATGACGAATGCAGGAATTACTCACAAGCTTAGATTAGCTTACTCGAATTTTTATCCGTCCCCCTTTCAGGTAAATAATGGCATCTTGATCTTGATGGCGATGATGATAAGCCTATCTATTTTGGAAGAAGAGTTAGGCAACTAATCACAAGACTAGCAATTCTCTTGGGGATGTACTATGAAGTTGGCAATATTTTATATTAGGAAGTATTTCACTATTGTGTATTAAGTCCCGTGGAACAGTTAAACATGTATTAATTATGAAGCCTCTAAGTTTTTAGTTATGCTATGAATGTGTGATCATGTGTACCATTGTGAATAGTGGCAGTATCGGACAGATGTGCAAATTTCAAAATGAGAAAAGAAAAGAAAAACTTTTTCACGCTTCCGCAACCACACGAAGCACATCTATTCGATACCGCTGTAAATGCGAGCCTTGTCCTGAGGCCTTCGGGTCTTGGGGCCACGGTCGTGACTCGGGGTTCGCGCGAGGCGGATTTCGGGTCGTGACAAAGCTTCTCACCCTTTCCCCCTTGGTCACAGGATCAATTCACTGCCTATACCAATTTTTTTTCCTTTTCCATTCCATTTCCATTTCCTATACCTTTGTAAGCCAATTATTAGATAACTTCTCCTTTCCAACCAAACACCTCCCAAACTCAAATTTAAAATTTTATCCATAAAGTAACAGTGTTGGGCCACCATTTGAATGGGTAGGTCGGGTCGGACCCGACCCAGTTTGGCCCAAATTAAATCACAAAAACTCAGTCGCAGCAGCACCCCCCACGCTATGGCCAGTGGTCTTCTCCGTCAACGGCGACTCGCCGACGACGGATTCTCTTGCATTTTTCAGTGTGGTTCATACCTACAGGTCATGGGAAACTCAAATCTATCCTCGGTTTTCCAATCGGAGTGCCGAATCTCTCTTAAAACAGGGAAAACTACAGCTCCATCGGAGCTGTGTGATTTTTCAGCCAGCAGTTTTCTTCCCAAATTTCACACCATTTTCTACACTGTTTTGTCCCATTTTATTCTCTATTTAATTTCTGCACTTCCTAAGAATATTTCCTCGTGGTTTAAACTGAGTTAGATGTATAAAAATGCCACAACCCGATTATCATTCCCTCTCTTGTACATGCCATTTTCTCATTCATTTCTGGTTCATTTTTCTTGATTCAAATTGCAACATAAACCAAATTTCATGTTTAACAAGATCCTAAAATCAAATTGAACATTCATACTTCTAAAAACTTAAGAACGAAAAGCTTAGTTTCTTACTTCTTTTTCCCGGTTGCGCGACTGTTCGGCCCTTGTCCCTTTGCTTCTTCTTCCTCTGTTTTTCTCCTCTTCTCTTCCACTGATCCACCTCATGCTTTCCTTTTCCTTTTCTTCTTGCTTCGTGCCGCACCATTGCCCCTTGCGCTGCTTCTTCTTCTCTTTTTTTTTGCTGTGTTTTCTTTTATGTTTCCAATTCTAACGCACAGGCTTCTAATATATATATATATATAAAACCTGCTCTTATTCTCTCTCTCTCTCTCTCCCTCTCTCTCTCTTTCTCTCTTCATATCTCTCCCTTTTAGTCGTTTCATTTCCCTATGCCTTAACTCATCCGTTTCCTTTTTTTTTTCTTCCAGTTACATGTTGTAACTGATTTACACCACATATATATATATTTCTTTATTAACACCTATCTATATACATATATATTTATATATAGATCTTGTTCACCCATTCAATTTCTATTATTTTTATTTCTTTCTAATTATTATTTTATTTTTACTTTAGTTTTATTTTATTTTATCATTTTATATATATATATATATATATATTTTTTTCTTTTATCGCTATTCGTTTGCCGTGGCTTGTTTGGGCTTTGCTCGGTTATCCTTCGTACATTCGAAACACTTTCAAATCCAACTCGTCCATTTCATTTAACATTATAACATAAAGCCTTATCGACTCAGGGTTTACATGGTTCACTCAGTTACAATTTGGGTCGGGGTATTACAGCGAACCTCCGTGACAGTAGTCGGTCGGGGCCAACTGGTAATAGCCTCTATCTTCTAGGGGTCCACGGAGATCCCATCCTTACTGACCACATGCCCTAAGAAGGAAATGCTTGGAAGCCAAAATTCACACTTTTTTAACTTAGCGTATAACTTCTGCTCCTCTAGCGTTTGTAGGACCTTTCTCAAATGTACCTCGTGTTCCTTTTGGTTCTTAGAATAGATTAGAATATCATCAATGAATGCGCTCACGAAATCATCCAAGTACAACTTAAACACTTTGTTCATTAAATCAATGAATGTGGCTGGGGCATTAGCCACTCCAAAAGGCATGACCAAAAACTCATAATGTCCATACCGTGTTCTGAACGCCGTCTTTTGAATGTCTATAGGACTAACTTTCAACTGATGATAGCCGAACATCAGATCAATCTTTGAAAAACACCTGAGCCCCTTTCAACTGGTCAAATAAATCATCTACTCTGGGCAATGGATACCTATTTTTGATGGTAACCTTATTCAGTTCATGGTAGTCTATACATAGCCTCATAGTCCCATATTTCTTCTTGACAAACAGTACAGGTGCACCCCATGGCAATGAACTAGGTCGTATAAAACCCTTGTCTAGTAGTTCCTGTAACTGTAGCTTTAACTCTTTCAGCTCAACTGGGGCCATTTGGTAGGGTGTCTTAGATATCAGTGCAGTGCTTGGCAATACATCGATGTTAAACTCAATCTCTCGATCAACAGGTATCCTTGGAAGATCGTCCAAAAACACCTCAGGGAATTCCCTAGCAATGGGAATTTGCTCTAACACAAGTTGCTGTGACTCAGTGTTCTAGATACTACACAAGAAACCATGGCACCCCTTGCGAAGTAAACGGATAGCCCATATAGCAGAAACAAAATAGGGTGGGGCCACCACTCCGATCCCTTAAACTCAACTGGTCGGGAATCTAGGGCTCTGGATAAGCACTCTATTGGTCACGCAATCTATCGTGACATGGTTTGTAGTCAACCAATCCATTCCAAGAATAACGTCAAACCCACAAATTTCTAATGGTATCAAATCAGCAAGTAAAGGTACCCCCATAATCTGTATTTCACAGTTCTTATACTTGGTCTCCCCTATTAATGATTGCCCCGATGGTACAGTCGCATTAAGTATGTATCCTAGGGGTTCTGTCGATCTATTCAACTTAGCAGCATATGCAGGGGATATAAAAGAGTGCGTAGAACTAGTATCAAATAAAACATGAGCAGACTGTGCATAAACTAAAAGAGTACTTGCTACCACAGAAGTCGATGCCTGAACATCCCTTGGCATTATGGCAAAAACCCGTCTGGCCTGTTGTGGAACATTGCCCTGTCTATTCCTGTAGTTCGGTGGCCTGTTTGCTATAGCTGTAGACACTGGTGTTAGTGCTTTAGGTGCTGGCGCTAGTGACCAAAGCAGCACTTGCAGTGGCTCTATTATTCTAAGGGTACTCCTGAGCAAAATGTCCCACCTGACTGCAATAATAGCAAGTATTATTGTCCTTCAAACACTAACCCTTGTGAACTTTCTAACAATTGGGGCATTTAGTTGCGGTCCCCTTAATAGTGCTTGGCCTCCTCAAACTGGGCCCTGTGGTTTGGGATCCAGTTCTAGGTCTAGTGAATGAGGGTTCTTGCCTAAAGGAAGAAGACCCTGACCTCTGATTCTGACCTCCACCTGGTCTCTGCTTTGCCCATCTCTTGGCGAACTCTTCGCTACTCATCTCAATGATTTTGGCGGTAGCCACTACCTCATTGAAGGTAGGTAACCGCTGAGGCCTTAATTTGTCCTTAATGGCCCACCGTAGCCCCTCCTCAAACTTTCGAGCCTTAAGATCCTCGCTATTGATAACATTTGGGGCGAATCTGGCCAACTCATTGAACACGGCCTCATACTGTTCCACTGTCATATTGCCTTGCTGAAGTACCATGAACTCAGTAATTTTCCAATTCTTCACTTCCTAGGGAAATTACTTCTCATTGAACACAAGTAGTAAAATGCTGCCAGTCTATGTCTGGCTCCATGGCCTCCTCAAGCAGCCACCAATTGTGGGCAGCTCCCTTGAATCGATACGTGGCATAGGCCACCTTCTGTGTTTCGGTGCATGGCAGGATTCGAAAAATCCTGTTCATCTCTAAGAGCCACTCCTCTACAACTATGGCTCTTTGAGTACCATCAAAGGATGGGGGCTTCATCTTCTGAAACCATTCGTATGGGAATACCGGATCATACTCATCCTTTTGAGAGTTACCCCTGTTGATAGGCCGCCTTTATCGCGCTGGCTGGCTAGTATTCTGGTTCATCGGCTGCTCCTGTTGTACTGACTGACTATCACCCACGTTGACAGGTGGCTCCTGTTGTACTGGCTGGCTAGTGCCCATCTGATTCGTACCAGCCTGATTTTGGGGTAATGCCTCGATAGCCCTCTCCATCAACTGTTCCAAACGTTCAATACGCTCCATAATGGTTGCGGTAGTCCTTGTGTCAACCATTGTTGAAAAATACATTCAGTACATTTACATAAGATAACGGTCAGTAGTTATGTAAGGTTTAATATCAAGGTATCGGGATTATTATCGCTTCATCTCTAGATATAACAGTTCTAGTGTCCTAGTCCTGTCTCCCATGACTCGCTAGCACCTAAAACTCTTCTCTGATACCAAGTTGTCACGACCCAAAACCCACCCTATGCAAATCTCGTGTCGTGGGGCCGACCCAATGGCCGTCCCTACTTTTTTCATTATTTTACCAATGATAACAATAAGCAATGTAACCATAACATTAAAGTGCGGAAGCCTTATTACAACATTGTTTAAAAAATGAAATAAGTTTGATAATAACCAAACATAAACCAATCATAAACCACTTTTAGGTGGTGAAGTGCATGGGAGAGACTACTGTATTCTATTATGCTCCTCAACTGTCTCCCTACGCTCCGGACCTTCTATTATGGTTCTGTAGCATTCTCACCTGAAAAATATAATAAAAGGGGTGAGCTAACAAAGCTCAGTAAGTAAAAGTCTATCTCCAATATGGGTTAGGGATGACATAAACGAATACAATTCAAGGTAACATGATAGCCAGTCATGATAACGATTGCAGTTAACAGTAACATGCCACAATAGCCAATGAATAATAAAGCCCAATAACTAGTGTGAGTGATGGTGAAACATGAATATGGATAATGCTCAATAATCATAATCAACATGAAAATGACCACTATAAAACGATCACAGTCAAGTCCAATAAATAGGAACAATCAATACAGAACTATTCATAGGGAATTGAACACATCCTATGAATCTAATAAACATCAATATATCAATCAAACATGGATGATGCAATTACTCTGTTCAGGGTTTGGCAGACCCTCAGTCTTTTGGAGCCCAGCATATCCCCATTAACATAAATGCATATAAAATGCCCATTAAACTCACTGCATACAAACGCCATCATTGCCATGTGTCCGTTCACGGACTTGACCTGTAGGTCCCATAAATTGACCCGTAGGTCCCAGTCAATTAGATAGCATCAGATGGGTAATGTGACTGAACACAAAACCCGACACTTAACATAAATCAGGATTTTATTGTATTCTATCTGAAGTGTACAAAGCATGGAACATCATAACATAAGCATACAATGAGAATCGTCAGTACAATGAATCAATCATGAGATATCAGTCAATAGGCCTCAACCAGATAGGACAATATCAATGGTGGGAATAATAACAATGAATACATATATGAGTACAAGCTTTGGCAGTAAGGGAAAGATCGTGGCTTGGAAAACCACGTATCAAAGATAGGAATTTACTTACCTTATCAATGTGTATTAGTATTCCGTGACCTTCCCTTTTCCTTTCAAGCCTCCTATATATCAGTAAACACATTTCAGCTTTAATGACATTTATTGAATTTATGCCTCGCTACTCTAAATATCTCTTTTATTAATTTAGGCTTTTATGACTTCCAATTAAACTAATTTACCCAAGGGAAAAATGGTCATTTATGTGTCTCTATTTTTCGGGTTCTGTTTTCACAAATTGGACTTCACCGTTGAGTCCAGAAGATTTGAAATAATAAAAATCTACTATTTACTTAACCCAATCGGAGTTCGTTTGTCTCACCTTCGACTTAGGGGCATTTTGGTTATTTTGGTGTTTCTACGGGTATTTTATTTTTTAGGACCCCGTTCTAGTAAAATGGACCTCACCATTGGATCCAGAAGGTCCAAAACAGTAAGTTTGCACTATTCCTTGGACTAATTTGGGCATCGAAATTTAATTCAAATTTATTTAATTTACTTAATTGTATCTTAATATATATATATATATATATATATATTATTTGAAGAAAAATAAACCACATGTGCCTCAGTGGCACAAGGGTCCATTCTTCCCACTCTTTCCCCTTGGTCATAGGTTCAAGTCACTGGCCCTGCACAACCTTTTTTTTTTTTTTCATTCCCTTTACAATTGTAAACCAAAGAATGGATGGCTTCTCCTTCACAACCAAACACCCCCCAATCTCCAATTTAAAACTCAACCCATAATATAATAGTGTTGGGCAGCCTTCTAAATGGGTGAGTCGAGTTTGACCCGACCCGGTTTGGCCCAACCAAGAGAAAAACCCAGCAGCGTATCACCCATCCCAGCACAGTGCCGGTCATCTCTTCCGTCAACGACGACTCACCGACGACAGATTCTCTTGCGTTTTTCAGTGGGGTTCAAACCTACAGGTCATGGGCAACTCAAATCTACTCTCGGTTCTGGGATTGGAGCATCGGATTTCCCCCAAAACAAGGAAAATCGCAGCTCCGATGAAGCTGTGCGGTTTTCCGGCCAATCCATTTTCCTTCTCATTTTCTCCCATTTTCTACACCATTTTGATCCTATTAATTTCCTGCACCTAAGTGGATAAATTACCCATGATTTAAACAAGGTTTAATGCATAAAATTACTCAAACCAACTCAAACACCACAACTTGTAATTGCTTATTTCTCCCTCATTTCTAACCCGTTTTCCTTCATTTTTTTAAAATGATCCTCATTCCATGCTCCTAAAGACCCTATCATCAAATCTATATTTCATGCTTAAATTTAAAAAACTGAATTTGATCTAGCTTACTGTTCCAAGCGTGCGCGCCCAGTCCAGTTCCGATCTTCCCTGCTCCATTTCACTCATCTTCTTTGTTTTTCGCTTCTTCCTTCCTTATTGTCTCCTGCGCCCAGGCCCCACTTCTTTTTTCTTATTCTTTTTTCTTTCTACTTCTTGCGCCGCAGTGCTACTTTTTCTTCTGTGCTTTTTTTCTTTTTTTTAACGTATGCATGGCATGTTTCAATTATTTTTATATATATAACTGCTCTCTTAACTCTCCCTCTCTCTCTCTCTCCTAGACCCTTCATTTTCCTGCTTTCATAAAACCCCCCATGTCCCTTCTTAAAGTTGTTGTAACGGCTGTAACACCTACACACATATATATCGTTATATTTACACCTATATATATATATACGTATATATATATATATTGTTCACATATTCAATTCCTCTTTTTATTTATTTCGAATTCTTATTTTAGTTTTATTTTATTTCCTTTTAAATTTTATTTTTATTTTTATTTTTTTTATCTCATTTTTTTTGTCGCTATTTGTTTGCCTTAGCATTCATCCATATATTCAAAGCTATTTAATATCCATACCGTTTATTTCATCATCGTAATGTAAAGTCTTATCGGCTCGGTTACAATTGGGTCAGGGTATTACAATGGGTGCCTAACACATTCCTATCCTGTACCTTAGCTTTCAGACTTAGAAATTTTCAATTTTGTTATAGACTAGTCTACTTTATTTCATGACCCATAGTCAAGGGGTTTAGAATGTAACTAGGATCAAAGCGATGTAATTATTAATTTTCTTCGCTATTTCATTGTACATGTATTCTTCGTGTGTTGTAATCGGATTTGCTTGTTTATTTGCCTAAAACAAGCTGTCGACTCATCTTTTCCATTCACGTGCATATCTAGGGCGTTCCCTCCCACCTTTATGGAGGGGATAGTTGGGTTTTTCCAGCTATGGTGCTCACAGTGGTGACTCCACTAGGGACTTAGAGAGCTAAACTCTTTATGATGTTCATCTTCAAGGCTTCCTTTATTGTTGTGTGTTTATTTCCTATATTATTCTACTTATTTATTTCTTGAATTTATGAATGGATGTATGGAATGTATGGATAAAATTAGAATACCATGTATACACTTCACATTACGACATATGCACTACATACCCTCTTAACCTCAGACAGTTAGTAACCATTGCCTCAGACTGTTCCTAACATATCGGGTATTGCCGAAAAAAACCCTCCATTCATTGATCTAGTACCGCTTAACTATGGAAGCCTCCTAAGCACATCATGGGAGGTATGTTAAAAGATGATGCCGTACCATTTGACCATAGCCATTTCATTAATCTCTAGGGAGGTGTATAGTACATCTTGTTGAAGGAGAGCCTAAAGTTTTTTTTTTCTCGGCCTAACGTCATGCATTTGGTCCACCTTAGACCATTGATTTAGGTGGAAAACTCATTTTTTCATAAGGCATTCACGGGACTTTCACGCAACACTGCACAATAAGAAAGCTTGAAAAAAGTTCGAATAACCAAGTCTCTAGGTGCCGATCGGTACTCCTCGCCCAATCTTTGTAATTCTGCAATGTTTTGAAAAGTTCTGACTTTTTTTTTTTTAATGGAAAAACTCATTTTGTTCTCACTATTGGGCTGACAAACATGACTTTTTCGTGGGCTTTCTTGACCACCTAATGAATTATTAATGTGGGTGTTTTCCAAAAATAAAACAGGTAATTTCAACTAGCTTGGAAATAGAATAGTCAACGCAGACTGCTTCGAGCCTGTGACTTTCTAACAAATCTTGAGGACGAATCAAAACCGCACACAGTTCCCATTAAAATGGACCAAGACCAGTTGCTTCAAATTCTAGTAGAAATAAGAAAAGAGATATCAGACTAGAGGGAAGAATCACAAAGGCTTTCTTGGACAATCCATAAGCTTTCACCACAGTGGCTACCACCTATCAGTTTTGGTGGAACTATATAATGTTCTGCCCAATCCACAACAAGTTTATCAGATACCAGCTCAAGATCCACCTTTGCAGCATTCAATGGTTCAAAATCAAGTTTCCCTTGATCCTTTTGATTGGGCATGAGCAATATATACCCACGGATGAGCTAAAACCACAAGATGAGGTCCTCATGAGAAGACTAAAAAAAATGGAAATTCTCATCTATAAATCAAACCGAGGTGACGATATGATTGAGATCCATAAATTGTCTTTATACCCCATGGTCTGCCTCCCTCAGAAATTCAATATGCTTAATTTGGAGAAGTTTGATGAGATCATTTGCCCGAAGACCCACCAGAAGTTATATATAAGAGCTACGCAACCTTTGGGAGCCAATACCAACATGCTGGCTCAAATGTTCCACCAAACACTAATAGGTGTCGCCTTGTGATGGTTCCTCAACTTGGAGGATGCTTTGTCCAAAGATTGGGAATAATTGTGCAATGATTTTGTAAAGTAGTACAAGTAAAACAATGAACTTGACATCATATTAAGGGGCTTAGAAACCACCAAGCAAGAGCCCAAAGAGAGTTTATTCGACTTCATCACTTGGTGGTGGGTTAAGGTAGCTTAAATGATTAACAGGCCAAGCGAAGCCGAAAAAGTGCAAATGGTGAAAAAAAACCTACTCCCAGTCTACGGCGAATCTCTAATTGCCCATTATTTTGAAACATTCAAAGCTTTGGTAGGGACTGACACCCAAGTCGAAGATGCAATCAATGATGAGACCTTAAAACCAAATGACTCCAAACCATGAAAGATGGTCCTCAGTTTTAAGCCGAGTGGACCAATCCTCATGATCAGTGCAAGTCAACACCTCTCAATCCTTTTCTTGGCCTACTTCATAGGTTGCACCCCAAAAGCACCCTTAGAGGAAATTTTTTGATTTTCCAGCACCCATGGGAGATATCTACAATAACCTTCGTGAGAAAGGGCGTTTTTAGCCTCTAAAGCCTAGACCTATTCCCAATCCTTTATCCAAAGGATATGACCCAAATCAACATTGCTTTTATCACCAGGGGATGGACATAATATCAATTAGTGTCAAACCTTTAAACATGGTATCTAAGACTTTATTGATGGGTGTGAGCGGCACTATCTAAAAAACTAGGCTATCCCTTCCCTGCTGGTAAGAGGGAACACCTTAGATTGGTGCATGTGAGAAGAAAAGATGAGTCATTAGCTTATTTTAGGCAATTAAATAAGCAAACCCAATTATAACCCATAGAGAATATATGTGAAGGAAATAGAAAAGAAAATCAAGAATTACATTGGTTTTGGTCTTAGTTACATTCTAAACCCTTTGACATGGGTAATGAAATAAAGAAAACTAGTTTATAACAAAATCAGAAAATTCTAAGACTGGAAGTTAAGGTACGAGATGGGAAGGTGTTAGGCATGCATCTTGCCTGGTCCGAATGGACTGGCCTCTAGCGTTCATACATAAGGCTTTTATTGCACTACATAAATAAAAAGAAAAAATAGGGGAGAGAATAATAAATACACGAATAAATAAATATAAATATATGACATAATAAAGAAAAAGAAAGCTTAAAAGAATACCCCCTATCTGCATCCATTAACGGTTATAGAAGCCAACAGGTTACCCTTCATTTTTCTCAATGAGAAAAGGAGGCGAGGCAACAGGTTAACACCCATTAGTCACTTCTATCAAATAGGAATAAATGATAGTAACTTGGGTAAGAAAAGTATAGAGTGAGAATGGGGACAACAAATAAAATAATAAGACAAGAAAGGGGAAGGGGATGAGTGGACTCGGGCTCGAAGACTTCATACGTATCTGTTTATATAACATAATCAAAGCCAACGTAGTTCTCCGATTTAGTCGCTTTTACCAAGAGTGATAGAATAGATTGAATTAGGTAAAAAGATAAGGGTTTAGGGAGCGTACTTTGTCAAGACCCGAAACCCACCCCGTGCGGATTACCGGATCGCGACCGCCGCCCCGAGACCCGAGGGCCCCGAGACAAGGCTCGCATCTGCAGCGGTATCGAATAGATGTGCTACACTATGGTTGCGGAAGCGTGAAAAACTTTTTATTTTCTTTTCTCATTTTAAATTATGCACATCAGTCCGATACTGCTGTTCCATACATAGCATACATGGTTACACATTCAGAGTATAACTAAAACTTAAAGACTTCATACATTAATACAATACATATTCGGTTGCCCTGAGGGCCTATTACACATTCTTACATTGTCTATTAATACAAAACATACTACAAATGTTCATAGGTTTTTCAAAAGAAACTACTTGAATACATCCTTCCAAAAACAGCCAGACTCATCATCGATGTCCTTAAGACCCTGTCTACTGCATCACCTGAAAGGGGGGTCCGAACAAAGTCCGGGTAAGCTAATCTAAGCTTGTGAGCAATTCTAGTGTTCGGTCATGGGGTTTTCAATTAGCAGTGGTTTTTTAGTACATAAGAGTTGTAAAACATTCACTGCCAATTGCTTATACAATTTAGAATACAAAGTACATGCATTCTTAAAACAGATAGCTTTGAAACATTTAAAGTATTCAAGCTAAACTCGTACTTCGATAAATAGAGTATATAACTCAAAACATATGCAATTCAAATACCTTGGAACATTTAAGATATCCAAGCAGAACTCGTACTTCATCAGATAAAGTATATAAACTTTAAATCACATAAATATGTATTTGAAAATGAGGGTAAAACCTGCTTTCATTTCCAAAATCACTTGTCATCTTTTCTCTTTAATTAGGTAGAATCTGTTTCGAACCAGACTCCCATTTTACTGCCAATACTGCCGATCTCATTTGCCTGGGGGATTAGATCCTGCTACCGGGCATTCACTGTTGAATCCCGAAGGATTTCAACGTCACATGGGGTGGTACTTAGTACCGTTTATCTTGTAAAACATTTATCACATAACTTCTTCAATAGATACTTTCATGAGTATTTAAAAAAACATGAAATGTATAATTTCTACAATAGGACTTCAAATACTTGTAACTATCAAATTCAGGATATTTAACATAATTTGGCATTTAAAACTTTAGACATGCTGAAATATGTTTTAAGAAAACTATGATAAATACCAATCACTGAGCATGTCATATAGAGTTATAAAACAGTACTATTAAAAGCTGAATCATGTAAATACTGAATTTGAAACTTCAAATACTTCACATCTTTGAACTTAAAACTTTTTCAAATCCATGGAGTTAAATCTCCAATTCAAACACAGGGTTACTCACCTTGATTCTTTAGGGTTAGTGCTAAAATGCGCTTTCCCACTTTCCTTGTAGTTCCTAAGAACAATTCATAAACACCTCATCAACTTCACATTCATTGTAATATCATCTTGATATTCCTTAACTTATGCTTAAACCGTATTAGATCCTAAAACGATTTCACAATTTCATAGGTACTTAATTTAACTCGTACTTGTAACCTATGACATAATTTAATGTGTTAGAAATTGAATTTATTTCAATTTATACTCTTCTGGAAGTTCCATTAACTTTAATTTAAAGTTATTTATTTGACATGTTTACGTGACGTGTCTTTTCGCATTTCGTTTCTCGTACTTGCGTTAGTATTAGTACTTTGGCATCATTTCAGTTCATAGTCATCTAACAGATGCTATTCATCAAATTTTATGTCTTTTTATTTTAGACATTTCTTTAGGTCGAATAGACTCTACCATTGAGTCCGGAGTGTCGAAGAAAGTCGGTTTAGGCTTTCCAATCATTTAATTCGGACTGTTATATGTAAAAGGACAAAATAGTCATTTACCGTTTTACGTGTCATATTTTTCTATACTTCGTTTCGAAATTTGGACTCCATTTTTGAGTTCGGGATGTCAAAGAAAGTTAATTTAGACCTTTTCTGATCTCATTTCGGCTTTAGGGTTACTAGGGGTATTTTGGTCTTTTTACCCCTTTACGTGTCTTTATTTTTCGGGACTCCATTTCGTGTTGTGGACCTCACCATTGGACTCAGAAGGTCCAAGATAGTAAGAATACACTAATAACTTGTAAAGTTTGGGTCAGGGGTATTTTGGTCATTTACCCCTTATGTGTATTTATTTTTTCGGGCCCCGTCTCGTAAAACGGACCCTACCATTGATCTCAGAATGTCCAAAATAGTAAAATTACACTATTCATATGTTTAATTTGGACTTCGTTTGCTCTATTTATGCCACAAGGGCAAAATAGTAATTTAACCTTATTTATTAAATAATTAAATTAATTATTTAATTATTTTTCAGGGCTTTATTGCATAATATTTCCCTCAGTTGGGCCATAGTAGAGTTTCTCAGAAACTCTGGGGTCAGTTCGTAATAACCAAAAGTATTGGTTTATTTCATTTTAATTAAAACAGAAAACCAGAGGGTTTAGTTAAATTGGAAGTGAACCGGTCCGGTCTGGTTGTAAACCAACCGGTTCAGTGGGTTTATGACATAATGCTGATGTCATGATGACGTCAGCCCTGATGTTTTAAAGGTTAAGCAAAACGTTGCCGTTTTAAATAACCCATAACCGGATGGATCCGGATTTAACCCTGGCCCGATCCGAACCATAGCTCGACCCGACCCGAACAGTGTCGTCTTCCCCACGAGGTCGACACTGTTCACACGAACCCTAATTTTTTTCAGTTTGATTTTCGTGATGTTTTACACTTCTATTTCTTCTGCTTTCCTTCCCAATCACTTCCTAACATCTAAATACATGTTTTAGCATTGATTTGAAGCTTCGAATGTGGCTCAAAGTTTCGGTTTAAACCATGATAGCCCGAACTGTGAAACCTATAGTTCATGCTTATTTCTTAACCAAAATTCATGAGGTTTCGTTTGTTATGATCCCCTCTTCATGGGGATTCATATCTTGTTCCTAAATATCGGTTTAAACTGAGTTTTAAGGGGTTGGGTTGCAAAACCCGTAACCTACAACTTGCGTTTGGTGGCCATTTCTTGAGCTTCAAGGTCGCGTACATAGATTTTTAAAACACCCTTGGTGTCTAGTTGGGGTTCCAAAAGTCCAAAAATGATTTAGCCACCACGGATTCAGACCTGCTTGAGCAAGGTCCATCCATGGCCGTAGCTTATGGGTCTTGTAATCTTAGGTGTTTTTAAGCTAAATTTTCATGCTTGTTATGATTAGAAGGTGTTCTAAACATTATATATATAAAATGAAAGCTTTAAATCAGTTTATATGTAGAGAAATTCTAGAGAGAGAAAAAATGGAACTTGAGTTTTCTCACATTCTTTCTCTCGGTTTCCTTCCTTTTTCTTGCTTTAATTCCTTCCTTAGCTTCTCAGTTCTTCTTCTTTTGGTTTCTTTGCAAGAGAATAACATGCTTTGCATGTTTTGGTTTGTCTTATAAAAGAAGAAACCGACCTCTCTCTCTCCTCACTTTCTCTCTCTACTGTTCTCTCTCTCTTCTTTCTGATTGTAGCCCTACACTAGCCCTCACTTCTCATCAATTTTTTGCTTTTTTCTCTTTTCTACTTTACATTAAATTCTTGTAAGATATTTTGTATACATATATACATATAATACAATACACACACTCACACATGAGAACACACACACTATATTGCCGACACACACTCACACACTCACACCTTTTCACTTTTTACTTTTTAACATTTTCATATTTCATTCCTTTAATATATATGTATATATATATTTAATTAATACACATATATATCCTTTTTCCATAATTAATTAATTAATTTAATAATTAATTAATTATATATATATATATATAATTTTTTTCCCTCGTAATACGCGTCATGTGACCCGGTATCCCGGGTCGGGATATTACATACTTGATTATTTGTGGTGGATTAGATAACACTTTGGCTTGAACTTCTTGACTTTGGATCGTCATTTGTACGGTACTCTAGCTTGTGTTGGGTAATACTTCGACTTGTGTAGGATTGAGCTTTGGCTTATGTAGGACAAAACTTCAAAAATATAAGAGATAGAGAAAGAGATAAAACTATTATAGCACCCCTTTGGCTCTTAGATTTCAGGTCCCTCTCTTAGTAGCCAATGAGCTTTATTTATAGGCAAATATAAAGGTTTGATCCAAGGGTTCACAATGAATCTCAGAGATGGAAGGCTTAGATGAAGCCTTGGTGTGCAAGAAAATAAGATTGGTAAGTTTTAATGCACAAAAAAGGCAATTCCTTAAGTGCACTAAAAGAAACTCCTAAGAATGATAGAGGCAAGTCTTAATGATCAAATAAGGACAACTTCTAAGGAATGATAAAAAGAAGTTCTGATGCACAAGAAATGGGATTTTCCAAGGAATAATAAAGGAAATAAATGTTATCCATAATTACCAAATTGCCACTAATTCGGTGGAGGATTTTGTGACATGAAAATTACCAAATTGCCTTTAAGGCTAAAAAGTCCAAATTTTCTCTAAGGGCTAAAATTACCAAACTAACCCCCAAGGGGTAAAATGACATGGAAATTATATTAATATCCTCAGATGACCAAAATGACCAACCAGGGGTACGACAATGCCAAATTTACAAAAATGCACTTCAAAGGGAAAAATGACATCAAAATTACACAAATATCCAAAGAAAGTGGAAAATCTCTAGAATTTACTAAAATACCCCTAAAGGGTAGGAAATGACATGAAACTTATATAAATATGCTCAATAACAAAAATACACTCCAAAGGGAAAAATGACATCAAAATTACACAAATATCCAAAGAAAGTGGAAGATCTCTAGAATTTACCAAAATACCCTTAAACGGTGGGAAATGCTAGAAATTACCAAAATACCCTTGAAGGTCAAAGATGTGCTAAATGACCAAAATACCCTCAAGGGCCATAATGTACTAAATGACCAAACTGCCTTTAATGTGCAAAATGACAAAAATGCCCTTAATGACAAAATAAGTAAAATGCCTTTAAAGGGTGAAATAACGAAAATGCTCTCAATAGGCCAAAATGACTAAAATGGCCTTCGTGGGGGAAATGACCAAAATACCCATAGTGGGGGAAATGACCAAAATGCCAATAGTAGACAAAATATGAAATGACTAGAATACCTCTAGGTGGGAAATATTGTAGTAACTTTTCAAAAATGACGAAACTACCTTTATAGAATCATGAGTCATAAAATGAGGTCTCTATAGAGAGCCCCTTGTGGGCGGAGCTTGTAAGCAAGATAACTGTTAATGCAAGAAAATGATACCCATTTTGATATTAATTGTTGAATTGATGTGGTCAGACTCATTTTATATGAGATTCCTACGGATCACCTTAAGGTGATTAGATCATTCGTAATTCGTGAATGGTGGAAAGGGACCAAAAAGGAATGTTATTCATGAGGTTACATCCTTGATAGATGACTTACTCAGAAGGATTACGTCGATGATGGATGGTTTACCTAAAATAAAACTCTATCCTAAAAGGTTTTATGAAATTACATATTTGATTGATAACTTACCTAAAAAGAAATGTGATCCTAATTGGTCTTTCATGAGGTTATACCCTCATGAGGTGGGAAATCTACCTAAAAGGAAATGCGATCCTTGTACGTGTTTATAAGATCACGTCCTTGATGGACGACTTATCTAAAAAGAAATGCGATCCTAACATATTTTTCATGAGGTTACGTCCTCTTGAGGTGGGAAATCTACCTAAAAAGAAATGCAATCTTGGTATGTCTTTATGAGATTACATCATTGATGGACGACTTATTGTTGGTTGGTCCAATGGTGTGAAATTAGCCTAGAAGGGGGGGTTGAATGGGTTTGTACTAATTTTTTCAATTTTTCAACCACAACACTAACAACAACTAATATTGAACAATATATGAATTGTAAACATATCAATATTCAACAAATATCAACAATTCAATTATATGCCCAATCCATCCAATGTTGTGTTCAACATACAAACCATTCAACTCAAGCCTAATTGATCCACTAATCCAATTCAATTGTCGATTTCACAATTTAAGTAGAAATTAGACTATGTGATCAATAATCAGTTCCATAATTCAATTTCCTATTCCAATTTCAGAATTAAAGTTCTCAATTACTCAATTGAAGATCAAATTCCATAATTCATGAAAACCTAAATTTCTTTATAGTAGAAGCAATTAATTCTATCAAATTGGAATTGTAAAGCATGAAGAATAAGAGAAATTACAAATCGATATGATGATGGAGAAACCACCAAGGAAAACTATCCAAAGTGTATAACTCTATAGCCGACCATGCTCATGGAAGAGTTCCACTATAAGTTAGATCGAATTACAACGCGAAAAAGAATCGGTTTAAGTACCTCAAGCACCGTTATACTTGTTCACGTCGTCAATCTCTCTTAAAACCACAAGCTTCCTCTATAGTTAGAATCTTCATAAAACTAGACGCTCCTCACGGTCTCAAAATCCTTCGATTGGGTCACTTCACAATTGCAACTCCTTGCAACCTCAAACTCCTCTGATTGCTCAATAATGAATCCTCAAGGTTGAACTCCAAACTCTTCAATACTGAATTGACATGGAATTGAGGCTATTTGAATTAACTTGGATTATGTGATTTGATCTAAATCAATGAATGATTAGAGTAGAGATATGCATGATATACAAGTATGAATGTTCATGTATGAAAGCTCTTAGATTTCTCAAGAAATAAACATCAAATAAGTAAATGTGGAGGTTGCAGCTTTTCGTTTGATGCAGTCCTATCGTACGAATAAGAACAAGAAAAAAAGAGCCTTCTGTTGTTCGTTCGAACGATCTAATTGGTTCATTCGAACAAGCAACAAAGAGTTGCTTATCCTCTGCTTGTCTTGTTTACTCAATTTCCTTATGTGTTTTGAAATATGCATTTTTGGGAAAATTGTTTCACAAAAGAAAACTATACACATGATAATATGATGACTACTATATGCAATGTATGCAATGTGTGAGTGTGTGAAATCCAATTCAAAACAAAAGTCTAAAATACCCAAATTATCCTTCATGAACCAAGTTGGTCGGTAGATATGCACGATAATGAAGTTTGGACCGTCTTGGAGTAGAACAAGCACTGAGATACTCTAAGTCTAGGACTACTAAAATGATTACAATCAAAACACATTTTGTCAAACCAGATTAGCCAATTACAACATCAGACCCCTTAGTCCTAACACTACCGAAAAGGAAATGCAATCGAAATAGGTTTTTCTGAGCACGTTTTGTCAAACTGGATTAGCCAATTACAACATCAGACCCCTTGGTCCTAACACTACCTAAAAGAAAATGTGACCGAAATAGGTTTTTATGAGATCACGTTATTGATGGATGACTTACCTAAAAAGAAACTCTATCCTAATATATTTTTATGAAGCTACGCTTTCATAGACAGGTTGCCTGAAAGGAATGCTATCTAGATTGGATTTTCCTAAGAGGAATGCTATCATAACAAGACTTTCCTCAGATAAATGCTATCCTAATAAGATTTTCCTAAGATTACATCCTTGATGATGGCTTGCCTAAAAGGAATGCTATACTAACAGGATTTTTCTAAGAGGAATGCTATCCTAATAGGGTTTTTGATGAACCTACGGCTTCATGGACAGATTATCGACAGGAATGCTATCTTGACCTTTTCGTAAGATAAATGCTATCCTAATAGGATTTTTTTGTTGAACCTATGCAGTTACGTCCTCGTAGATGGATTGCTTGAAAGGAATGCTATCATGATAAGATTTTTCTATGAGGAATGCTATCTTAATTGGATTCTCGTGAGATTACGTCCTTGATGGATGAATTTTTAAAAGGAATGCTATCTTGACAAGATTTTCCTCACAGGAATGTTATCCTGATAGGTTTTATGATTTTTTGATTGAGAATGATTTTGAGCTAATTTTGTAGGGACTTGAAATCTATGGGCAAATGATTCTATATCAGATTATGACTCATCGGGGAGATAACTTAGCTTAACTCTACTAGAATGATGGGATTTTGTATGAATTTGTGGGGGAGAATGACTTAACCCTGTTAGAGAAGAATAGAATCTTTAGGATGACTTAGCCATTATGACTTGCTTGGGAGATGACACCAAATTGGTTCTTTGGATTTGAACTTAACAGTTGTGAGTCTTTGAGGATATAATTGAGATTAACTCCAATAGGAAAATTTTTCATTTGTGATGATAGCCTAACTTTTGTAAGGATCAAACCAATTAAATCTACTAAGTAGAATTCTAGAAACCTCATTTTGAGACCCTTAATTGAATGAAAATTAGTTTTTCCATTTTTGGTAAGTTGCTAGATTATGTCCCATCTAGGAGTATTTTAGTAATTTATCATTTTGCCCATAGAGGGCATTCATATTATTTTTGCCCATAGAGGGCATTTCTATCATTTTTCCCATAGAAGGCATTTTTGTCATTTTCCCATAGAGGGTATTTTCAACATTTTGGTCATTTGGTCCATAGAGGACATTTTGGTCATTTTGCCTATGGAGGGCATTTTCATCATTTTTTCCATAAAGGGCATTTTCAACATTTTGGTCATTTTGCCCATGGAGGGCATTTCCATCATTTTGCCCATAGAAGGCATTTTTGACATTTTGATCATTATGCCCACTAAGGGCATTTTTGTTATTTGACGCATTAGGACCCTTGAAGGTATGTAGTCGTAATGCTCACTAAGGGCATTTTGGTAATTTCTAGTGTTTCCCTACCCATTAGGGGTAGTTTGGTAAATATTAGAAGTTTTTCACCTTCTAGGGGTATTTCTGTAATATTAGTGTCATTTTGCCCTTTTAAGGGAACTTTGGTAATTATAGCATATTCCTATCCCATATAGGTTATTTTGGTCATTTATGGGTATATATGTAATTTTCATGTCATTTTACCCATATAGGGTTATTTTAGCCCTTAAGGACAATTTTTATTTTTTAGCCTTAGTGACATTTTTGTAATTTCCATGTCCCTAAATTCTCCACCGAATTAGGAGTGATATACTAAATATAGGTTTGTCCATCGAGGAGTTCAAGCTCAAAGACTTGTCTGATTTAGCCCAATCGATCAGGTACACTCCTAAACCTTTACTATTTTCTATTTTTTCCTAATTTAATTCCTACTATCACTTTTGATAGAATAAATTGAATTAGAGAACTATATTGGCTCTGATTCCATTATATGAATGGATACGTAGGACGCCTCATGGCCTCGAGTCTACTCTTTTCCTTTAAGCTATTTACTTTATGTCTTTTTCTTATTTCCATTTATGCCAACCTCTCTCTCTACACATTTTTTGGTTTATTTACTTTATTTATTTTGTTTGTTTTATTCGTTTTTGTCATTATTATCATTATCTCTGAATATTCACTCTTTCTTGTTTGTGTCATGGAATCTAAGCCTTGTGGATGAACACTAGAGGCCAGTCCATTTGGATTAGGCGGGATGGGTGCCGAACCCCTTCCCATCTCGTACCTTAGCTTTTGGATTCGGAATTCTTTGGTTTAGTGTAGATTAGTATTGCTTTACTTATTTTAACCCATTACAAGGAGTTTAGAATGTAAATATGACCAAAGCATTGCAATTTTAGTTTTCTTTGATATTCTTTTTATATATATTCCACTACTTTAAAATCTGGACCGGACCGACTAGTTCGATAAAAAAAATTGAGAACCGGTCCTTAGTCCGGTTCAGTTGATATGGAAAAACTGTTAGAGATTAAAAACCGTAAAATTCATGAAAAAACGAAAGAACTGCCGATCAAACCGCCAATTCATTTGAGCCATTCAGGGTTTTAAAAAAATCGATCGGGTCATAAACATTTTACTCAATTCCCTTGAAACACATTTTCCCGTATAATTAAAAAATTAACTACTCGGGAGTGACACTGAATGTCATCCAAGCATTCATTGTTTTGACTATTCCAAATTTAATTTAATTCAAAGAGTAATAAATGCATATCCTTTGCACAGGTGGACACCTAATTGCAATTCATTGAGATCTCTTATATAAGCTTTTAGTTTTCCAACCTTCCACATTCTGTTTGATATGGGACAACTTGGAAGGTTCATTGAGTTAGAATTTGAATGCTTTTTTTATACGAATAGAAAACCTTGATGTTCTATTACACATTTAATGTGGGAAAAATGAGGTGTGCAATTATCATTTTCCTAGCCAAATTGAGGTTGATTTTCTTTATAGTTCATTTTGTCAAAACCTCTGCTCACAATCCATTTCATCAAAAACTTCATTTTCATATTATGCATTGACTTTTTTTTACACCTATATCATGTTAGTAATTTATATAATTCTTTTGCACTCTTTCAATCTCCCACGTTAAATTATCATGGTGAGTGACTTTAATCATAATTCTTAATGTATTCTTGATTTTGATCCAAAAATGTAATTATTTTACTTCTAAAATTTATCTTATAAAAAACACATTTTTTTTAAATTTTTTTCACAAATAATTTATTATATATTATTTGGAATATTCTCGTATTTTAAATTATTGTATATATTTGTAATATTAATAATAAATATAATTATTACATAATTATGATGTCATGGTTCAATTCTGGTTGACCTGACGGTTGAACTAGTGACCTGTGGCCCGGTATTTTTTCCGGTTCACTGAACGGTCTGGGTTTCAAAACATTGATGTATTCTTAATGGATTGTATCAGGTTTGCTTGTTATTTAGCCTAAAAGAAGCTGGCAACTCCTTTATGTATTCATGTACACCTCAATTCGAAAAGAGGGCGTATTCCTCTCCCACATCGAGGGAGCAGACTTTAAGCCATAGGGGGGTTTGTTTGACATACTCGCCTCGCAATTTTTTTCGGTGCTTGCGCTCATTGTGGCGACTCCACTAGGGACTAAGAGAGCTAGACTCATTCTTGTGTTCATCTAGAAGGCTTTCATTATTGTTGTGTATTTTAATTCATGTATTATTTTGTTTATTTATGGCTTGAATAGATAACTGGATATATGTAACTCATTTACTAATGAATTTAATTGGAATACCAAGCACACACTTCACATCATGACCTATGGATATGCACTACATACCCTTTCTACCCCCCAGACGGCCAATAGCCCACACCCTAGTTCGTTTATTACTACTAGGAATGCCTGTAAAAGCCCTCCACTCCTTGACCTCTTACTAGTTTCACCAGGGAAAGCCTCCGATGGTACCCTAAGAGGTATATCAAAAGGATTGTTGCCGTACCATTTGATCGTGATTCATTTCCTGAACGACCACAAGAGGCATATAGCACATTTTGTCGAGGGGAGCCTAAAACCCGTGATTACCCAGCCTAACGTCATGCATTTAGTTCACCTTAGATGTCACGACCCGAAACCCACCCTATGCGGATCTCGTGTCGCGGGGCCGACCCGGAGGCCGTCCCTACTGTTTTTTCCATTTCCGTATCATAGTACTAATATGCAATGTACTAAAAATTTTAAACAATGAACAGCGGAAGTCTTTATCAATTACAGTAATCCAGCGGAAGTCTTTTAAATAACTTAAAGAGCGGAAGTCTATTAAATACATGACATAGTTCTACATAAAACAAAATGAGAACTAAACGTAACCAGCACCTGGGGGTGGTGAATACATGGGAGAACTAACATAGACTAAAACAGTACTTCAAAATGTCCCCCTACGCTCTCAGACTCCTATTGGGGTCTCGCAGCGTCATCACCTGAAATGGGGGGTAAGTGGGGTGGAATGAGCTATGAAGCTCAGCAAGTAAAACAGATCTCTGACACTGGTATCGATGATTATAAAGAACATGAATCCATGAATAACAATATGATAGCCAATCATAAGAAGTAAGATGCTGTGATAGCCAATGAGAACGGTTGCCATGATGGCCAATAAATAGTGGGGTCACAATATACAATCAGGAGTAATGAATAAGCAGTGATAAGGGTTTCTCAACAATAACCTATCACAATAAAGGTACTGCCACAATAAAACGGTTACAATCAAACCAATGAACAATATAAGATAAACCATAAGAAACAGTAACCATTTAACAATATATCCATAACAATAATCCAATCGAGATGCTTAAAATCTGTAGTAGGGGATGGCAGTCCCTCTCTATTTCGAGGCCCGGCATACCTCTCAGTTAAACTCACATCTTTTGCCACACGTCCGTTCACGGACTAGTTTGTCACAGAAGCATCGGATGGATGTTGTGACTGAGCACAACTCCAGCATTTATAAACATAGCATGATCATTTGTGATTCTATAGGAGTATGAAAATGGAATATCATATGTACAGTAAAGCATAACAGTAAGCCTTTCAAGGCACGGTTCAACATGATAACAATGGTACAATAGTTAATCAATATCCACAAGATAGAACAATATCACATTGTGGAAAACAATAACATTTGAAACGTTCATGAGTACAAGTTTGGTAGTAATGAATAAACTTGGCTTGGGGATACCATATGGAAGAGAAAGTGATCCACTTACCTCTATCGTGATTCTAGATCAGGAATCCGTGAGTGTACCTTTGCCTTTCGAGTTTCCTATATATCAGTGAATACGTTTTAGAATAAATGCTATTCATCAAATTTTATGCCTTTCTATCATAAGTATTTCAAATACTAATTTAGACTTTACTATTGAGTCCGGAATGCCGAAGAAAGTCGGTTTACGCTTTCGCGGAATTCCATTTGGACTTTTGTACTAAAAAGGGCAAAATGATCATTTGCACTTTTACAGTATTTATCTTTCGGGATCTCGTCTGGTAAAATGGACCCCACCATTGGACTTAGAACGTCCGAGATAATAAGTTTTGACTATTCATTTACATCGTTTGGACTTCGTTTGACCCATATTTGAAATAGGGGCATTTTTGTAAAAATTAATATTTTATTAATTTTCATGATTGGGCCATAGTACAATTTCCTAAAACATTTGGGGTCAAAGTGTAAATACTCAAAGTTGCGGTCTGAACCAGTGGGTTCACTGCTTAGAAACCCTAACCGGTTCGGTTCTTCACTGAACCAAACGGTTTAGTTAAATTCAGAGAACCGGAATACAATATCCCAGTCCTTATCTTATCCATGGTTTGGATAACCCCAAACCTAATTTCACATTTCCTATCTCCATAGCCAAACAACCCAATTTCATTTAAAATTTAAATCTAAACGACACAGTTTCATGCCCCATTTCATATCCGGTCGGGTACCGACCCGACCTGAACCCAAACCCGGTTCGTCTTAACCCGATATGGCCCCGAACTTCCGGTCATCTTCCCCGATCATCTTTCCGGTTACAGTCACCGGAACAGTAAACCCTAGCTACCAATCTTCACTGTTTCACTCCCATTTTCATTGCTTTTTAAATCTTTCTATGCCAAATCACTCCCCCAGTCTTAAACTTCCTTCTAGACATTTTAAACTTTAGAAAACCAAGGTTTCCATCGCTGTTCTTCCCCAGTTTTCGGCGACTGTATCTTTCAAATTTGATGCATATTCTTTGACTGTTTTAACCCGATTTCTTTCCTAATTTATTCCTGTATACATGGAGATTATTTCTTTAACATTTAACTAAGTTTTAACACGTCAAAAGCATGAAACCCGAAATTATTCTTAACCTTGCAACTAAGAATTTCTCTCTCGGTTCTACACCATTTAACTAGATTCTTTTTGCAAAACAACCTATAGATCATGCAGATTTGAACCCTATTATTTAAATAACCTATCATGCTTTTAAATTGAAAACTGAAGCAAGCCCACTTACCTTTCAAAATTCTGATTTCTTCCTGTTGCTTCTTCTTTCCTCTTCTGGTTCTACTTAGTTCACTTCTATCTCTTCTCCTCTTCAGTTCCTGACCCTTCCTTTTCTTTTCTAACCTCCCAACTCACAAAACCCGTATACATATATAAGCAATCACCCACCGCCTCTTCTCTCTCTGCCTTATCTCTCTCTCCCTCTCTCTCTCTTGCAGTCATTCTTGACTGCAGAGAACCGTCCATCATTCCTCTTCCATCCACGTACCCTCATATATATATATACATATATTACGTATATATATACACACCACTTCACCAAGTCGGTTGGTGTGGTTCCCAAACACACATACACACACACACACAGTGATGCACACACTGATATTTTCCTTTTTCTTTATGTTAATTTAATTACTTGCATTTATATACATATTACATTACATTATACACATATATACATATAAAATACATATTTTTTATACATGTATTTATAACCATATAAATACATATAATTGTATTTTTAGTCACGTATACATACACTAATATTTCGTGAACTATACATGTATACGTACGTATGCATGCATGGGTTACATGCATGCACGCTTTTCGAGGTAAGGTTCTGAGTTGCTCGGGTACTACCCGACACTGGCTATATTACTAATACTATTCACTTTTTAAAACTGTACTGTACATACGATAAAATAATATAGAGCTCTAAACAGCCCATATTACACTATTCAATCAACTTGCCTCGGTATATGTGTCGTATCCCGGGTCGGGATATCACATTCTTACCCCCTTAAAAATAAGTTTGTCCTGCAAACTTAACGGTTCTAACTCCGGTGGTTCTCATGGTTTCCGTGGTTCTTTTAACATCATGACCTAATTAAATTAGGCGTTGACATTTACTTGGATAAAATTTTCCTACTGAGAATCAAGTTTTACTGTCACATCAGATCAAGTTTTATTGTCACATCAAATTATTGTAAGATTCTTTCTATAATGTCCGAGCGTACCTTGAAATCCTCACGTGAATCTTAATTCCTTTCTAGGGTTTCTATTGGTTCTCGTACATGAACAAAATTTATAAAATTTCCTAAACGTGGCATTTAAAATTTTATTCATTCAGTCTACTAATATACCTGGGGTATATATCATTTCCATGTATAACTTTCAGTGATAATGATTCTTTCAAGAGTTGCCATTAATTCAATCTCATTTACCAAGTAAATATACATATCTTATAACAGTATGTAATTCATTTTAAAGATTTACAAATCTTTACATTTCTATCATGAAATCACTCAACTCATCAATGCCCTTCAAATTCTATAAGATGGTAATATGTCAATCTAATACTTATACATCTATGTTACGTACTCCACTTGTTTCATGTATAACATCTATCATCAATCATTCTCCTTGTGGAACTTGAACAGTTAATATATAACTTAAGAGTTCTGTCTTTATGTTCAACTAGCAGTAAATGTTGAAGCTATAAATCCGTATATAGAGCAATCATCTTAACAATATCGAGCATTTTGTAAACAACTATAAATACCTGTGACTACTGGTACAGTAGTCTAATCATCTCCCAGTTCACTATAAAAGATCAATGGTCAGTATTCACATACGAGTCTATTAACTATCGCAATACAGAACGACCATTAAATCATAAATATCAAGTCTAATATCGAGGTATAGCAATTTGATTCTCAATGTCTTCCTCAATATAGAACAATCATTAAAGTGTAACTTAATAAACATCAAGTACATGTTTCTTATAAGATAAAACAATCATCAGGGTTTTCTAAATGTCATTTCTTCTATATCACTAAACCAACTTCCAAGTATAGATCAATCATTGAGAATACAGGTGATCCTGATCTGTATCTCGTGTTTTCTATGTTTAATATTTCTAACAATAATCCTCATGGTAACCATAAAATGGTTCAGTAAATGGCCTAAGGTTCACATGCTTTTCTGTTTAACATTTTCCAATAATAACTTCCCTGATATAATAAAATCAGTAAACAATCATCCAAGTGTTCAGTTGCTAAATTCAGTTTGGCAATTATATGATAACACAACCGAGTGTGTAAGGATCTCATAAGTGTCTAAACAGGTTATAAATAATTGGACGGGTACTTTTAGCTATCTGTGTAGGAGGTTGATCTTTCCTTGATGCCACAGAGACTGGTGAGGTGGGTGTGGCACTGGTCGTAGCCTTGGCTTTCTGAGGGCAATTCCTTGCGAAGTGTCCATTTTGTCCACAGTAATAACAAGTGTTTGTGTTTTTAAGGCATTTCCCTTTGTGACACTTATGGCAATTTGAACACTTGGCCCTATTTTTGTTGGCCCTTATTTTTTTCGATCCTGCCTCAAGTCTAGGGAATGAGGGTCCCTTTCCTTTGTGTCTGTCCTCTCTAACCTGCTGATTTTGAGGCACTAGTTCAACGATTCTCTCCACAAGTCGTTCTATTCTCTCGAGTCTATCCATAAAGTCCAAATCCTTTTGTATACTCCTTGTGATTACCCTTGCTGAAAACAATAAGTTTTAGATAAGTATTTCTATACAGATCTACTCGTTCATGGTCCAACCGAGTCAATATAACCTACCGAGGTATTCCTTTTTTTGTTAACCCTATCTATAAGGATAACCCGTCAATGCATAAAATAACAATCAATGTTCACATGGAATCTATATCATAGAGACTTCTGTTCTATCTATTGATTCCAACTCTAAGTGATCTATGCAATTCGGAACTATCGATGTATTTATTGAGATAACCATGTCTGTAAGATAACCCATAAGATGTCTAGTCAATGGATGAGAGAATAATCAATGATCGTATAAAATCTATATAAAGGATATCAGTTACATCTATGAACTTTAGTTCTAGACGATCTATAAGTAATGGATTATTCCTCGCGTTAACCATGTCCGTAAAAGATAACCCATGAAGATAACCAATGAGATGACCAGTTAATTCATAAGATGTCAGTCAATGTTCGTATAAGGTAAAACGTCAGTCTTGTTTATCCATTCTAATTCTAGTCCTATCTCCTATGACTCACAATCGAACCTATAGCTCTGATACCAAGCTGTCACGAGCCGAAACCCACCTTATGCGGATCTCGTGTCGCGGGGCCAACCCGAAGGCCGTCCCTACTTTTTTTTCCATTTTCGTATCATAGTACTAATATGCAATGTACTAAAAATTTTAAACAATGAACAGCGGAAGTCTTTATCAATTACAGTAATCCAGCGGAAGTCTTTTAAATAACTTAAATAACAGAAGTCTATTAAATACATGACATAGTTCTACATAAAACAAAATGAGAACTAAACGTAACCAGCACCCGGGGGTGGTGAATACATGGGAGAACTAACATAGACTGAAACAGTACTTCAAAATGTCCCCCTACGTTTTCAGACTCCTACTGGGGTCTCGCAGCGTCTTCACCTAAAATGGGGGGTAAGTGGGGTGGAATGAGCTATGAAGCTCAGCAAGTAAAATAGATCTCCGACACTGGTATCGATGATTATAAAGAACATGAATCCATGAATAACAATATGATAGCCAATCATAAGAAGTAAGATGCTATGATAGCCAATGAGAACGGTTGCCATGATGGCCAATAAATAGTGGGGTCACAATATACAATCAGGAGTAATGAATAAGCAGTGATAAGGGTTTCTCAACAATAACCTGTCACAATAAAGGTACTGCCACAATAAAACGGTTACAATCAAACCAATGAACAATATAAGATAAACCATAAGAAACAGTAACCATTTAACAATATATCCATAACAATAATCCAATCGAGATGCTTAAAATCTGTAGTAGGGGATGGCAGTCCCTCTCTATTTCGAGGCCCGGCATACCTCTCAGTTAAACTCACATCTTTTGCCACACGTCCGTTCACGGACTAGTTTGTCACAGAAGCATCGGATGGATGTTGTGACTGAGCACAACTCCAGCATTTATAAACATAGCATGATCATTTGTGATTCTATAGGAGTATGAAAATGGAATATCATATGTACAGTAAAGCATAACAGTAAGCCTTTCAAGGCACGGTTCAACATGATAACAATGGTACAATAGTTAATCAATATCCACAAGATAGAACAATATCACATTGTGGAAAACAATAACATTTGAAACGTTCATGAGTACAAGTTTGGTAGTAATGAATAAACTTGGCTTGGGGATACCATATGGAAGAGAAAGTGATCCACTTACCTCTATCGTGATTCTAGATCAGGAATCCGTGAGTGTACCTTTGCCTTTCGAGTTTCCTATATATCAGTGAATACGTTTTAGAATAAATGCTATTCATCAAATTTTATGCCTTTCTATCATAAGTATTTCAAATACTAATTTAGACTTTACCATTGAGTCCGGAATGCCGAAGAAAGTCGGTTTACGCTTTCGCGGAATTCCATTTGGACTTTTGTACTAAAAAGGGCAAAACGGTCATTTGCACTTTTACAGTATTTATCTTTCGGGATCTCGTCTGGTAAAATGGACCCCACCATTGGACTTAGAACGTCCGAGATAATAAGTTTTGACTATTCATTTACATCGTTTGGACTTCGTTTGACCCATATTTGAAATAGGGGCATTTTTGTAAAAATTAATATTTTATTAATTTTCATGATTGGGCCATAGTACAATTTCCTAAAACATTTGGGGTCAAAGTGTAAATACTCAAAGTTGTGGTCTGAACCAGTGGGTTCACTGCTTAGAAACCCTAACCAGGTTCGGTTCTTCACTAAACCAAACGGTTCAGTTAAATTCAGAGAACCGGAATACAATATCCCAGTCCTTATCTTATCCATGGTTTGGATAACCCCAAACCCAATTTCACATTTCTTATCTCCATAGCCAAACAACCCAATTTCATTTAAAATTTAAATCTAAACGACACAGTTTCATGCCCCATTTCATATCCGGTCGGGTACCGACCCGACCTAAACCCAAACCCGGTTCGTCTTAACCCGATATGGCCCCGAACTTCCGGTCATCTTCCCCGATCATCTTTTCGGTTACAGTCACCGGAACAGTAAACCCTAGCTACCAATCTTCACTGTTTCACACCCATTTTCATTGCTTTTTAAATCTTTCTATGCCAAATCACTCCCCCAATCTTAAACTTCCCTCTAGACAGTTTTAAACCTTAGAAAACCAAGGTTTCCATCGCTGTTCTTCCCCAGTTTCCGGCAACTGTATCTTTCAAATTTCATGCATATTCTTTGATTGTTTTAACCCGATTTCTTTCCTAATTTATTCCTGTATACATGGAGATTATTTCTTTAACATTTAACCAAGTTTTAACACGTCAAAAGCATGAAACCCGAAATTATTCTTAACCTGCAACTAAGAATTTCTCTCTCAGTTCTACACCATTTAACCAGATTCTTTTTGCAAAACAACCTATAGATCATGCAGATTTGAACCCTATTATTTAAATAACCTATCATGCTTTTAAATTGAAAACTGAAGCAAGCCCACTTACCTTTCAAAATTCTGATTTCTTCCTATTGCTTCTTCTTCCCTCTTCTGGTTCTACTTGGTTCACTTCTATCTCTTCTCCTCTTCAGTTCCTGACCCTTCATTTTCTTTTCTAACCTCTCAACTCACAAAACCCGAATATATATATATATATATATAAGCAATCACCCATCGCCTCTTCTCTCTCTGCCTTATCTCTCTCTCTCTCTCTCTTGTAGTCATTCTTGACTGTAGAGAACCGTTCATCATTCCTCCTCTATCCACGTACCCTCATATATATATATACATATATTACGTATATATATACACACCACTTCACCAAGTCGGTTGGTGTGGTTCCCAAACACACATACACACACACAGTGATGCACACACATACACACAGTGATGCACACACTGATATTTTCCTTTTTCTTTATCTTAATTTAATTACTTGCATTTATATACATATTACATTACATTATACACATATATACATATAAAATACATATTTTTTATACATGTATTTATAACCATATAAATACGTATAATTGTATTTTTAGTCACGTATACATACACTAATATTTCGTGAACTGTGCATGTATACGTACGTATGCATGCATGGGTTACATGCATGCACGCTTTTCGAGGTAAGGTTCTGAGTTGCTCGGGTACTACCCGACACTAGCTATATTACTAATACTATTCACTTTTTAAAACTGTACTGTACATACGATAAAATAATATAGAGCTCTAAACAGCCCATATTACACTATTCAATCAACTTGCCTCGGTATATGTGTCGTATCCCGGGTCGGGATATCACATTAGACCTTCAGTTTCAGTGAAAAACTCAGTTTTAACATAAGACACGCACTGGCCTTTGCGAAGATCGAGTCTTGAAAAAGCCCGAAAAAAATTTAGATGACACTCTTTTTGTGTTGATCGACACATAGTGAGGTGTCATCCTGCTCTGCAATTTTGCAAACTTTTTCTAAAGTTCCTAATTTCTTTTTTTCCGAAAAAACTCCATTTATTTAGGGACAAGGGAATTAAAAAAATGCCACTAAGGCATAAAAAAGTCAAAATGATGACCAAAATTACCAAAATAACCTTATATGGGTAAAATGACATGGAAATTACATGAATGCCCATGAATGACCAAAATAACTTATATGGGATAAGAATATTTTATAATTACCAAAATTTCCTTCGAATGGCAAAATAGAATCAATATTATAGAAATACCCCTAGAACTTGGAAAACCTCTAGTATTTACCGAAATACCCCTTGCAAGTTGAAATAAAACCCAGAAAAATTTTACTGAGAAAAATCAGAACTTTCCCTTCTGTAGTTGCTCCTTCTTCCTCTCATTTTCTTTTTTTTTTTTTCTCTTTTAGTTTCTCTTCTTTTCTCCTTTTGTTTTCTTTCCTAAGCATGTGGTGCATGCATTTCCTTTATAGACAAAAATCCCACCGCTCTCTTAGTTTCTTCCCTTCTTTCTCTTTTTCCCTCTCTCTATTTTCTTGTGCAAGATATTTACTATATAATATATTATATATATAACAACACATGGAATTTAGTATATAATATATATATATATATCTTCATGGGGTGTCGGTACACACACCACACACTAAACAGACACACACACTGTTGACACTTCACACACCCTTATTCCCTTTCTTTTCTTATATTTTGTTCATTATATATATATATATATATATTACACCACACTACTGCACCTTCATATATGTATATATATATATATATTCATATATATAACACTCACACACATTTTCACATATATACACGCATTGTTCACTCACACATATAATATATATACACACACTATTCACACATACACATATATATATATATATACTCACTAATATATAATATACTTATATATACATATATATGTATGTGTATATACACCCATGTATATACGTAGCTCCGTACTGTTAGATTTCTCATACGGGCGTCCCTTTAGTACTCGGGATTACTTGAAATGATTATCGGGTATTTGACGTCGTGTGTATCATAAAATATTGTACAAAAATTTTATTAGAATACGTGTTCGATTTACGATTTAGTTTTATACTGGCTGACCCGGTCTATCTCGGGTCGGGGTGTTAAAGGATCTCTTTTCTGGTCTTAGTTACGTCTGGCATGCAGATTCTATCATGATAGTACAACACCCCCATCTCGGATAGTGAAATCCGAATTCCCCCCAGTCTCAATCTCTCTGCGGAGTTTAGCTAACTTCTCATCTTGGGCCTGCAATTCCCTGATTTTGTCCATAATCGTAAGACCGATTGTTACATTGGCACTATTGCCCTGGAACTTGGTAGAATCACTTCAATTTCCATCACCTCTAACTCTTATAGTAGCTCTCTCTGTGTTTTCAATAGGTAAGCAAGGCTTCACGATGACTTCTTGCTAAGAGCATCTGCTACTATATTTGCTTTCCCTAGATGGTACTGTATACTAAGCTCATAATCTTTGATCAACTCTAACCAACGACGTTGGCGCATGTTGAGCTCCTTCTGTGTAAACAAGTACTTGAGGCTTTTATAGTCAGTGAAGATCTCACACGTAGTTTCGTACAGATAATGCCTCTATATCTTGAGTAAAAAGACAATAGCTGCCAGCTCGAGGTTGTGGGTTGGGTAATTCTTCTCATGTGGCCTCAGTTGCCGTGAAGCATAAGCCACTATCCTTCCTATTTGCATCAGAATGCACCCCAAGCCTTGGTGTGAGGCATCGCTGTAGATCACAAAACCTTCTGTCCCATCTGGCACTATCAGAATTGGAGTTGTAACTAGACGGTTCTTCAACTCTTGAAAGCTCTGCTCCCTTTCCCCAGTCTAGGATAATGGAACATTCTTCCGGGTCAGCTGGGTGATTGGCATAGCTATCTTGGAGAAGTCCTTAACAAATCTCATATAGTAGCCGGCTAAACCCATGAAGCTACGTACTTCGGTGACATTAGTCGGTCGGGGCCAACTAGTAATAGCTTCAATCTTTTGGGGATCCACAAGGACCCCCTCCTTACTGATCACATAGTCCTAAGAATGAGATGTTAGGGAGCCAGAATTCACATTTCTTTAGCTTAGCATACAACTTTTGCTCCTATTGCCTCTACAGGACTTTCCTTAGATGCATCTCGTGTTCCTTCTGGTTCTTAGAATAAACCAAGATGTTCGTTAATGAACACAATCATGAAATCATCGAAGTATGGCTTGAAAACCCTATTCATCAAGTCCATGAATGCTGCTAGGGAATTTGTTATCCCAAAAGGCATAACAAGGAACTCATAATGTCCGTATCGGGTTCTGAAAGCCATTTTCTCTATGTCCGTGGGTCTGACCTTCAACTAATGATAACCGGACCTCAGGTCGATCTTTTAGAATACCTAGGCCCCTTTTAATTGGTCAAACAGATCATCTACTCTTGGTAGTGGATATCTGTTCTTGATGGTGACCTTGTTTAGTTTGTGATAATCGATACATAACTGCATAGTCCCATCATTCTTCTTAACGAACAATACCGAGGCACCTCATGGCGATGAACTGAGTCATATGAAACCCTTATCTAGTAATTCCTGTAGTTGAAGCTTGAACTCTTTAAGCTCTACTGGTCCCATTTTGTATAGGGTTTTGGATATAGGTGAAGTACCCGGCATTACATCAATACAGAACTCAATCTCTCTATCAACAGGCATTCCTGGCAGATCATCTAGAAATACCTCAAAGAATTCCCTAGTAATAGGGATCTGATCTAACGTAGGCTATTGTGAATCAGTGTTCTGGACACTAGATAAGAAACCATGGCATCCCTTGCGAAGTAGACGCCTTGCCTGAATAGAAGAAACAAAATAGGGCAGAGAAGCTACTCCCGTCCCCTCGAACTTGATACTTAGAAATCCTGGGTTCTGAATAAAAACTCTCTTGGCCACACAGTCTATAGTAGTATGGTTTGTAGCCAACTAGTCCATACCAAGAATGTCGCATCTTGAACCCCACCCTACGCGGATGTCAAGGATGTGATGCCAGTTAGCCGCCTTGCCAGTTTGCCGACCGACAATGCGACCAACCAAAGGCAAACTTCTGAACTTAACGACGAATTGCATTCCAAATGTAGGGTTAGAGCAGCGAAATTTAAAAATTTTTCATCTCAGGAATGCAACTTGTTTATAAATACCATAGAGGTATGTACCACAGAGCAAGTCTAAAACCAAACAGCTAATAACTCTAGACACAGAGCACATCTATAATCAGACATATAACACAGAGCACATCTAATATCTCTAGAGTACCATTACCGTGAGCCATGTCCCAACATCTAATGCACATCAATGAAATCAATCGAATCATGTCACTCACCTGAATAACCAGATTCAATTCGCAAGAGTCCAAGTCTCCACAACTCAGTGCCATTAGATCCTTTACTTGCAATGCCACTCGGCCTATCCATGTCATATCATAGTGCCTTTTAATCCAATGGAGATAAATCCTGAAAAATGTTAGGATAATGGGGTAAGCTTAAATAAGCCTAGTGAGTAACACAGGTTCCCTGTCATGGGTTTCAAAAACCAGTTCTTGCTTACAAAGCACATTGAGGGTTTAGTTATTTTAGAAATAGTAGTTTTATAAATCCACTTAATGCAATTAAGTAGAATAAAACATGACTGAACTAAATGGAACAACATATTAGAACAAACAAAACAGTGCAGGATGCCAGTATATAAATTGGAGCATAGGCAAATAAATCAATAATAGAACAAGTTAGGACGACACAAAATCATGCCATGTGTAATGCAGTACAAAAAGGTATGCATTTAAGTATACGCATTTAAATAGCATAGCATATAAAAACGGTACAATGTATGAAGATACAATATGTAGACAGTGTAACTTATACACCAAGGCAGAAGTTCCAAGTTACTCACAAACTGTTACGCTTATCTCCTTGTACAGATAATCTGATAACCTCCAGCTATTGTCTCAGGCACATCCTTGTATATCCTGAATAATCATCATTAATCACAGACAAATTAGAATTCATCCATTCATGTCTTATTCATCATCTTAGGCGTTTATCGGATTACCAAAGATAGCCTAGTAGCCTATTGCCCTTTCATTGGGTTTCATTCGAGGCTATTTTATTCTTTAATTAGGTTTAGTAGTTATCAGGATTATAATTTAAGTCATTTGGACTCTAATCGTTATTAGTTAAGTACTTATTTAACCTTAGGGGCAAAATGGTAATTTCACCATTCTTGTTGCGGACCCTGTCGTGGTCCTCAGAATGGTCCACATATCTTAAATATAAAGTTCTAAGTCGTTTGGACTCAAATCGTTATCAGGTAAGTACTTATTTAACCTTAGGGGCAAAATGATAATTTTATCATTCTTGCCCCGTATCCCTGTCGTGGTCCTCAGAATAGTCCATATATCTTATATATAAATTCTTAAGTCTTTTGGACTCAAATCGTTATCAGTTAAGTACTTATTTAACTTTAGGGGCAAAATGGTAATTTTACCATTCTTGTCCCAGACTGTGTCGTGGTCTTCAAAATATCCTATATATCTTATATATAAATTCTGAAGTCTTTTGGACTTCATTTGGTATCTACTTTTGGTCATTGGGACATATCGGTCATTTATCATTTTATACGTTGACTGTTCTAGAGTCTTATTTGGCCCTTCAATGTTCATAATTATGCTTATGACAGTTTATTAGATCAGATCGACCTTTATTCGGCCTCTACTTTGCACTTACCATGCTCAGGGGCATTTTGGTCATTTTACATTTCATGAGATTCTGATCCTGATTCGTCGTTTAATCATGTATACAGTTTCACGAGTATCTGGGCCTCTATCGGTATCAATTTCGTCCCATTTGGACTTCATTTGGATTTCGTATGGCATCAGGGAATTTTGGTAATTTCACACTTCGTGAAATTCCTGACCCTGGTTCGTCATTTAATCATGTATACAGTTTCACGGGTATCCGAGCTTTTATTTGTATCAATTTCGTCCCATTTGGACTTCGTACAGTATCAAGGCATTTTGGTAATTTCACATGTTGTATGGCTAAACTTTTCAGGACCTCAGTTCATAAAATGGAGCTCACCATTAGGTCCAGAGTGTCCGACATAGTTAAATTGGACCATCTTTTATGTTCAATTGGCCCTGGGTATCATTAGGGGTAATACAGTCATTTATAATTTATATGTTTGTATTTTTTGGAACTCTGGTTCATTAAACAGATCCCACCATTGGGTTCAGAATGCCCAATATAATCAAAATAGGACTATCTTTTATTTTTATTTGGTCCCAGGTATCATCAAGGGCAGTACAGTCATTTACTATTTACGTGTCTTTATTTTTCAGGACTTAATTTCTCAAATCGGACTCCACTATTGAGTCCAGAATGCCCGAGATAGTAAAATGCACTATTTACTTATTTAATTTGGGTCTCGTTTGAGTCATTTAGTAGTCCAAGGGTAAAATAGTAATTTTATCCAATTAATAAAATAATTATTTTATTATTTATTTATTTTTCAGGGGCTTATTTGAATTAATTCTTTAAAATCTGAGCCAGAATAGAAAGATTCAGAACAGTTGGGGTTAAAACATAATTAGGAATAGTTCTGGTTTAATTCTTTTCAATTAAGCCTTTGGACCGTTGGGTTTACTAGGTCAAACCCTAGACCAAACCCAATAGTCCCTGAACCGACCGATCCAAGCTAAGTCAGAGAACCGGAATAAGATAACTCCCTTAATCCCCTTATCCACGGTTTGGGCTATCCTCAAACCTGATTCCAATTTCTTATTTCTGTCACCAAACTAACTGATTTTAATTTAATTACAATTCTTTAAACAACGTCGGTGCAGTAACCCTTTTTATATTCGGTCGGGTCCCGACCCGAACCGATCCAGATCCGACCCGTGTCCGGTACTGTTCATCGTCTTCCTCATGACGATGAACAATAACCCTAAAACCCAAAAATTTTTCCATTCAATTTCGTGGATTTTCAAGCACTGTTTTCATCTGCTTTTGGGTGGTTCAAGTTTCTGGGGGTCAGGCCAACATCTTGGCATTCATTTGAGAGCTCAAGGTGAGCTTAACTATTTGGTTAAAGGTTTGATAGCCAAACTTGTAACTCGGTCATACATGATCATCTTTGGCCCAAAACTTGTGAGGTTTGGCTCATAGTGATTGCCATATCATGGGGGTTCAGCCCCTCATTCCAAAAGCAAGGTTTAAAACTCTATGAATGGAATTGGGTTGAGGACCTGTGACCCGCAACTTCGATTTCTAGGCTTTCCTTAGTGTTTCTAGGTCAAGGTCTGGGCATTTTTGAATGCTTACAAGATCCTTTTAAGGTTTTAAAGGTCAAAGACATGTTTCATAAAGGTCATTTCAGACCTGCAAATTTGAGGTCTGTCCATGGCTGCCGTTCATGGCTCAGGACCTTTCAAACCCTATTTACCCTCTAGATTCATTCATAATAGTTCCTAAATGTCACAGTAACTCATGCATGCAGTTTAGGCTCCTCAAAAGACTGAAACAGTAACCAAAACTAAGAAGGAAAAATTCAAGGTTTTTGGTATTTATACCTTGGTCGACCACTACTCCTTCATTCATAGCAGTCTTGTACCGCTGCAGCATCGATCTCCCTCTGCCTTCTTTTGGTGCTCTTCCAAATGGACACATACACACATATATCCACACTTTTCACTCACCTACACAAGGCTTCACACACACAATTTCTCACACAACCTCTCTTTAGCTCACTCTCTCACCCAGCCTTCACGAACACACAGACATATACAGAAAATCCCTCCTCACAGTCTGAGTACAGTACCCCTATTTTTGGAGGGTCAAGGTGTATAATTCTTATATATTAGTGCATACCTATACATATACTCCTATGTATATATAGATGCATGCAAAATCAGAATTTTAGGTGGGATCATACGGTTGAGGTGGGACGATGTGAGCTCATGATGAGGGGTTTGCATGTATGGCCATTGGCTAGTTTGGGAGGTGGCCTTGGTTAAATTGGGTTCATATACAATTATGTTGTATATTTAGACACAAAGTTGTTGGCAGCCCACTTGGTTTATTTTTGAGTGCCTAAAATCTTGCCTCACTTGATCAAGGGTTCAAATCCCCTTGGCCTCACTTTTGCCCATTTTTCCTATTTTGTGCTCATGCCTTGTTTGGCTGGCACAATTTTCCATTTCAGCTTTTTCCTTTCTAATTTCTTTTTTGTTGCTCCTTTTTCGAAACGGTTTCTTCTGAGGGTTTCGTATTTCAGTTAGCTTCGACGCCAAAGGCCCCATCAGTTATTATTTACTTGTGGCCGTCATAGTTCACTAATTCGAGTTTTCGCAGTGCAAAAATGACATCATTTCACCTAATTATGTAATATTCCTGACCCGGGATACGTCACGTGTACCGAGGTAAGTCGGTCAATAGTGTAATTCGAATTGTTAAAATGTGTATATCATGGTATTTCATGGAAATGAATGACTGGAAACTGTAAATGATGAAAATGAATGACCAAGGCTGGGTAACACCCGAGCACCCCAGGACATTGCATCGTAATGCGTGCATGCACGTATGCCCATGCATGTATACACGTACGTATGTGTATAGCCCGTTCAAAATAAAAGTATGTATATATGATTAAAAGTAGATTTATACACCTACACATAGATGTATATACATGTATAAAATATTTATTTTATATGTATATATATATATGTATAACATAATGTATTTATGTATATATGTATAAATAAGGAATTTAAAAGAAAAGAAATAAGGGAAGGGGAAACTGCTAATAGCAGTATATGGGAGCAGTGTGTGTGTGTGTGTGTGTGTGTCGGTTGGGTGATGTGTGTGTGTGTGTGTGATGTGTATAATATAATATATATATATATATATGTGCACATCACAAGTCTCCCAAGCCAATAAATGCAAAGTTGCATTTGGCAGAGGGAATACCAGAAACTAAGTCAAGAAAAGGGGCCACAGAAGGGGGAGTAACCGAGAGAGAGAGAGAAAAGTGGGAAGTGACAAGGGCGGTGGAAGTGATGAGGGTTCTCTGTATGTGTATATAGGGAACGTACATAGAGACAGAAAAGAGAGAATCATTTCGGGAGGAACTAAGCCAAGAAAGAAGGAGAAGAGGAGGAGACCACAAGAGAAATACAGAAAATTTAGGTGAGTCATCACCCACTGTTTTATGATTTAAAGCATGATAGTTTGATTTAAAGCTAGGGTCTTGATAAGCATGAGTTAAGCTTTTAAATGCAAAAAGAACGATAGAAAAAGATGCTAAAATGACTGAGAAAATAGGAGTTGCAGGTCTCGGTTGCACCATGATTTTATGCTTAAAAGCTTGGTTTAAGTTTATGAAAATAAACCCTAATAGTGCAGAAAACGTTTAGGATGGAATTTGAGTGAAAACCGTGACCCAAAAGTCACGAAATTTGAAATGAAGCTCTGACCGAAAAATTGGCCGGAGATATTTAAACCCATATTTGTGAAGATCAAGACGGTCTTGATCAAAACGGAGGATGGATTCATGATCCCCATGTGGTGGGGAGTGAAACAGCGTTCAAAACTGGGGGGGAATCCATCGGGAACCGGTGACAGTCGCCGGAGAAGACGACTGTGTACAACCGGAACCCTACCGGAGTACTGGGGAAGACGACCGTGAAATCGTGAGGCAACCGGGTTAAATTTAAACCGGATCCAGGTTCGGGACCCGACCGGAAATGAAATGGGAAAATGAAACTGTGTCATTTTATATATTGGATTTTAAATGAATTGGGTCGTTTGGTTACAGGGATAGGAAATGTAAAAAAATCTGAGTTTGGGCTTATCCAAACCGTGGATAGGGTAGGAACCAGGATATTGGAATCTGGTTCTTTGAAATGGACTGAACCGTTTGGTTCAGTGAAGGGGCAGACCAGTTTAGGGTTTTTGGTTCTGAACCAACTAGTTCAGACCACAGCTTTTGGAAATTATAAACCGACCCCAAATGTTTTAAGAAATGTCACTGTGGCCCAAACAGGAAAATTAATAAAATATTAATTTTTACAAAAATGCCCCTATTTCAAATATAGGTCAAACGAAGTCCAAACGATGCAAATGAATAGTCAATTTTTATTATCTCGGACATTCTAAGATCAATGGTGGGGTCTATTTCATGATACGGGATCCCAAAAAATAAAATATACATAAAAGTGCAAAATGACCATTTTACCCTTTTGGTACAAATGTCCAAATGGAATTCCGCGAAAGCCTAAACGGACTTTCTTCGGCATTCCGGACTCAATGGTAAAGTCTAAATTTGTATTTGAGATACTTATGATAGAAAGGCATAAAATTTGATGAATAGCATTTATTCCGAAACGTAATTACTGATATATAGGGAACTCGAAAGGCAAGGGCACACTCACGGATTTCCTGATATAGGACTGCATTAGAGGTAAGTGGATCACTCTCTCTTACATATGGTGTTTCCACAAGCCAAGTTTATTCTTTTACTGCCAAACTCGTACTCTTGAATGCGTTGATATCCTTGTGTTCCACAATTCGATATTTTCTATCTTGTGGACATTTGACTGACTGATGTATCATTGTTATCATGTTACACTGTGCCTTGAAAGGCCTATTGTTGTATCCTTATTAAATGAATGCTATTCCATTTTTATATTCTATGGAATTACTTATGCTCATGGTATGTTTATGAACACGGGAGTTGTGCTCAGTCACAACACCCATCTGATGCTATCTGATTGACTGGGACCTATGGGTCAAGTCCGTGAACGGACAAATGGCAATTCACTGGAATTCACTAGGGGGGTATGCCGGGCCCCAAAAGATCTAGGGTCTGCCAAACCTTGACACAGAATAACAGCATCTCTTATGACTGATAGAACTTGATTGTTGAATGACATCATCCCTTATGATTCTTTGAGTCTCGAGGGACTTGTATTATTGATTTGATTGTGATCGGTTCATTGTGGCAGTACTTCATTGTTGTTATATTATCATTGAAATTCTTGATATTGATATTACACCCAATACTTCTGATTGTGTATTGTGATTACTGTTCATTGGCCCTCGTGGCAATTGTTTTCATTGGCTATCACGGCATCTTATTCTTATGATTGGCTATCATAATCTTATTCATGGATTTATTGATCATCGATACCAGTGTTGGAGATCTGCATTTACTTACTGAGCTTTGGAGCTTATTCCACCCCACTTACCCCCATTTCAGGTGATGACGCTGCGAGACCCCAGTAGGAGTCTGAGAGCGTAGGGGGACATTTTGAAGTACTGCACCAGTCTGTGTTAGTTCTCCCATGTATTCACCACCCCCGAGTGCTGGTTACGTTTAGTTCTCATTTTGTCTTATGTAGAACTATGTCATGTATTTAATAGACTTCCGCTGTTTAAATTATTAAAAGACTTCCGCTGGATTACTGTAATTGATAAAGACTTCCGCTGTTCATTTTTTAAAATTTTTAGTACATTGCATATTAGTACTATGATACAGGAATGGAAAAAGTAGGGACGGCCTTCGGGTCGGCCCCGCGACACGAGATTCGCATAGGGTGGGTTTCAGGTCGTGACAGCTTGGTATCAGAGCTTTAGGTTCGATTATGAGTCATGGGCGATAGGACTAGAGTTAAGACTGTTAGATATGACTGACATTTTATATTTTACAATCATGGACAAATTGTCTTACACATTGACTTGGTCATCTCATTGGTTATTTCATTGGTTATCTCACTGGTTATCTCATTGGTTATCTTCATTGGTTCTATTCACAGTCATGGTTAACACGAGGCAAGGTCCGTTACCTATGGATCGTTTAGAACAATTGGAAAGATTGATACAGACTGTCATTGAAACTCTACCATGGATTCAGGCTAGTGCTAGCCAACCAGCACAGCCAGTATGATAGGAGCAGCCTGTCAACGCAGGCGGCGACATCGGGAATCGTCAAGGGAATGAACGGGATGCTGCATACCAATACGAACGATTCCAGAAAATGAAACCCCCGACGTTTGACGGTACAAATGGGGCCATGGCGGCCAAAGAATGGATGTTAGAAATGAACAGGGTTTTCGATATCCTGAATTGCACTGACGTCCAGAAAGTGGCTTATGCCACGTTTATGCTTAAGGGAATGGCACATAAGTGGTGGATAAATAAGAAGGCGAGGGAGCCAAACATGGACTGGCAACGATTTACTGTGGTCTTCAATAAAAAGTACTTCTCCTAAGAAGCACGGAACCGCAGTGTTGCCGAATTCATGGTACTACAACAGGGGTCGATGACTGTGGAGCAATACGAGGCCACTTTTACCGAATTGGCCAGATTTGCCCCTGATGCTATCAGAACCGAGGATCTGAAGGCTCGTAAATTCGAGGAAGGACTGAGGTGGTCTATCAAGGATGGACTAGTACCCCATCGACTGACTACTTACGATGATGTCGTGGAAACGGCTCGGATCATAGAAAGGAGTGGCGAGGAATTCGCCAAGAGGCGAGGGAACCAGAAACGTGGAGGCAACCAGAATAAGAGGCAAGGGCCTTCTACTTCAGAACAGGGATCTACATTTACCAGACCTGGAGCTGCATCACAGGCGACAGGGTCTGGTCAGAAGAAACAGAGCAACACTAAAAAGGGGGCAGCCAAGTGCTCTCGTTGCAATAAGATCTACAAAGGCCAATGTCTCAAGGACAGCAACGCTTGCTACTACTATGGCCAAGAGGGACATTATGCAAGAGAATGCCCTTAGAAGGATCAGGCCACGCCCAGGCACTACTTCGGTTAAAGCACCAACAACCAGAATAGCACCACCTAGACCTCCGACCCAAAGAAGTGGACAAGGGAGCGTCCAGCAGCAGGCAGGACGAGTTTTCTCCCTTTTACCAGGAGACGTGTAGGCTACAACCTTTGTAGTCGTAGGTACTCTTTTAGTATGCTCACGGCTTGCGCATGTTTTATTTGACACTGGATCTACACATTCATTTGTATCCCCTACATATGCTGCTAGATTGAACCTAGTGACGGAACCCTTAGGGTATTTATTGAATGTTTCTATACCATCGGGGAAATCATTGTTGGGGGATACCATGTATAGGAATTGTGGGATACAGATTGGGGATATACACTTATTGGCTGACCTTATACCTTTGGAAATTTGTGGATTCGACATTATCCTTAGAATGGATTGGCTGGCCGCCAATCATGCTACGATAGACTGTGTGGCCAAACGAGTTCTCATACAGAACCCCCAATTTCTGACTGTTGACTTTGAAGGGACAGGGGTGGCTTCCCCACCCTACTTCGTTTCCTCTATCCAGGCAAGGCGTCTGCTTCGCAAGGGATGTCACGGATTCTTATGTAGTGTTCAAGACACTGATTCCCAACAGCCTGAGCTAGAGAAGATTCCCATTGCTAGGGAATTTCCCAAAGTGTTCTTGGATGATCTCCTAGGGATGCCCATAGATAGGGAGATCGAGTTTTGCATCGACGTATTGCCAAGCACTACACCGATATCCAAGACTCCATATAGGATGGCACCGACAGAGCTGAAGGAGCTGAAGCTCCAGTTGCAAGAATTATTGGACAAGGGTTTTATACGACCCAGCTCGTCACCATGGGGTGCGCCTGTATTGTTCGTAAAGAAAAAGGATGGAACTATGAGACTGTGTATCGACTATCGCGAGTTGAACAAAGTTACCATCCGGAATAGATATCCACTGCCCAGAGTAGATGATTTGTTCGACCAATTGAAAGGGGCCCAGGTGTTCTCAAAGATCGACCTAAGGTCCGGCTATCACCAGTTGAAGGTCAGACCCACTGACATTCAGAAGACAGCATTTAGGACATGGTATGGACACTATGAGTTCCTTGTTATGCCATTTGGGGTGACCAATGCCCCAGCTGCATTCATGGACATGATGAACCGTGTGTTTAAGCCGTACTTGGATGACTTCGTGATTGTATTTATAGACGACATCTTGGTTTACTCTAAGAACCAGGAAAAACACGAGGTACATCTGAGGAGAGTCCTACAGAAGTTAGGGGAGTAGAAGTTATACGCTAAGTTGAAGAAATGCGAATTCTGGCTTCCTAGTATAGCATTTCTAGGACACGTGATCAGTAAAGAAGGAATCTCTGTTGATTCCCAGAAGATCGAGGCAATCATGAATTGGCCTCAACCTACGAGTGTCACGGAAATGCAAAGTTTCATGGGGTTAGCAGGCTACTATAGGAGATTTGTCAAGGACTTCTCCAAAATAGCTACGCCTATTACCAAACTGACCCGGAAAGGTGTTCCTTTTGTTTGGACAGAGGAACAAGAAAAGAGTTTCCAAGAGTTAAAGGAGCGTTTGGTTACAGCTCCTATATTGACAGTACCAGAAGGAACTGACGATTTTGTAATTTACAGTGATGCCTCGTTCAAGGGCTTAGGGTGTGTGTTAATACAAAATGGAAAAGTGGTAGCCTATGCTTCCCGACAGTTGAGACCCCACAAAGGGAACTATCCGACACACGACCTTGAGCTAACAGCCATTGTCTTCGCCTTGAAGATATGGAGACATTATGTATATGGAACCACGTGCAAAATCTTCACCGAGCATAAGAGCCTCAAGTATCTGTTTACACAGAAGGAGCTCAATATGAGACAACGCCGTTGGTTAGAATTATTGAAGGACTACGAGGTCAGCATACAGTACCACCCAGGGAAGGCAAACGTGGTGGCTGACACACTTAGTAGAAAGTCATTAAGGAGTTTAGCTTGCCTGTTGACGACACAGAAAGAGATACTGAGAGATTTGGAAGACATGGAAATAGAGATAGTTCTGCCCAGTTCCAAGGCACTATGTGCCAACGTCATAGTGAGTTTGTCGATTGTGGACAAGATCAGGGGGAAGCAGACTCAGGATGAGAAGCTGGCTAAGCTTCTTCAAGGAATTGAGACAAGCATAGATTTCGAGTACTTAGTGAGAGATGGAATATTATATTATCAGGATAGGATCTGCGTACCCGACGTGCCCGAAATCAGGAAGGAGATTCTTGATGAGGCACACAGTTCAAAATTTGCCTTACATTTAGGGGGCACCAAAATGTATCACAATGTTAAGGATACTTATTGGTGGTCTGGGATGAAACGTCACATAGCTGAGTACATAGCACGATGTGTAAAGTGCCAGTAAATTAAGGTAGAACATCAGAAGCCTGGAGGACTTCTGCAATCACTGCCTATTCTTGAGTGGAAGTAGGAACACATCACGATGGACTTTGTGTCAGGATTGCCAAAGACAGTCAAGGGAAGTGACTCTATCTGGGTCATCGTAGACAGATTAACCAAGACAGCTCACTTCCTGGCAACCAAGAGACACAATCTCTTCAGCGACTAGCCGAGCTATACATAAGAGAGATTGTTAGACTTCACGGAGTTCCAGTATCAATTATTTTTGATAGGGACCCCCAGTTCATATCACGATTCTAGAAAGGACTACAACAAGCTATGGGCACGGAACTGAGTCTTAGTACTGCGTATCATCCCGAGACCGACGGCCAGTCGGAAAGGACGATACAGACTTTAGAAGACTTACTGCATTTCTGTGTCATAAACTTTGAAGGGAGTTGGGAAGATCAGTTGCCATTGGTGGAGTTCACGTACAATAATAGCTATCAAGCTAGTATTGGTATGGCGCCATATGAGGCATTGTACGGCAGGAAGTGCCGATCACCACTGTGTTGGACAGAAGTGGGAGAAAGGAAACTCTATGGGCCAGAGATAGTGGAACAGACCACAAGAAAAATACAACTGATCCGACAGCGTTTATTAGCGACTCAGAGTCGACAGAAAAGCTATGCGAATGTTCACCGACGGGACTTAGAGTTTGCAAAAGACGATTTTGTATACTTGAAAGTATCACCCATGAAAGGAGTAGTCAGGTTTGGCAAGAGGGGAAAGCTTGGTCCCAGATACATTGGGCCATTCAGGATCACGAAGAGAGTTGGACCCGTAGCCTACGAGCTTGCCTTACCTTCAGAGTTAGCACATGTTCACAATGTGTTTCATGTCTCGATGCTAAGGAAGTGTATACAGAGTGCAGATCAAGTGATTGAGCACGAACCATTAGACGTCCAAGAAAATCTGAGTTACATAGAGCATCCAGTTCAGATTTTGGATCGTCGAGATCAGGTACTACGGAACAAGACTATTCCATTAGTCAAAGTTCTATGGCGGAATCACCGGATGGAAGAGGCTACTTGGGAGCGAGAAAATGATATGCGCGCTAAGTACCCACACTTATTTCCATAGTAGTATATGCTAAGTTTGGTGACAAACTTATTTTTAAGGGGGTAAGAATGTAATATTCTGACCCGGGATACGTCATGTGTACCGAGGTAAGTCGGTCAAATAGTGTAATTCGAACTGTTAAAATGTGTATATCATGGTATTTCATGGAAATGAATGACTGGAAACTGTAAATGATGGAAATGAATGACCAAGGCCAGGTAACACCCGAGCACCCCAGGACATTGCATCGTAATGCGTGCATGCACGTATGCCCATGCATGCATACATGTACGTATGTGTATAGCCCGTTCAAAATGAATGTATGTATATATGATTAAAAGTAGATTTATACACCTACACATGGATGTATATACATGTATAAAATATGTATTTTATATGTATATATATATTTATAACATAATGTATTTATGTATATATGTATAAATAAGGAATTTAAAAGAAAAGAAATAAGGAAAGGGGAAACTGCCAATAGCAGTATATAGGAGTAGTGTGTGTGTGTGTGTGTCGGTTGGGTGAGGTGTGTGTGTGTGTGTGTGTGTGATGTGTATAATATAATATATATATATATATATATATATGTGCACATCACAACTCTCCCAAGCCAATAAATGCAAAGTTGCATTTGGCAGAGGGAATACCAGAAACTAAGTCAAGAAAAGGGGCCACAGAAGGGGGAGTAACCGAGAGAGAGAGAGAAAAGTGGGAAGTGACAAGGGCGGTGGAAGTGATGAGGGTTCTCTGTATGTGTATATAGGGAACGTACATAGAGACAGAAAAGAGAGAATCATTTCGGGAGGAACTAAGCCAAGAAAGAAGAAGAAGAGGAGGAAACCACAAGAGAAATACAGAAAATTTAGGTGAGTCATCACCCACTATTTTATGATTTAAAGCATGATAGTTTGATTTAAAGCTAGGGTCTTGATAAGCATGAGTTAAGCTTTTAAATGCAAAAAGAACGATAGAAAAAGATGCTAAAATGACTGAGAAAATAGGAGTTGCAGGTCTCGGTTGCACCATGATTTTATGCTTAAAAGCTTGGTTTAAGTTTATGAAAATAAACCCTAATAGTGCAGAAAACGTTTAGGATGGAATTTGAGTGAAAATCGTGACCCAAAAGTCACGAAATTTGAAATGAAGCTCTGACCGAAAAATTGGCCGGAGATATTTAAACCCATATTTGTGAAGATCAAGACGGTCTTGATCAAAACGGAGGATGGATTCATGATCCCTATGTGGTGGGGAGTGAAACAGCATTCAAAACCGGGGGGGAATCCATCGGGAACCGGTGACAGTCGCCGGAGAAGACGACTGTGTACAACCGGAACCCTACCGGAGTACTGGGGAAGACGACCGTGAAATCGTGAGGCAACCGGGTTAAATTTAAACCAGATCCGGGTTCGGATCGGGTCGGGACCCGACCAGAAATGAAATGGGAAAATGAAACTGTTTCATTTTATATATTGGATTTTAAATGAATTGGGTCGTTTGGTTACAGGGATAGGAAATGTCAAAAAATCTGAGTTTGGGCTTATCCAAACCGTGGATAGGGTAGGAACCAGGATATTGGAATCCGGTTCTTTAAAATGGACTGAACCGTTTGGTTCAGTGAAGGGGCAGACCGGTTTAGGGTTTTTGGTTCTGAACCAACTGGTTCAGACCGCAGCTTTTGGAAATTATAAACCGGCCCCAAATGTTTTAAGAAATGTCACTGTGGCCCAAACAGGAAAATTAATAAAATATTAATTTTTACAAAAATGCCCCTATTTCAAATATAGGTCAAACGAAGTCCAAACGATGCAAATGAATAGTCAATTTTTATTATCTCAAACATTCTAAGATCAATGGTGGGGTCTATTTCACGATACGGGATCCCAAAAAATAAAATATACATAAAAGTGCAAAATGACCATTTTACCCTTTTGGTACAAATGTCCAAATGGAATTCCACGAATGCCTAAATCGACTTTCTTCGGCATTCCGGACTCAATGGTAAAGGCTAAATTTATATTTGAGATACTTATGATAGAAAGGCATAAAATTTGATGAATAGCATTTATTTCGAAACGTAATTACTGATATATAGGGAACTCGAAAGGCAAAGGCACACTCACGGATTTCCTGATATAGGACTGCATTAGAGGTAAGTGGATCACTCTCTCTTACATGTGGTGTTTCCACAAGCCAAGTTTATTCTTTTACTGCCAAACTCGTACTCTTGAATGTATTGATATCCTTGTGTTCCATAATTCGATATTTTCTATCTTGTGGACATTTGACTGACTGATGTATCATTGTTATCATGTTACACTGTGCCTTGAAAGGCCTACTGTTGTATCCTTATTAAATGAATGATATTCCATTTTTATATTCTATGGAATTACTTATGCTCATGGTATGTTTATGAACACGGGAGTTGTGCTCAGTCACAACACCCATCTGATGCTATCTGATTGACTGGGACCTACGGGTCAAGTCCGTGAACGGACAAATGGCAATTCACTGGAATTCACTGGGGGGTATGCCGGGCCCCAAAAGATCGAGGGTCTGCCGAACCCTGACACAGAATAACAGCATCTCTTATGATTGATAGAACTTGATTGCTGAATGACATCATCCCTTATGATTCTTCGAGTCTCGAGGGACTTGTATTATTGATTTGATTGTGATCGGTTCATTGTGGCAGTACTTCATTGTTGTTACATTATCATTGAAATTCTTGATATTGATATTACACCCAATACTTCTGATTGTGTATTGTGATTACTGTTCATTGGCCCTCGTGGCAATTGTTTCCATTGGTCCTCATGGCAATTGTTTTCATTGGCTATCACGGCATCTTATTCTTATGATTGGCTATCATAATCTTATTCATGGATTTATTGATCATCGATACCAGTGTTGGAGATCTGCATTTACTTACTGAGCTTTGTAGCTCATTCCACTCCACTTACCCCCCATTTCAGGTGATGACGCTGCGAGACCCCAGTAGGAGTCTGAGAGCGTAGGGGGACATTTTGAAGTACTGTACCAGTCTGTGTTAGTTCTCCCATGTATTCACCACCCCCGGGTGCTGGTTACGTTTAGTTCTCATTTTGTCTTATGTAGAACTATGTCATGTATTTAATAGACTTCCGCTGTTTAAATTATTAAAAGACTTCCGCTGGATTACTGTAATTGATAAAGACTTCCGCTGTTCATTATTTAAAATTTTTAGTACATTGCATATTAGTACTATGATACAGGAATGGAAAAAGTAGGGACGGCTTTCGGGTCAGCCTTGCGACACGAGATCCTCATAGGGTGGGTTTTGGGTCGTGACAAATTAATTGGTAATTAGGTTTGGATATTACACCCCCCTCTTTTGATGTGTTTAATTATTTTATTGGTCTATCGTGACTGTTGAGAGATTCCCGATTAATTGTCTTAATTATTCTTTATGTCGGTTCTAATTAATAATTAGCAAACTAATTGTTAATTAATCAGGTCGGGGCTGTTACAAAGAATAACATCATACCCATAAATTTCTAAGGGTATAAGATCAGCTACCAGTTGTGTACCTATAATATGTATCTCACAAGTTCTATACATTGCATTCCCCAATAATGATTCCCCCGATGGTATAGATACATTCAATAGATAGCCTAGGGGTTCTGTCTCTAAGTTTAACTTAGCAAAATATGTAGGGGATATAAAAAAATGCGTAAAACCAATATCAAATAATACATGAGTAGGCTGTGAGCAAACTAGAAGGGTACCTACGACTACTGAAGTAGTATGCTGCATGTCTCCCAGTATGATAGAGAAAACCCGTCCTCCTTGCTGTTGTACATTCCATGGCCCAATTGGTCTAGTATTGCAGGTCTGAGACTTGGCCACTAGGGCTGTGGGTGCTAGGGCTCTGATTGAAGCAGCACTAGTTGCGGCTTTGTTGTTCTAGGGACATTTTCTTGCATAATGCCTAACTTGACCACAATAGAAGTAAACATTACTGTCCTTGAGGCATTGCCTCTTGTGGACTCTCTAGCAGTTGGGGCATTTAGTTGCACCCCTTTTATTGTAACTCGCCCTTCTCTGACTAGGACCCATGTGTTGGGATCCAATTCCGAGCCTAGTGAATGAGGACCCTTGCCTAAAAAATAAAGTCCTTTGCCTCTTATTTCAATAACCTCCTGATCTCTGATCCCATCTCTTATTGGCGAATCCCTTGTCACCCTGCTCAATAATCTTAGCAGTTTCCACCACTTTATTATAAGTGGTCAACCGCTAGGGCCCTAGTCGATCCTTGATGGCCCATCTAAGCCATCCTTCGGAGCAAATCTGGCAACTCAGTAAATGTGGCCTCGTACTACTTCATCGTCATTCCTCCCTATTGTAATACTAGGAACTCGGTAACTTTTCAATTCTTAATTTTTTGGAGGAAGTTTGCTTGTTGAAGATCGTTGCCAGTCCATATTTGGTTCTTTGGCCTCTTCTAGAAGCCACCACTTGTGTGCAGCTCCCTTGAACATGAATGTGGCATATGCCACATTCTGAACCTCAATACACGTCAGGATGCGAAAGATCCTATCCATCTCTAATAGCCACTCTTCAGCTGCTGTGGCTCCTTGAGTACTGTCAAAAGATGAGGGTTTCATCTTTTGAAACCGCTTATACGGGAACATCTGATCTCTCTCGTTCCTCTGTCGGCCTCTTATGTTGACAAAACGCTCCTGTCGTATCGGCTCATTAGTACTGGCCTGACTCCTAGGTAGAGCCTCAATAACCCTTTCCATTAGTTGCTCTAAGCGATCTAATCGATCCGCAGCTATCAGTGTATTCCTTGTGTTAACCATCATTGTAAAAGATAATCAGTCAGTGTTCACGTAAGATAACAGTCAGTGTTCACTAAAAAGTCTAACATAGCAATTTAAGTATTATCTATCGACTGACTCTTAGACTTACAGTCTTAGTATTCTAATCCTGTCTCCCCGACTTATTAGAACCTAAGGCTTAGCTCTGATACCAAGCTGTCACGACCCGAAACCCACCCTATACGGATTGAGGATCGCTGGGCCAACCTTGTGGCCATCCCTACTTTTCTTTCCTTGTACCAGTGACATAAATGTGTAATATACAAATTTAAACATTTATACAACGGAAGTCTTAAATAATTATTACAAGGTTCTACATATATCAAAGTGGGAACCTAACATTACATCACCCTTAGGTGGTGAATATATGGGAAAACTGCAACATCCTTTCTAGTACATTTTTTAAAATACTCTCCTATGATTTTAAGCTCCTACTGCCATCTTATAGCGTCCCTTCCTAAAACAATAAGTAAGTCTGAATGAGCTAACAAAGCTCAGTAAGTAAATTTTCATCTCTGCCATTGGTCAGGGTCAATATAGAAAGAACATAATCCAATGATAAACAAAGATGTGAAACATGATAGCCAATCATGGAATAAAATGCTACAGTAGCCAATCAAGAGTAGAATGCCATAATGACCAATTAATAGTAGAGATCACAATAACCAGTCATGAGTAATGGATAACAATAATATAATGAACATGGGATCATCAATGAGGGTCTGTCAAAACAATAGATATACTACCATAATAAATAGATAGCCAATCAATCGTAAATCAATGGATAAGCTTTCAACATAAGATTATTCACAGTGAATAACATGATAATCCTATGAATCCAATAAAAGATATGATATCAAATCAAACATAAGTGATGCATATTCTGTTCAGTGCTTGGCACACCCTTAGTCCTTTGGGGCCCGACATACCCCCAATCAAAATACTCATTACTTATATAACGCCATCATTACCATATGTCCATTCATGGACTACCTTTGACCTGTAGGTCCAGTCAATCAGAAAAAGCATCGAATGGACATTGTGACTGAGCCCAATGCTGGAATTCATAATATATCATGATCATTCATAATTCCATACGAAGTGTACATGTATGGAATACCATTCATTTCAGTAAGAACATAATAGTCGGCATTTCAAGGCATAGTACAAAATGTACAACATAATGATCAATGATATAACAGTCAATAATATCTACAAGATAGAACAAGTATCACATTGTGGAATCAATAAGCATCAGGTACGTATAAGAGTATAACTTTGGCAGTAATAGGAATAATCATGGTTGAGACTACCACATGTAGAGATCAGGTTTTACTTACCTTTAACAGCCTGTTTTACCTTAGTATTCAGTCAATTTTTTCTTTCCCTTTGAAGTTCCTATAAATCAGTAGACATATCTTAGCTTGACACTATGTACAGTCTAATGCCCTAAAATTAGTCAATTCTATGCATATTGGTATTATAGGTATCTTATTTGGGTAAACAGACTCTACCGTTGAGTCCGGAACGTTGAAGAAAATAAGTTTAGGTTTTTGCAGATTTCAGTTTGGCTTTGGGCATCACTAGGGGCATTATGGTCATTTAGTATTTCTACGGGTCTTAATTTTTTAGGACCCCGTCTCGTGAAATGGACCCTTCTATTGGCTTTAAAATGACCAAAAAATTAAGAAAATACTATTCATTCACTTTATTCGGGTATCGAAATTATTTACTATATTTAATTTAGTTATCTAAATTAATATTTTGTATTAATTTTGGTGAAATAAGGACATATGTGCCTTAGTGGCATAGTGGTCAGCGTGTGGGGCATAAGTTCCCACACGCTCGGAGGTTATGCGCTCAATTCCTGGGGGTAGCCGCCCCCTTTTATTTTTCAATGAAATCCTAACCCAAACAACATATTAGGGGTCTAACCAAGGATAGGCTGTTCCCATTCCAAGTAGGTCTATTTAAAATAATTTCTTACACTTGTTACCAAGCAGACCTGTTCGACTTTTAAATTTAAAACAGACTTCACAGAAACGACGCAGTTTCACTTAATAGGTTTTAAAACCACATTGTTCCTATTCCATTATTCATCATCTTCCCCATTAAACACGTAGTGTTGCCTTAATTCACCATTTTCACACTTTCTCTATTTCATGGAGTTCTAGAACTCTAAATCACCTGCGGTTTCTTCCTATGGATTCCTAAGGTTATGGGGAACATTTTGGTATTGTTTTGAGACCTCGAGGTTGTAATACCCCAAAAATCCGACACGGCTTAGAGTATACACCGATTTAATACAAATAAATTACGTGACATTAATAATCCGAGATAACCTAAAATGCAGTAAACCATAATTGTTTAATTATTAGAAAATATAAAATTAATCCAGACCACTAAAAATGAGATAGGCTCAGAAAATAATTAACCCGGTCACCCGAGTGCCGGAATTAATAATTGGGATTGATGCGAGAAAATTAATTATCCAGATAATATAAGTGTAAAATAAATTAGTAATAGAGATCCAAAATAAAGAAATAAAGAAATATATATATATATATATATACATACAAAAGCAAGAAAACAAAATTGGAAGAAGCGTGAAGCTTCTAGATATCTGTAGACAAATGGAGAAAAAGAGAGTCGGTGGGAACCGATTGAAAAAAAAAAAAAAAAAAGAGAAAAAGCAAAGAAGAAGCTTGAAGCTCCTAGAGCCAGAAGAGAGAAAAAAAAAAATTGCCAAAGGCACTAGAAGGAGGGAGAGATAGAGAGACGATGTGCAACGAAAGCTGCTGGAACCAGAGGAAGAAGAGAGCGACAGTAACAGTGCTCCAACAGCAACAAAAACACAAAGCAACAGGTGGTATATATATGCGTATATATGCGTGTATATGTGCATAGCTCGGTTTGTAGAAAAATGAGACAAAGAGAGAAAAAGTCGGTGGAGAAAGGGCCAATACGCAGAAGCAGGGGAGAGGAAGAAATAGAAGTCGTAGGGAGACGGAACTGCAGTGGTTGATTAATCGTTGGATGATGATATTGCGGCTGAACGGAGACTGTCGTGGCTCGGAATTGGGTATGTGGTCGCTACTAGAGTTGCGATAGGGGGCGATGACGATGTTGCGGCAGTGCGGTGCTGCAGAAAATTGGGGGAATTGGCTATATGTGTGTTGGTGTGGTTATGTTGCGGTGCAAAGAAAAGGAATGGCAGTAGCAGCGCACAACAGTAGCGCAGCAGCAGTCGTCTCGTCTTCGCTGCCTGTTCACACTGTTGGACATCGATTCGACCCAATTCACCAGTTTGATAGAAGCAGAGTGTGACGATGCTTGGTTGATGGGTGTGTGTGACGGTACTGCTGGAGAGAAATTGTAGAGGGGGCAGTGCAGCAGGGGTATGTGCATATGTGTGTGTTTGTAAAGTGGTGCAGGGGAAGATTGATTCAACCGGTTAGAGGAGCTGCCGTTGGATGCTGCAGAACCGAAATTATTGGAGCAATGGCATGCAGCAACAGCGTGTGGCAGCAGGAGCATGTGTATATATATTTATGTATTTGTATGTTGTGTAATTCTGAGTTGGGATTGTGGTGATTTTGGCACAACAGGGGAATTATACTGGCTGTAGCGGTGCAGAATTGGGGACTGACCTGAATGGATAGAAACTGAGCAAGTTGTATCGCTGATCTGGTTGTGTTCGTGTTTGGAGGTGAGGTTAGGAATCCTCACACTATGTTTGGTCTGAAGATGGTATTTTTAGTTGTATAACTTGCTTTGTTGAGGTTTGAATTGGGGGAGAAAGCAGCAGCAAGGGAAGTGAGACAGTGAAGTTGCGGTTTGGTGAAATCCCAACTCGCGATAGTTTTCCTCTCGGCTTGATTACGATGCATAGCCCATAACTCGAATACTCTGTTCTCTCAACTGGAAGAGCTATGCAAAGGGTTAAATAGCTGACAAAGAAGGGTTTTGATGGGCATATATCTGTACGTGTGTGAAGCATTGTAAGGGAGGATTTGCAGTGAAACTTTTGAGGATTTGGTTGTTAGAAACTAGTTGGGATTGATTGGGTGCCACGAAATTGGCGGAGGCAACGATTGAGGCAGACGATGTGCTTATTGGAAACAGTTCACTGCACGGAATGGATAGCTTCAGTCAATTTAGGTGTTGGGTCTCTTGTTCAGGTGGATATGGCTCACTCAATTTCAAAGTAGAGAAATTATTGTCCGTTCATCTAGAGGGTTAACTGAGCCTGGAACTTTATTCAAAACTTAATAGCTATCCTTCGGGATGTTGTTATCTGTTATGATGGCACGGTGAGAGATGTTACGGAAAGAGAGAGATCAATAACTGGAATTCTGATTCCGGGGTTGCCAAATGAATCCAATGGTACCGACATCAGGTAATTACTTTCTCTTCATCTCTGCTCTTATGCTAAACCAATATTTGACAATAAGAGGCTAAATTGCAGCTTGCCATGATCCTTAACAAATGTGATATCTTTTATGGTTTGGGGTTGATAGTTAATAATGATAAATTTAGTTTTGTGCCTAGCAAAATTATAATGCCTTGCATAAAGATTAAATGATTACTTATTAGATATCAATAGAGTCTAAATGACTTAGATTATAATCTTGATAGTTAATAAGCTTAATTAAAGAATATAATAGTCTTAGTTGAAACCTAGTGAGAGGATAGCAGGTCATTAAACTATCTTAGGCGATCCGATAGACGTCTAAGGTGATGAATAATATATGAATGGTTAAATTCTGACCTGTCTGTAATTAATGATGATTATTCAGGACGATGATTATTGAGGACATGCATGGAGGTACCTAACGCATCTAGGGGATATCTGTGAATGGAGATAAGCATAAGTTTGTGAGTAGCTCGGACTCCTGACTTGGTGTATATTTTCTGTACTACCTAAACTTGTATACTGTACTGCTTTATATGCTGAACTGTTTTATACACTGCATTGTTTTAATGTACTTGATTTCATGCATATTCCTTGTATTGCACTACATCTGGCATGATTCTATCCTGTATCTTGATATCTCATGTTCTGATTTTGTTGGAGTCTATTGTTCTAACTTGTCTACGCTATTGGAGTCTGATTCGTGTTTATCTTGTCATGTTAAGTCTTGGGCCCCTCGGGATTGAGTATATCAGTGGATGGATGGCTGGCTCTGTGGGACGCCCAGAACTCAGCATCCGCTCAATCTTGTCTGTTCCGCTCTGATACCGACCCCAGCCGGAGGTGTGCGATATAAGGCCCTCCATGTGCCGCCATGACGCGGGCCCTCCATGTGTGGGGGAGGGGGTGGATGGGAAGTAATGCCATCCCACATCGCCTGGGGAAGGTTCAGGTAATTTGAGCTGTATCCGTTCTATTTGAGCTGCATTGTTCTATCTGAGTTACATTTGAGCATGCATATGTATATATGAACTGGTTTTGAAACCCATGGCAGGAACCTATGTTACTCACTGAGCTTGTTTAAGCTCATTCCATTTATTTAACATTTTTCAGGGTATATCTCCATTGGATTAGAAAGCACAAGGACATGTCACTAGTGGACTGAGAGGCATTCCCAAGTGAGGATCTGATGTCAATAATATGTGGAGACTTGGATTCTAATGGATTGATCTTGGCTATACAGGTGAGCGTTATGATATAGATGACTTTATTCATATGTAATAGATGAGTAGGGACATGGCTCATGGTAATGGTACTCTCGAGGAATTTGATATGCTCTGTGTTATATATCTGTTATAGATGTGCTCTGTGGTTAGAGTTATTAGTTGTTTGGTTATAGACTTGCTCTGTGATACATGCTTATGAGGTATATAGTTGAGTTGCATTCCCGAGATAAAAAGGTTTTAATTTCCGCTGTTCTGACCCTACATTTGGAGTGCAATTCATTATACGGTTCAGAAGATTGCCTTCGGTTGGTCGCATTGTCAGTCAGAGACTGACAAGGCGGCTAACTGGCATCACATTTTCGCATCCGCGTAGGGTGGGGTGCGGGATGTGACAGAGGTGGTCTAAAGAGCTTGGTTGAGCTCTCATGGTGTATTCGGTTTTTCCCTCAGTAAATGCTCATTTCTCCATGAAAATGAGTATGGTTTGTTCTAAGGTGATTCTCTCATCATGGGGTGTAATATCCCGACCCGGGATACCGGGTCACGTGACACGTACTACGAGGGAAGAAAATCATATATATGTACATTAATTAATTAATTGATTATTACATTAATTAATTAATTATAAGACTTGATATATATATATATATGGATTAATTAAATGTATGTAAATGTATATATATATATATATATATATTAAATAAATGAAATATGAAAAAGATGAAAAGTGAAGAGGTGAACAATGTGAATGTGTGTGTGTGTGTGTCGGCAAATGTGTGTGTGTGTGTGTGTCTTGTATATATATGTGTATATGTATATATATGTATATAATATGTATAAATATCTATGGGAAATTAATGCAAAGTAGGAAAGAGAGAAGGCTGAAATTATGAGATGGGAAGTCTATGTAGGGCTAGAATTCAGAATGTAGAGAGAGAGAAAGATAGCTGTAGAGAGAGAGAGAGGTGGGAGGAGTGAGAAGAGTCGGTCACTTCTCTATAAAGGCCAAGCATGCAAATCATGCTTTCTTCTTGCTAAAGAAACCAAAAGAACAAGAACTGAAGAGAAGAGAAGAAGGATTAGAGTAAGAAAGAGGAGGAAAACCAACCAAAAAGGTGAGAATATTCAAAACTGTCAAAATTCCCTCTCTAGAATTTCTCTACATATGAACTGATTTAAAGCTTTCATTTTGTATATATGATGTTTAGAACACGTCTAAACCTTAACAAGCATGAAAATATAGCTTAAAAACACCTAAGATTGCATGACCCATAAGCCACGGCCATGGATGGACCTTGCACAAGCAGGTCTGATCGAAGGGAAACCAAACTTGGTTTGGTGTATAGGGACCTCTTTTAGACCACATAAACATGTTAAAAACGTGTGACCGCGACCAAAAAGCATGAACAAAGGCCCTCAAATGTTAAGTTGCAGGTTTCGGGTCTACACCCCAAACCTCTAAACTCATGATTTAAGCCGTTTATTTAAATGAAAACTTAATCTCCATGAAGAGGGGATCACAACAATCCAAACCTCATAAAAAATGGTCAAGAAACGAGTGTGAACCGAGGCTATTACAGGTTCAGCTATCATGTCCAAAACCGAGCATGTGAAGGAGTTTTAAAGCTCAAAATCAATGCCAATCGATTTGTATGAACCTTAGGGATAAATTGGGACAAAAACAGTCGAGCTTGGAAGAGTAAAACGTCACGAAATAGGAGAAAAAGGAAATCGGGAATTAGGGTTTTTCAGTCGGTCGCTCGGGGAAGACGACCGAGTCGACTCGTGCACCGTTTAAAATGGTGGGTGAACTCGGGACAGGTGGCAGCCTTGGGGCTTGCCACCGAGTTATTGGAACGGCGCCGTTTAGGGGCGTATACGGTTATATATAAACCGTGTTATGAAAAATTAAGGAAAAAGGAAGCAAATGTTGCTACGGGGTTTCGATCCCTAACCCTCGCGCGTGGGAAGTCTTCTCCTTTCCACTCGGCCACGCGCTCACATGTGTCCATTTATAAACACGATATATATATATATTATAATGTATATATTACGGAAATTAAAAAGGTGCAGCCGCACCTGGTGGGACTCGATCCTGTGATGTATGGGGAGGGAGATGGCACGCTGGCCAGCGTGCCATCCTATTCAACCTATTCTCTTTTCCCCATTAATAATATATATATTACATGTTATAATTAATTTAATTAAATTTGATTAATTAAATTAATTACTCCGAAATGGCCCGTTGTCCAAAAATTACAAGTTATATATGTAACCTTACTATCTTGGACCCCCTAAGCCCATTGGTGAGGTCTACGACATGAGATGAGGTCCCGAAAAATTTAAGAACCCTAGAAAATGTCAAAATGACCAAAATGCCCTTACCCCATAAACAAGTCAAACAAAGTCCAAATTTAATAAATGAATAGTGTATCCTTACTATTTCGGATATTCTGAGACTAATGGTAGGGTCCGTTTTACGAGACGGAGCCTGAAAAATAAAGTCACGTAAGGGATAAATGACCAAAATACCCCTTGACCAAAATTGACAAATTATTAATGTATTCTTACTATTTTGGACCTTCTGAGTCCAATGGTGAGGTCCACGACATGAGACGGGGTCCCAAAAAATAAAGACACGTAAGGAGGGTAAAATGACAAAAATACCCCTGGTACCCCTAAAGCCAAGATGAATCAGAAAAGGTCTAAACCGACTTTCTTAAACACTCCGGACTCAATGGTAGAGTCTATTCGACCTAAAGAAATGTCTAAAATGAAAAGACATAAAATTTGATGAATAGCATCTGTTAGATGACTATGAACTGAAATGTTGCCAAAGAACTAAACTGAGGCAAATACGAGAAATGAAATACGATAAGACACGACACGTAAACATGTTAAGTAAATAACTTTAAATTAAAGTTAATGGAACTCCCAGAAGAGTATGATTGTAGAAATCTATTTTTCTTGACATGGTAAATTGTGTTTTAAACAGATAATTAACTAAACACAAAATGAGCCAAGAAAAGGAAGTCACTCCTATGATGACAAGGGCCCAATTGGCAAGTGACCCAAGACAGCAAGCTTTCCGGGAACAGCTAGAAAGACAACTTCAGCTGATTCAAAATCGTATCCGAATTTCTAAAACAAATGAAGTATGCTGTGTAAGCCCCTTTATTTACAAGACAATAACAAAGGAGCAGTTAGCCGCTAAACAGCTTAAGAAACGGGAAGATACGGAAACATTACAGGAATGGCTTCAAAGGTTAAAGGAAGCCAGGGGCAAAGCACCCAAATAGAGCAGGACTAAAAGTACAAGGTGAGTAACCCTGTGTTTGAATTGGAAATTTGACTCCATGATTTAAAAAGGGTTTTAAGTATAAGATATGAAGTATTTGAAGTTTCAAATTCAGTATTTACATGATTCAGTTTTTAATTGTTCTGTTTTAGAAATTCATTGTGACATGCTTAGTGATTGGTTTTCTGCAACAGTTTTTCCTTCAAATACTTTTTAGCATGTCTAGTTAAAATGTAATTATTGTTAAATATTCTGAATTTGCTTACTTCAAGTATACGAATGTTTATTACGAATTTATGAAAAGTATTTATAAGACAAGTCACATGATAAATGTTTTACAAGATGAATGGTGCATAAGCACTTAGACAGGATTCTGAGTTTTCAGTTGCCCTGTAAAATAGGCAGGATTTTGGGTTTTACGGAACTCAATTGCCCTGTAAAATGCCCGGTAGCAGGATCTAATCCCTCAGGCAGATGAGATATCTCCATAGATAAGTAATATGGGACTCCGGTTCGAAACGGATTCCACTAATGGAAGTGATAAGACGACAAATGATTTGAAAGTGGAAGCAAGTTTTTACTCTCATTTTCATTATGCATATGATGAGTTTTATATACTCTATTTAAGAAATACATGATATGTTATATGTTTTAAAGTTCACATGTATAAGTTTAGCTTGAATGTTTTAAATATTTCACAGCTACATGTTTTAAGGAATGCATATATCTTGTATTCAATTATATGAACAATTGGCGGTGATTATTTTACGAACTCTTATGTACTAAACCACTGCCAATTGAAAAACACCATGACGAATACTGGAATTGCTCACAAGCTTAGATTAGCTTACCCGGACTTTGTTCGGACCCCCCTTTCAGGTAAATAGCAGCAGTTTGGATTTAAGGACGATGATGACAAGTCTGCTGATTTTGGGAGAACATGGTTAATTAGTCTCTTTTGATAAGTCTGTAAACTCTAATAGTACTTTTATATTAATAGACATAGTAAGGTCATGTAATAAGCCCTCTGGGCAAATCGGTTATGTATGGTATGAATGTATGAAGTCTTTAAGTTTTTAGTTATACTCTGAATGTGTAACCATGTATGCTATGTATGGAGCGGCAGTACCGAATGGATGTGCATAATTTAAAAATGATAAAAGAAAAGAAAAAGTTTTTCACGCTTCCGCAAAACGTATGTTGCACATCTATTCGATACCGCTGCATATGCGAGCCTTGTCTCGGGGCCCTCGGGTCTCGGGGCGGCGATCGCGATCCGGTAATCCGCTTAGGGTGGGTTTCGGGTCGTGACATGGGGAACAATTCCTTATTTAGAAATCAAGGTTTGGGGTCCATTTTAGGGTGATGGGTCATTTGTCCGTGACTTGTAACTCAATGGTTGAAGGTCATTTCCATGGCTTTTTGGTCGCGGTCTAGGGTTTTCATAAGCCTTGTGACCTCTAGTTTTGATCCCAGGCAACAGAAATAGGTTTTATGGAAGTTGATTCAGGTATGAGTTTTTGAAACTCAGTCATGGTGGTTTGTAGTTTTTCCTTATTTCCTTGGGTCTGTCCTACCATGATTCCTTCTAAACTACTATTCACAACGTTTACAGAACATGCATATGAATTTAAAATTTCTAAAAATTGAAACAAAAACTTTGGAAAATCATACAGATCTTACCCTTTTCGATTCCTCAGTTTCTCTTCTCTTCTCTTCCCTTTCTCCTTCTTTTTTGTTCTTCTTCTTCCTTTGTGTTCTTTTCTTTCCTTTTACCTCATGCTAGGCATGCATATATATAAGCATAATTACAAAAATATCACCTTCCTCCTTCACCGCCTTTCATTCTTTCTCTCTCTCCTCCCAATTTTTGATCTTTTTCCTTATTTTACTTTTATTGATATTTGTATATAATATAGTATATATATATAAGCATGTCGGCAACACTCATTACACACACTTCCTTCACCTTTTTCACTCACACACACTTTTGCACACACATTTCCTTCACATACATATATATACACTGTTGTATATATATATATATATAGACACACACACACACACACACATATATATATATATATATATATATGAAACACACACACACGGCCTTACACATATACACACACTTCCATTTATATATATACATATACGTGTATATATATATAAATATATATATACCCACACATATATACACACGCACTCATACACACATATACTAACATATATATATATACATACCCATATATGTGTATAAATTTATATACATATATGTACACATACATCGATACCTACTCATGGCTTGCTCGGGTATTATCCAGGTGCTCAGGACTGTTCATATTCCAAAACTGAGCTATTCATTCAATATCATAAAACAAACCCTAACGGTTCGGGTTTACAGTGGTTGCTCGGTTACATTTTGGGTCGAGGTATTATAGTGGGTCCCACTAAGTTAGCTTCCAATTTGTCAATTAAATCTTAATTATCTCATAATTAATTTTAATTAACCAATTAATTTCAATTAACTCCACTATATAATTGAAATTGCACTCCAACTTAGTATAATAGAGTAAATTCATATACACTATACTTTTGCAGTTGACCCCTTTACATAGAAACTAATAATCAGGGTTCTATATTATCCTATCAAATTAATTCTCTAATTATTTTAAGAACCTAATTAAATAATTATTAATCACTTGCAATTGGTTATCCTTTCAATAAACAATTTACTGAAAAGACCAGATTAGGATTTCAGTGATTAACCCATTGAATTAGCACAAAAGTCATATCCATGTTTCTAATATATAGTGTAGATTCCATCTTGAGAAATATGTGTTCCCACAGTCTAAATAATGACTTTTTAAGATACCGAGGTGTTGATCTAAAAGACCTCACTCATTAGTAACTCAAAGACATCACTATTCAGAACTTGAGTTCACTATCCTCTCACGATTAAGGGCTTTTTGCGAATAGTGAATAAGAAACTTATTAAAGGTGACAGTTTCAAATAATGCATTTCTTATAGTGATCTAGTTCAGTGTATTCCCAATACACCAATACAAGAACCTAGAGTCCACTACTCTGATGGTTGAGATAAACTACCTTATCACATAAAGGTTAACTGTATTACAGCTTTATAGATTAGATGTCCAGTCTTATGAATAGTCGCGAACAATTATAGAATTGCCTATATAAGCAGTTCATATCTCCTGTGTATAAATCTCATTTATACACATGAACCACTCCTAGTGACAATTCAAGGACTAATCATCTCATAATATAAAGTAACATCCAAACATATGGTAATATGAAATTCAATAATAAATCAAATCTATTAAATAATAATAAAATGTCTTGGATATGAGGGCACACATCCTAACAAGAGATATATAGAAGTGATTTGAGTTAAAATTAGAGAGATTAAAAATGAATTCCGTAGCTAAATTGGGTGCTATCAGCAACACTAGTTCAACTTTGGAAGGTTGCAACTTAATCAATTTAAGTCTAAATCGAGTGAAATTTAGGTTTAAATTGAAGCCCTAGATGTATAGTTTTTGTTAAAATTGGTTTTACACAAACTCCAAGCTAATTTTGATTTATGATTGTTTAAAGTCAGGTGGTCAAAACTGAAAATTGGGATGATGTAAAACAGTCCACTTCAAACCGTCATATCTCTCCCAATTCTTTGAATTAAATTCTAAATATTTTCAAGGATGTATATCTATGTATCACCTTTGATCTTATATATTATAAGCATCATTTGGCCATAATATGAATTGAATATAGTGATTTTACCAAAATTGTCCAGATCTTGACCTTAGTGAATTGTTTGACTTATATCTCGAGCTGTATGTGTAATTTTTTGATGATTCCAAATCTCAATGAAACTAGACTCAATATGTAATGTTTTTAGAAATTTTCATTAAACTTGAGCAAAGGAATTGAGAGTAAATTGAATTTGAACATAGGGGTACTACCTAGGGAATTTTAGAAAAATTTGGACTTTCACGGTTACTGTTCACCCAAGATTGCTTCATTTTTCCTTCTACCATCCTGATGGTTTAATTTGCGTCATAACCACACATAATTAAGGACACTAAATAGAACTTAAACATAGTTTTGGTAGCCTTGGATATATATATATATATATATATATATATATGATATATTGAGTATAATGAACTCAGCGATGAGACCTATTTAACTAAATGAAGCTCATAAAGTATAGGTCCTTAGGAAATATAGCATAAAATAGTGTATAATAAATGTTAATCGCCTTTATAAGACCTGAGAAGACTAAGGAGCATCTAAGGGAGATTAATTAGCTAAGTATTAAACAAATTTGAGTAACCTTGAACCTTGAAATGGAGAATTTTCTATTGAATACAGTTCCTATAGTTTTATGATACTACATGCAGTACTTTTACATCTTAATATTACTTTATCAAATGTTTTAACTGCATGTCTTTATTAGCATGTCTTTAACTGTTCTACATGGTATGGATAGTTTAATGAAATTTTTTGCAAGCATGTTTTAGCATTAAATGATATGCCATAAAAAGTTTAAAGCTCATGACAAATAGTCATACCCAGTTGAGGGTTAAGCCAGGCCGTGTAAGCCAAAAGCTCTAGATTACACCTAGTCACACATGTGACTACCCACAGGTCTTACGGGACAAAGATGATGAAAGGTTGGCATACATATTATTTCATTACTCAAGTTTTAGAACCATAGCTTTATGTTATTATGATTTATCTTGAAAAACTAGACTGACATGAATCCTTGCTTGATTTCATAATATAACTTTTAAATATTAGTTATGTGCAAATGTTTTTACAAATGCCAGTGACTTTAAGAATAGACATTTTCTATTGCTATACATGAAAGTTTTAAGAATTCTCAAAATTATGAAAAGGGATTTTCAGAAACCTATTATTGGGGGCTGGTGTTACTTATGAGCTTTCCACAAAGTTCACAGGTATTTATCCTATATATTTTAGGTGGAAGCTCAGAAAACGTAGCTTATAAAAAAGAATTTAAGTATAGTTCTTTTGGAAGGATGAAAACTTTGGCTAGTGTAGCAACTCTTTGCAACAGAAAGCAAAAAAAAATTAGAGCTATAATTTTGAGACAATGTCATGTCATACTATTTAATTAAGTACTTAGTATGCTCTACTAGGTTTCATTTTTGCTGCTATGCAATTTCAAATACATGGGATGTATATACCAGTAAAAAAGCCTTCAATTGGACACATTATCAATATGCTGCAATGGGTTAAGATAAGTAGGCAAGCATATCAACAATAAAATAATATGTCCACAGATAAACCATGGATTATCTCAACATGGTGTATCTGGGATCAAGAGTATATTAATAGATAAACCATGGACCATCTCAACGTGGTGTATTTGGAAGTCCACAGATAAACCACGGACCATCTCAACGTGATGTATCTGGGATCAAGAGTACATAGATAGATAAACCACAGATCATCTCAATGTGGCGTATTTGGAATCCATAATTCGTGAGTGCCACATCTATATAAGCTATAGAATAACTGAAGGATTGACTAAAAATCCCATTCATGATGTTCTAGAATTCACTGGGTGCATTCTTAAGGCCGAAGGGCATTACGATCCATTCATAATGATCGAAGGGTGTGGTGAATGTTGTTTTATACTTGTTTGATTCATGGATCTGGATCGGTCAGAATTCGATTTTCATATCAAATGTACTAAAGATGACCACTTGACTAAGCCGATTGACTAAGTCTTTCTTGTTAGGAATACCTAATCTATTCTGAGTTAAAATTTGATATGAAAATCAGATTCTGGCAGAGAAGATTGACAGTTTTGTAAACAGAGATATCCTGTAAGATCTTAGTGATCTCATTGAGTCACACACATTTTGGTTGTCCCTTTGAACCTAGATCTTAGGATCTTCAAATAGCTAGGTTGGGTTTCCATTATGATGACTCTTAATGCATAGCCTTTAAGCTCATTCCCTTCGAAGAATAATTTACTTGCTTTCTGGTCAAACCTTTATTAACGGATCTGCAATGTTATCTTTTAACCTTATGTATTCAATGGTTATAATTCCATTAGAGAGCAATTATTTTATGGTGTTATGTCTTCGATGAATATGTCAAGACTTACCGTTACACGTGTGATTTTGTGCCATTCCGATTGCAGATTAACCATCACAATGTATACAAATTACAGGCACAGGTTTTGACCACATTAGAATATTTTTTAAGAAATGATGAAGCCACTCAACTTCTTCGCCAACTTTATCTAGTGCAATAAATTTAGATTCCATTGTGGAACTGGCAATGCATGTTTGTTTAGAATATTTCCAAGATACTGTTCCATCACCAAGTGTACAGAGATAACCACTTGTAGACTTTGAGTCTTTTGTGTCGGATATGCAGTTTGCATCACAATAGCCTATTCCTAACAAGAAAGACTTAGTCAATCAGCTTAGTTAGGCGATCATCTTTAGTAAATTTGATATGAAAATTAGATTTTGGTAGATCTAGATCCATGAATTAGACAAGTATAAAACAACATTCACCATACCTTTCGGTCATTACGAATGGAACGTAATGCCCTTCGGCCTTAAGAATGCACCTAGTGAATTCCAGAACATCATGAATGAGATTCTTAGTCAGTCCTCTAATTATTCTATAGTTTACATAGATGATGTCCTCATCTTCTTTGAATCAATTCACTAACATTGGAAAAATTTTCAATCATTCCTCAAAATTATCAAAGTCAAAGGTTTAGTCTTATCTATACAAAAGATTAAACTTTTCCAAACATCAGTCAGGTTCTTAGGCTTTGACATCCACCATGGTATGATCAAACCTATCTAAAGAGAAATCCAGTTTGTTGATAAGCTTCCTAACCAAATCTTAGAAAAAACACAGTTACAAAGACTCTTAGGATCTCTCAATTACATCTCTGCGTTTTACCAAGATCTTAGGAAATAGTGTAAACCATTCGTTGATTGGCTTCACAGTTTACCTCTTCCATGGACTTCAGTTCATACAACTATCATTCAACAAGTTAAGAAGTATGTCAAAACTTTACCTTGTCTTCGTATTCCTTCAGTAAATTCCTTTAAAATCATCCAAATCGATGCCTCCGACATTGGTTATGGTGGCATTCTTAGTCAAAAGCTTACTCTAGATTCTCCTGAGCATTCGGGCAAATGCAATCTTACTCAGTTAAACTATAGTACTATAAAAAATGAAATTTTATCTATAGTCCTATGTATTAGTAAATTTCAAAGTGATCTTTTAAACCAGCGATTTTTAGTAACAATTGATTGTCGTGGTGCAAACCATGTTTTAGAAAATGATGTCTAAAACATTGCATCTAAACAAATTTTTGCTCGATGGTAAGGCATTTTATCAGTTTTTTTATTTTGATATTGAATTTATACCCGGACACCAAAATAGTATCCCTGATTTTCTTACTCGTGAATTTTTACAGCCTAAAAATGAGCGGGAAGAAGCCTTAGCAAACAAAACAGTCACAGCCAACTCCTCTAGAAAAAGAAAAAAGCCAGTCATCATTGGCCGAACCCCTTACCATTAGGCCTTGGACCCCAGTTTCTCTATCAACTTCCCTAATTCAAAAAGTAAACAGATTTGCAGTTCTTGGTCATACACCAAGACCCAATTATAGCCTACCAAGTGGAATACCCTGACTTAATTGTAACCGAACAAGCCATGTAAACCCGAGCCGTTAGGGCTTTCTGTTTAATGTTAAATAAAATGGTCGGTTTGAAAATTTAAAAGTTCAAAAGTACGGATGATACTCGGGCGATACCCGAGCAAACCACGAACGGATACCGAAATAAAAATGAAATTTAAAATAAATAAAGATAAGGATAATAAAATAAAATAAAAATAAAAATAAAAATTAAATATTCATATGTATATATATTTATATTATATACGTTAATATATATATATATATGTGTGTGTGTATATATTGGGCGGTTATGTAAGGATAAATATATATATATATATATATATTTTGTGATTAAGTTATATATATATGTATATACATGCTAGATAAAGGAAAGGAGTTTAAATTCAAAATAAAAAGGATGAGGTGATAAGGCGGAACAAAAGGATCAGGAGAGAGAGAGAGAGAGAGAGAGAGATGTAAGGCGCTGGAAGAAGAGAGGGTCGGCTGAAGAGATATAAAGGGTTTTTGAGAGAGCCCATTATTGGTGTTCTTAGCGGAGGAAACAAGAGAAGAAAAAAAAAAAAGGTTGCTGCGGCGCGGCTTGGAAGGCTGCTTTTTGGAGAGAAAAAAAAAAGAAAAAGCAAAGAAGAAAAAATAGCCCAAGCGGCGCAAGCAGGGTGGTGGCAGAGAGCAGCACAACGGCGCAAGAGGTAGAAAGAAAAAAGAATAAGAAAAGAAGAAGTGGGGCTCGGGCGCAAGAAAGAATAAGGAAGGAAGAAGCAGCACGGCTGGAGCAGAAGTAAGAAAAAGAATAAGGAAGAAAGAAGTGGCGCAAAAACTGGGAAAGAAAGAAAAAGAAAGAAAGGAACGTGCGACGCTCGAGCGAGGCACTGAACAAAGAAAGGAAATAAAGGGGTGGAGGAATTGAGGGCATTACAAGGATACAATAGTGAAAAATAGAGGAAGAAGAAGCCACCGCAAGCCAGGAACCGAATCAGGTTGGTGTGATGGATCATTTTCTATTTTTTAAATTTTAAGCAAAAAGTATAGATTTGAATATAGGGTCATAATCAGCATAAATCTAGGTTTTATTTGCAAAAAGAACCAAAGGAAAAGGTGTAGAAACAAGGGAAAATGGGGCAGTTGCAGGTTATGCGTCTTGGATGTTTTTGTGAATCTTATGCATTTAAACTTGATTCTAACAATGAGGAAATTATCCTCTTAAGTGCAGGAAGTCCATAGGAATTTATTTAGGTCAAAACCGTAGAAGAAAAGAGTAGGAAATAAGGGAGAAAAGGGCTGGCCAGAGCTGGCTGGAAAACCACACAGCTCCACTAGAGTTGCGGTTTTTCCTATTTTAGGGGAGATCCGATGCTCCGATCTGAAAACTGAGGGAAGATTTGAGTTGCCCATGAGAAATAGGTTCGGGCCCAGTGGAAACCGCGAGAAAATCCATCGCCAGCGAGTCGCCGTCGACGAAAGAGATCACCGGCACACGCTGGGGAAGAAGACGCGCTAATTGGGTTGTTTTAATTTGGACCAAAACGGGTCGGGTCAGACCTGACCCACCTGCGCAAGATGCTGCCCAGCATCGTGACATTCTGGTGTTGTGTTTTTAAATTGAAATGGGGGGTGTTTGACTGGAGGGGCTTAGGGAATTTAAAATTAGAATAAGAATATGTTATTCCCACTTGAGTCCATTAGCCACTGTTTGGCTTATGAAACTAAAGAAAAAAATTTTATGGGGCAATGACTTGAACCTGTGACCAAAGGGAAAGAGTGGTAAGAATGGACCACTGTGCCACTGAGGCACATGTGGTTTATTTTGCTTCAAATAATATATATATATATATATATATTAGATACAATTAATTAAATTAAATAATTAAGTAAATTAATAATTAGTCGATTAATTCCCAATATACAAATGAGTCAAATAAATAGTGTAAATTTACTATTTTGGACCTTCTGGATCTAATGATGAGGTCCGTTTCACGAGACAGAGTCCCAAAAAATAAAATACTAGTAGAAATGCCAAAATGACCAAAATGCCCCTATGTCAAATGTGAGTCAAACGGACTCCGATTGAGTTAAGTAAATAGCGGATTTTTATTATTTCAAACCTTTTGGACTCAACGGTGAGGTCCAATTTGGGAAAATAGAAATTGACAAGGTAGATGACCATTTTTCCCTTGGGTAAATTAGTCTAATTGGGAATTGTGAAGGCCTAAATTAGTAAAAAGGATATTCATAATAATGAGACATAAATTCGATAAATGGCATTAAAACTAAAACATGTTTACTGATATATATAGGAGACTCAAAAGGAAAAGGGAAGGTCACAGAATACTAAGATGCGTTAAAAAGGTAAGTGAATTCCTATATCTTATACATGGTTTCCAAGCCACGATCTTTTCATTACTGCTAAAACTTGTAATCATGTATATATATCCACTGTTATTGTTCCTACCATGGATATTGTTTTATCTAGTGGATGCCTACTGATTGATATCTCACGACTTGATTCATTGTATTGATGTCTTTCACTGTATGCTTATGTTATGATGTTCCATGCTTTGTACACTTCATATGGAATATAATAGAATCTTGATTTATGTTAAATGCCAGGTCTTGTGCTCAGTCACATTACCCATCTAATGCTATCTGATTGACTGGGACTTACGGGTCAATTTATGGACCTATGGGTCAAACAGACACATGGCAAAGATGGCATTTTTATGTAGTGAGTTTAATCGGCATTTTATGTGCGTTCATGTAAATGGAGGGTATGCCGGGCCCCAAAAGACCGAGGGTCTGCCAAACCCTGAATAGAGTAAATGCATCATTCATGTTGATTGTAATACTGACGTTTATTGGATTCATAGGATGTTTTCATTTCCCTATGAATAAGTTTCATGTTGATTGTTCCTATTCATTGGATTCAACTATGACCGTCTTATTGTGGCAATATTCATGTTGAATTGTGATTTTTGAGCTTTATTCCATATCCATGCTACACCATTACTTACATTTGTTATTGGGCTTTACTGTTTCTTGGCCTTTGTGGCACTTTACTGTTGACTGCTATCGTCGTTATGATTGGCTATCATGTTACCTTGATTTATATTTTTCTATGTCATCCCTGACCCGTATTGGAGATAGGATTTTACTTACTGAGCTTTGTTAGCTCACCCCATTTATTATCCTTTCAGGTGAGAATGCTACAGAACTACAGTAGGAGGTCTGGAGCATAGGGAGACGGTTGAGGAGTACAATAGAATACAGTAGTCTCTCCCATGCACTCACCACCTAAAAGTGGTTTATGTTTGGTTATTGTCAGACTTATTTTCAACTTTGAATAATGTTTGTAATAAGGCTTCCACATTTTATTGATTGTGTTACATTAATTATTGTTACCATTGATGTTAAGAATGGAAAAAGAAGGGACGGCCATTGGGCCTGCCTTGCGACACAAGATCCGCATCGGGTGGGTTTCGGGTTGTGACACCCAGTCTTCCCAGTTTTAGCTCCCCGTTAGTCACTCCAGTATCCAATCCCTATACTATCAGTGAACCCTTTGATCCTAGACCTATCCAATGGATTACTTATACACAATCAACAAGGCAGCCTAAGACTCCTTACTTCAAGAAATCTTATTCAGTTAAACTTTTTTTTTTTTTTTATTGAGCTAAATGTTAGCCACAGTAAAGATCCATTAGCCTTAACTCATAGTCATTTCCCACCAGGATGGCATTTGACCCCTAACCATCCTTCCAAGTCTATTAAATTCTACACAGCCATTCTCACTTGTTCACAGTCAGTCAAAATTAGGAATCTATGCAACAAATCCAACCCCAATCAAATTGTAACACCCCAATCGGGTTATCGAGAATATTTTTTTGGTAAGTAAAGGTGAATTTTATAACCAAAAAAGAAAGATATACATGAGGAACAAAACAAAGCTCAAAGACAAAGAGCTAGAAACATACAAAAGCAAGAGAACAAGAATAAAACAAGTGGGAAAATGATGGAAGGCCTTCAACAAGATTGCCCGCCATCCTAACCCACTTTACAGGCAAAAACATCTAATTGTCCAAAGTCAATTCCCAATGCTATAACATATCTTCATCAAGCATAAAGCGTTTAAGGCTATAGTCTCTAATCAACTTGCTTCATACCATCAAATTAATACCCCCAATAAGCTTATCTTTGGCTCTTGATTCTTTATTGAAACATCTCCGATTCCTTTCAAGCCAAATTGTATAAAACAGGGTAGAGAACACCAACTTACTTAATTTAGTGCCTAATTAAATATTAGAGACCTTAAGAAGCAAAATAATGCTTATGGAAAGTCAAATTGAGATAATAAAGACTACGAGAATTGATAACATTTCGATTAATGAAATCAACACATGAAAGAAAGAAAATTAATGGAATAAGAAAAGGGAAAAATACCAAACAAGACATAAAAAGGAAAAAAGAAGAAAAGAGGGTCAAAAGTGTTGGCCCAAAGTTTTGATCCCAAGACAAAAAAGAGGGAGATAACTAATACCCAAAAACATAGCCAACTTAGCTACACCACTTTTGTGCTATATATATATATATATCTCAGAAGATATATATATATATATATATATATATATATATATATAACCTATGTAAGCCCACATGTCTGCATGCACAAAGGCTGAGGTGTCAACACCTCATTGGACCCTTGGCCCCTCCAACTGGGTTTCATGCAGCAAGTCAATATATCTAATTATATGTATATGCATATGCCTCATGTATATTGTGTGAGTGTTTAAAAAAATAGAAGTGTGTACATATGTGTGTGTGTGTGTGTTCGGCTAGAGAGAGAGAGAGAGAGAGAGAGAGAGAGAGAGAGAGAGAGAGAGAGAGAATTGTAGAGAAGAAAAAAGGAAGAAGAAGAAGAAGAAAGAATAAGAAACCATAAGCAAAATGAAAGAAGGGGAGAAACTATTGAGAGGGAAGAAAGACTGCATTTTGAAATAAAGTACGAAAAAATATGACACGTAAACATGTGAAGTAATAAAATCAAACTTAAAAATAATGGAGCTACTAGAAGAGTATAAATTGAAATGAAATTTAATTCCTAACATATTAAATTGTGTCGTAGGTTAAGATTATGAGTTAAATTAAGTACATATGAAATTTATGGAATGTTCATAAATTGTTTTAGGATTAACAAGGGAAAAGGGAAGGCACACCACTAGCGTCGACCTTGAAGTCTTAGGTGAGTAACCCTGTATTTGAAGTGGAGATTTAACTCTATGAATTTGAAGAAGTTTGAAGTTCAAAATATCTGAAGCATTTTAATATCAAATTCAGTATTACATGATTCTTGTTTTAAAATATTCTGTTCTTACAAACCCTATTGTGACATGCTTAGTGAATGGTTTTTACTACAGTTTTCCTTGAAAATATATTTTAGCATGTCTAAGTTTAAATTAGACTTAACCAAAATGGTCTCCTAATGTCACTTAAACATCCCTCCCAATCAATAGTCAAAATAAGTCTAAGTAATGTTCAAAAATGGTCTCTAAAATAATCCAAAATATCTCTAAACATGTGTTACGACCCGAAATCCACCCTGTGCGAATCCCGAATCGCGATCGCCGCCCTTCGGCCCGAAGGCCTTAGGGAAAGGCTTCATGTGAGCAACGACGCCGAACGGCTGTGCGATAGGGCCAGAACTGGCAAATTACAGAAGCGTGAAAAACTTTTTCTTTTTGTACGCCTGCTCGGTACCGTCGCTTTTTCTTCTTCTTCGAAGCGGTAAACAAATAATATACATTCAGAGCATACTAAAAATTTAAAGTTATACATGATACATATCCGTTGCCTCTTGAGCTTAAGTACATGTTTGTCCAAAATTTACATCATCAAAATTTGACCAACTACGGGTCCTAGAACTTCCAAAATTCCTGAGCACAGTTCAAACATCTTCCTCGTCAAAGCTCAGGACCTGCTTTTAGTCACCTGAAAGGGGGACGGATAAAAATCCGAGTAAGCTAATCTAAGCTTGTGAGTAATTCCGATACTTTGTCATGGGTTTCAACTGGTAGTGGGTTAGTTATAAGAGAAGGTTCATATAAACATACACCACCAGTTGTGCATATACTTCAAATACAGAAACATAATTCTTCAAAAGGATAGCATGAAGCATACAAGGCATTCAAGCTAGGCACGTACTTCAATAATCGCAGAATACAAGAATCTTCAAATCACGTAGCATGATGCATTTTTAAAGCATTTAATATGCAACAAAATTTCTAAACATGTGTAGAGTGGCCATTTGAAGACCAAAGAAATAATTTGGAATCATTTCCATGAAAATAGAAGGATGCCAACTTCTTCTTCTTTAAAGCATGGGGTTATATAAAAACCCAATTCAAATAAATGGGGGTTTAAAACCTACTACCATTTCTGAAAACCTTTTCATTTTTTCACTTTTTAACTCAAGGATCCGTTTCGAACCAGACCCTAGTTTTACTTCTCGTGGAGATATCTCATGCTTGGGGGATCAGATCCTGCTACCGGGCATTCTTCATGTCAATTGAGTTCCGAAGGAATCCCAATATCATTACTTGGTGCTTATGCACAATTATCTTGCAAAAACATGACTTCTTCATGAAATGCTTTTTATGAGCATTTAAAAAAAACATGACTTCTTCATTGGATGCTTTTCAGAGAGCATCAAATTATGGCTTCTTCAAGTAAATGATTTTCATAAGTATTGAAAACGTGATTTCTTCAAATATAAGCTTTTCATGAGCATTTGAAACATGAATTTTTAAATAGGTTCTTTTCATGAGTACTAAAATATGGCTTATTCAAGAAATGCTTTTGATGAACATCTAAAAACATGGTTTCAATTAAAGAATGAATTTTCACGTGTATTCAAAATACGGACAATTTAACAGGGCTTTTAAATATTTGGAGGACAATACTTGAATCGTTTGACATAAGAGCTTCAGGAATTTAAATCACGATACATAGGAATTTATTAAAGCATGGGCACAAATAAAACATTTAATTGAAGAGGCATTTAATAAAACTGACAATTACATGGACATGCAGATAATAAACGTATCATTTGTCAGAAATATCAAGAAGTGAATTTGCATGCCATGTTAGACTTTATAAATAATTACAGTAGAACGTTGGAATATAAAGCATATAAATACGAGAATTTAGAATTTAAAATACGACAGATATTTTCGTAAAAACACTTCAGAATACTTGAACTTCAAATCACTTCAAAATTCATGGAGATTAGAACCTCCACTTCAAAGTACAAGATTACTCACCTTGTTCTCCTGGGTCAGCACTACTGGTGGCTTTCCCTTTCCTTTTGAAATTCCTAAAAATCAAATTCATCAAGACTTCAATTAATTCCTCATTTACTTCAAATCATCTCTAAATTGATGCTCTTTAATTAATCTTAGACCAGATGTATCCTAACTTCTTAGGATTGGTCTTACCGATCTACTCGTGGTAACTTAATGGGTTTTATTTTTCACGTGACTTATTTTTCAGTACTTATTTTGGTATTTTGGACCTCACCGTTGGGTTCGAAACGTCGAAGAAAGTCAATTTAGACTTTCTCGGCTTTTTATTTGGCTTTGGGCATATGCAGGGGAAAAATGGTAATTTATTTTTCTTGCCCCGGACCTATCATGGTCCTTAAAATATTTTACATATCCTATACGTAAATTTTTAGGTCTGTTGGACTTCATTTGGTATCTGCTTTTGATCATAGGGACACATCTGTCATTTAAATTTTATGACACTCTGACCCCGAATCTTTATTTAATCATATATACAAGCTTGCTATTATTTGTGTTTCTATTGGTATCAATTTCGTCCAATTTGGACTTCATTGCGCTTCGTATGGTATTAGGGGCATTTTGGTAATTTATAAATTAACGTGTACTAATTTTTTAGAGCCTCGTCTCGAGAAACGGACCCTGCATTGGGTCCAGAATGTCCAAAACAGTCAAAATACACTATTCATTTATTTTATTTGGACTTCGTTTGACTGATTTAGTGTCTAAGGGTAAAACAGTAATTTTACCCAATTAATAAAATAATTAAATAAATTATTTTATTAATTATTTATTTTTCAAGGGCTTATTTAAATTTTCCTTTTAAAAATTCGGGCCTTAGTAAAATTTTCCTAAACAGTGGGGGTTAAATTGCAAATTTTTAAAACTATTAAAATAAACCAAAGGGTTCAGTTGATTTATAACTGAACCAGTCCACCATTTCACTGAACCAACTGGTTCGGCCGGCTCAATGCGTAATGATGACGTCATCCCTACATTATAAAACTTAAAATCCTTTTATCCAAACGACGTAGTTTCATTTAACCCATTTATGCGACGGATTGGGTCTCGACCCGAACCGACCACGCACTGTTCATCTTCTTCCTTTCTTCTCCCCCCGTGTTGCCCTAATTCCCGATTTTAAATCTGTTCAATTTCATGATGTTTTAGCCCTCTAGCTCCACTGCTTTCCACCCCAAATGGTTTCTGGGAGCCCAAGGGTTTATTTGGCATTCATTGGAGGCACTAAATCAAGCTTAAAGGGTTCGGTCTGAAATTGGATAACCGAACTTGCAACTTCAACATACCAGTCTTTTTTTGGACCTTGTGGCCTCTAGCTTGGTCTGTTGTGATCCTAGGCTCATGTAGATTCATCCCCCAACTACAGAATTAGTTTTTGTGGTCGATTTGTGAGTTTGGTCTCCAAGACTCGAAACTGCAAGTCAGATTTTGGAAGGCTTTTTCTAGGCTTCTGGGTCTTGGCATGGTGCTGTTAGAACCCTACTAGGGTCTATTTTGGGACCCTAGTAAAGAATCCAAGTTTCATTTGGGTCGAATCAGGTCTGCTCCATTGAAGGTTCTTCAATGGTGGCTGTGTATGGTTTGTGCATCTCAACCTCCTTGGCCGTCCTAATATGCTTACAATAGTTCCTAATGTCAAATTTATCTCATGCATGCATAGGTTTAGCCTTCAAACAGTGTGTGTGTGTGTGATTATTCCAAAAATTAAAATCGTAAAATGGTGCATGGTTATACCTTTGGCAGCGAACTCCTCTCATTTGGTGGCTTGGTTCTACTTCTCTAGGGGTTCTTTAGGTCAGCCACGATTTCCTTCCTTCCCCTTCCTTCTTCTTCCTTCTCCTTCTTCCACTCTCTCTCTCTAACTTTATTTCTCACTCTAACTTTCTCTCTCTACAAGTCTGAACACACACTCACGATTTGATTTCTTTCTGAATACACGCAATACAGATGTGTATATACGTAGCCATATATTTTAAATAATTATTTTGTTTTAAAAGTATTTCTTTTGGTGCATGAAAGGCCGTTGGCCAATTTAGGAGGTGGAGGGATATTTTGATGTGTTTATATATATATATATATATATATATTTGTTATACATTAGGGCATAAAAAATAGGCAGTCCAAGTGGCTATTTTTTTGGGCTTTAAGACTTTGCCTATTTTGGGTCAAGGGTTCAAAACACCTTGGCCTCACATGTTAGTCCCCTTTTTGCTATTTTCTCCTTTGTGCCTTTCTTGGCTATTAATTTATTATTTTAACTTTTTGCATTATTTTCACTTTGTGATTTTAAATTTAATATTTACTCTTTCATGTTTTGATTTCATAAATCGTAGTCGTAGATTATTTCTCCCAGAGTCGACCTTGATTTTAAGGTCTCAAAATTACTTTTTGGAATTATCGTTTGTTTCCCAGTCAAATTTCTTAATTATTTCTTTTAAGGTCACTAATTAAAAATTAGTGACTTAATTATTATTTAATCGGGTCGGGGTGTTACAACATGCCTTAGAATGATGGCCTAAATGGGCCCCAATTTCCCTAAGGTATAGGTCAAGAATAAGTCAAAAATTCTACCTAAGGTAGTCTAAGGAAGTGGCCAAACATGGCCCAATAGGGTGGCCAAACATGGCTAAAAAAGGTGGCCAAATATGGCCTAAGGATTGGCCAAACATGGCCCAATAGGGTGCCCAAACATGGCCCAAAAGGGTAGCCAAACATGGCTCAAAAGGGGGGCCAAAGGGGCAGGTGTCATGGAGGTGCAACAAGCTGGTGTGCAGGGGGGTGCTGGGCGCGCATGCTTATGCGCAAGGGGGCAGGCTGACAGGGCGTGCGGCTGGCTGCAACAGGGGCTGGTCTGGGCTATTCTACAGAAACACTGTAGCAACAGTGTATTTACTACAACTGAATTTCTCTATGTGCTGCACTGATTTTCTCTGTTTTGTATTTTTTTTGTTCCAAAGTTTTGAAAGCTACTTTTTCCCCATTTTTAACCCACTTTTTCAAGGTTTTTAACCCCCCTTTTTGACACCTTTCCCACCTATTTAAAGGGTGTTTTACATACCTAACAAATCCTTTACTTTTCCAAAATTTCAACATAGTCCCCTTTATTTTCTAAGTCTCTCCCCTACCTAATATTCATGATACTTCATATAATTAAGGGTTTATACATTCCATCTTCACTCGATGGCCACAATTTCTTAGAAATTAAACATACATCATTTAAATATACTATCCATCATACATACACATGTACTTGAACATAAAGGTTACAAATTTCATGCTCATTATAATTTTTAGGGGCCTTGCCCATTGTGTTCATAATATACAAGATTTTCACAATTCATTACATATATCTTTGGGCTTATGCCCTTATACAACTCAAAAATTATGCCCTAAGGCCGACTATCCTTCGTGGTCCATTTCTCATCCGCTATACAAGACTTCATCAAGTCTCAAGTATCGAGAACCTCATCTGTAATATGATATCCCACGAGGGGTCAACTCAACTGCTGGTATGACATAATGCTAATGTAAGGAACAAGATTAACGTGTGGTATGTGCAAGTGTACATTTAAAAGTTATAACCCTCCAATCCCTCAATACCATGCAATGTCAATATGCATGACACACACATGCAACTTTATGTCACATCCATGTCTCGCTTCACGGTCATTCCCCATTAGCTTCTGAGTACTGTCGTATGTCTCGCTTCACGGTCCATCCCCGTCAGCCCGCGAGTACTGATGGCCAATTTTGGGTTTTTCACCACAGGATCTACACCCTCATAATGCATAGCACCAAGTGCTCAACCCACACTATGTTTTCAAAGAATCACCACATGCCAATATGCCTTGATTTTTCTATGCAATTTCAATGAGGCATTTTATCAAATACATGGCATACACCTTAAATCATGCATTATCCATAAAGTAAATTCTAACTTTCAAACCACACAACTTCTTCCACATGAACAAGTGCTATATACAATCAATTTAAACACATGCTCATGTTACATGTTCACTATATTACCAATTCTCAAAGAACATATAGTTACACAATGCATTAAACAACCATATCTTCCAAAACACAAGGCCTATTCACATGAACATAAACCCCAATGAAATGAATCAAACATATATTCAAGTTACATGTTTATCATTTTGACAATTTCTCAAAGATTACAAAATACATAAAGTACAAACACATTGAATAAATCATAACTTTCCAACTACAAGATTTTATCTACATGAACATAAGCTAGAATACAATGAATTATACATATAGTCATGGTTCATGTTTATCACTTTACCAAATTCCCAAAGAATACAAAGAACACACGAGTACATAAACAACCAACTCTAGATTTTAAAGCAACCACATCTTAAGTGACTTTCTAACAGTAAATAAGTATATAAATCATTCAATCAACTTATAAAACACTCCCAAACTTAACCTTATTCCTTACTTAGAAAAATATCATACCTAAAAGGGTTTTTCTCAACCCTAGGGAGTTGTGTCCACTGTGCAACTGAAACCAATTGGTGAGAATGTAGCCCTTGATGTGGGGAACAACTTCCTAGAAGGAAGTCTTGTGAAAATCCAAGCCTAAGGATGTTTTTGGAGGCCTGAAAGTTGGAAAGCCCTAGGTTTCTTTCACCTTTTTCTCCATGAACGAACTACTGTATATTTCTCAAACCAAATTCTGTATTTTTTACACCAAGGGGTCCTATTTATAGCAAATGGGTGAATGGATAAAATGACCTTTTTGCCCTTAATGAGTTCGGGGCCCTATTACACTACAACACGTCTCAAAATGTCTCAATTCGATATTTTGCTTTAACCAAAGTTTTTAAAACTATTTTAAATGATATTTTTTAAAAAAATTTATTTTTTCCTGTGGCCGGGTTTGGTCGGGTCCACCTGGGCCACCTGGGATGCCCTTTTGGTCCAATTTTTAAAACTATCTCTGAATAGGCTCAAAGTTTCACAAGAGGTGTATTGTAACATTCTAAGCATATTTCTCTTCTATGGCATACTCAAAATATTCTCCTAAATATGACTTATGTCTAAATGATGCATATGTAGTGTCCTACCAGCGAATAGTGCATAAATAGTGTCTTACCGGCAAAACGAAAAATTTACCCTAATTTTTCAAATCTCTACACACAATGTAATGAATCAAACATATCTTCAAGTTACATGTTCATTATTTTGAAAAATTCTCAAAGAACTCAAAGAACACACAAATATACAAATTTTCAACTCTAGGTTTTCAAAGCAACTACATCCTAAGTGACTTTCTAACAACAAGTAAACATATAAATCACTCAATCAATATATAAAACACTTATAAACTTAACCCTATTCTTTACATAATAAGATATCATACCTAAAAGGGTTTTTCTCAACCCTAGGGAGTTCTGTTCACTGTGTAGCCGAACCAATTGGCGAGAATGTAGCCCTTGACGTGGGGAACAACTTCCTAGAAGGAAGCCTTATGAGAATCCTAGCCTAGAGATGTGTTTTGGTGGCTTGAAACTTGGAAAACCCTAGGTTTTTCTTCACTTTTCTTTCCATGCATGACTTCTGCTTCTTCTCAGACCAATTTTTGAGATTTTTATTTCTAAGGGGCTGTATTTATACTAAAGGTGCAAAGGGGTGAAAAGACCTTTTTGCCCTTAATGAGTCCGGGACCCCGTTTCACTACAACCCGTCCCGAAACGCCTCAATTCGACATTTTGCTTTAGCCAAAGTTCTTAAAATTATTTTAAATGATATTTTTCCAAAAAATTTATTTTCGCCCGTTGGCGATTTCAATCGGGTCCACCCGGGCCACTCGGGATGCCCTTTTAGTCCAATTTTTCAAACTATCTCCGATTCGGCTCACATTTTCACCGGAGGTGTATTTTAACATTTTAAGCATGTTTATCTTCAATGGCATACTCAAATTATACTTGTAAACGCCACTTATGCCTAAATGATGCATGTGTAGTGCCCTACCGACAATTAGTGCATGAATAGTGTCCTACCAGCAAAACGAAAAATTTACCCTAATTTTCAAGTCTCTACACCTAGTCCCGTTCGAGAGTCATTTTAGCACTCGTGAATCTTGTCGCTTAATTAAGAGTGATTGGGCTCGTGTATGAAAATTGATTATTGAAATGTCTAGAGTAAGACAATTTGGGAATGCATAAATCTACATTGCTAGCAGTAGTGAATGCTTGATTCTAGTAGATGAAAATTTTGGCACGATCTCTTGTTGTTCTTAGGGTAAATATTTAGGCATGGTAATGTCTATCTTGTGTACTTGGAGAACCATGGAGAGATGCTTCCGAAATTTGCTCTGAGTGGAAACGAGCATTTGAGTTGCTAGTTATTGATTGCAATGTAAATTTTGCATTCTTGAATGGGATATGACCACCTTACCCTTTAGATAAAATTTAGGATTCATGTTTCATATTTATAATGACTAACGCGTTTTGACTTGTGTTTGGTAGACGAAAATGGATAAGAATTGGATGGACTTGAAAGGCAGGCATTTGGCCAGAGACGTGAAAAAGATTAAGGATTTCATTGAGTTTGCTCAACATTTGTAGATGGGAGCAATAGGATAAGATGTTTGTGTAGGAGGTGCAATAATAGGGATTATATATATATATATATATATATATATATATATATAGATGAGGCTAAAGTGCACCTACTCAAGTATGGCATGGACAAGACATATAGGCGTTGGGAATTTCATAAGGAACAACGTAAAGTACGAGTGGTAAGTGAGGATGAAAACGATGACGAGGATGATGACTTGGTGAAAATGTCAGATTTGGTTACGATGGATTGCTAGAAATGCTAGTAGACATGCAAGGGGGTGCGATTGCGAGCTACGGTCTAGGTCCTAGGAATGATATTGAAGAAATTGAAACATTTTTGGATCAATTTTTTAAGGAAGCAAGACGGTCGTTATATCAGGTTGTGAGAAGTTTTCGACACTTGATTTTCTTACTAAGCTCCTTTATATTAAAATCATCAACTGATGGACAAACAAATCTTTCAATATAGCCATTGAATTGTTTAAACCAGCACTACCTGCTGGGGAGACTCGTCCAAAATCGCTTTGTGAGGAAAAAATACAATTGAGAGACTTGGGCCTTGGATATATCCTTGTTCATGTTTGCAAGAATGATTGTTTGTTATTTTAGAAGGAGATTGAAGGGTGTGTTGAGTGTAAGGTGTGCCATGAGCTCAAGTACAAGGTGAATGAAGGAATGAGTAAGAAAATTCTACACAAGGTGCTGAGATATTTTCTATTAAAACTGAGGCTAAAGAGGTTGTGTATGTCTAAACAATTCAGTGATGCTGGTGGAACACCTCTAATACTCATGTTTCCTGTAGTGTTCCTACAATAAGCAGAATAGAGTGAAAGGTCTACCCAGGGGCTCTCGTCCTTCCTTGTTTATCGATTACCCTATTAGGGTAGCTTAGTAATTTGGCGATGGCATGTGACAAATGTCACCTATAGGTTTGTGAGTCAATTTTATGGCCAATACACTTATGTTATGAGAATCCTTAAATTATCTAAAATGTTAGAGAGTTTTTCTGGTCAATAGAGTGACTACCACAATCCTTTATAAATGCTCGACAATATAAAACCAAGGGCCTCTTAATGGTAATCCAAAAGAGAAATTTTATAGAGAAAAAATATTGAAGAAATAATTAAAAGGATAGAGAGAATTGTCTTATGTTATAACACCCCGACCCGGTTATTGATAATTAAGTCGCTAATTAAATATTAGGGACTTTAAGAAATAATATAATAGTTAAGAAAAATTTGATCAAGAAAAAAAAGTTATAAAATAACAAGACTTCGATTTATGAAGTCGACACATGAAGGAAATAAATGAAAATACAAGTATATAAGAAGAAAAATAAGAAAAATGCAATAAAGAAAAATGGGATAAAATACAAAATTCCAAACAAGGCATAAAAATGAAAAAGAAATAGGCCAAAAATGTTGGCCCAAGGTCTTGAACCCAAGACCAAATATTGGGAAAGAACTTATGCCAAAAAATATAGCCAACTTGGCTACAACACTTTTGTGCTATATATCTCACAAGATATATATATAAGCTATATAAACCCCATTCCACCACCCCCACACCCAATCAAATTTTATGCAACACATCACCTAAAATATATAAATATATATATATATATATGTATATGTGACATTGCGTGGGATAGAATTGACTTAGTGTGTGCGGCTAGAGAGAGAGAGAGAGAGTGAGAGAAGAAAGGAAAAGAAGAAGAAGAAAAAGAGCATAAGAGGAAGGAAAGGCTTGCATGCAAGCACTAGTCATGGAACAAGGAGCCTAGAAGGTTTAGAATTAACCAAGAGAGGGAGAAGAAACTCACTCTTGAAGGTATATCATCAACAAACCCTAAAAACCTATGTTTTCCCTCTCTAAAATTTCCAAGTAGAAACTCACTACAGGAGGCCATACCTTATCTGCATGTACATAATATATATATATATATGTGTGTGTGTGTGTGTGTGTTTGTTATATGTAAATAAAATGATAAAAACCAGGTTAAAATGCCCCAAAAATCGAAATCCACTGTCACGACCCGAAACCCACCCTAAGCGGATTGCCGGATCGCGATCGCCGCCCCGAGACCCGAGGGCCCCGAGACAAGGCTCGCATATGCAACGGTATCGAATAGATGTGCAACATGCATTTTGCGGAAGCGTGAAAACTTTTTCTTTTTCTTTTCTCATTTTTAAATTATGCACATCCGTCCGATACTGCCGCTACATACATAGCATACATGGTTACACATTCAGAGTATAACTAAAACTTAAAGACTTATAACATTAATACAATACATGTTCAGTTGCCCTGAGGGCTTAATACATATTCTTACATTGTCTACTAATACAAAATGTACCACTAGAGTTCATAGGTTTCTGAAGAGAAACTATTTAAACATATCTTCCCAAAATCAGCAGATTCATCATCAACGTCCTCAAGTCAAGACTGCTGCTAATTACCTGAAAGGGGGGTCCGAACAAAGTCCGGGTAAGCTAATCTAAGCTTGTGAGTAATTCCAGTATTCGTCATGGGGTTTTCAATTAGCAGTGGTTTAGTACATAAGAGTTTGTAAAACAATCACCGCCAATTGTTCGTATACTTTGAATACAGAATATATGCATTCCTTAAATCATGTAGCTTTGAAACATTTAAAGTATTCAAGCTAAACTCATACTTGTCAACTAGAGTATATAACTCAAAACATATGCATTTCGCAAAACAATAGCTTTGAAACATTAAAGTATTCAAGCGATACTTGTACATATGAACTTTAAAACATAGGACATAACATGTATTTCTTAAATAGAGTATATAAAACTCAAACATATGCATATTGAAAATGAGAGTAAAAACTTGCTTCCATTTTCAAATCATTTGTCATCTTATCACTTTCATTAGTGAAATCCGTTTCGAACCGGACTCCCATCTTACTTATAAATGGAGATATCTCATTGCCTGGGGGACTAGGTCCTGCTACCGGGCATTTGACAGTCAATTGAGTTCGTATGTAACCCAAAATCTTGTCACATGTTTACAGATTAATTGAGTTCCGTACAACCCAAAAATCTGTTATTTAGAAAGTCGGCTGAGTTCCGTACAACCCAACCAAAAACCATAGTGCTTAGGCACAGCTTTTCTTACATTCAAATACATTTAACACATGATTTCTTCAAATAGATGTTTCTCATAAACAGTTAAAACATCATGTACATAATTTCATAATACATCCGTTAAATGCTTGATATAAACAAATTCAGAACACTTTACATAATTTGGCATTTAAAACTTTAGACATGCTGAAATATGTTTTAAGAAAACCATGAAAGAAACCATTCACTAAGCATGTCATAATAGAGTTTATAAAAACAGAACAATTTAATTGAATCATGTAAATACTGAATTCGAATTTTCAAACACTTCATATCTTTGCATTTAAAACCTTTTCAAATCCATGGAGTTAAATCTCCACTTCAAATACAGGGTTACTCACCTTGGTTCTTTAGGGTTAGTGCTAATAATGCGCTTTCCCACTTTCCTGGTAGTTCCTAAGAACAATTCATAAACATCTTATCAACTTCATATTCATCGTAATATCATTTCGATATTCCTTAACTTATGCTTAAATCGTATTTGATCCTACAATGATTTCATAAATTCATATGCACTTAACGTAACTCGTATTCTTAACCTATGACACAATTTAATGTGTTAGAAATTGAATCTACTTCAATTTATACTCTTCTGGGAGTTCCATTAACTTTAATTTAAAGTTATTTATTTGACGTGTTTACGTGTCGTGTCTTTTCGTATTTCATTTCTCGTACTTGCCTCAGTTTAGTTCTTTGGCAATACTTCAGTTCATAGTCATCTAACAGATGCTATTCATCAAATTTTATGTCTTTTTATTTTAGACATTTCTTTAGGTCGAATAGACTCTACCATTGAGTCCGGAGTGTCCAAGAAAGTCGGTTTAGGCTTTCGTAACATTTAATTCGGACTGTTATATGTAAAAGGGCAAAATAGTCATTTACCGTTTTACGTGTCATATTTTTTTGTACTTCGTTTCGTAATTTGGACTCCATTTTGAGTCCGGGATGTCAAAGAAAGTTAATTTAGACCTTCTCTGATTTCATTTTGGCTTTAGGGGTACCAGGGGTATTTTGGTCATTTTACCCCTTTACGTGTCTTATTTTTCGGGACCCCGTCTCGTGTCGTGGACCTCACCATTGGACTCAGAAGGTCCAAGATGGTAAGAATACACTAATAACTTGTTAATTTTTGGTCAAGGGGTATTTTGGTCATTTACCCCTTACGTGTATTTATTTTTCGAGCTCCGTCTTGTAAAACGGACCCTACCATTGATCTCAGAATGTCCAAAATAGTAAAAATACACTATTCATATGCTTAATTTGGACTTCGTTTACTCTATTTATGACCCAAGGGCAAAATAGTCATTTTACTTTATTTATTAAATAATTAAATTAATTATTTAATAATTTAATTATTTTTCCAGGGGTCTAAATGCATAAAACTTCCATAAATTGGGCAACAGTAGGATTGTCCAGAAGTTCTGGGGTCAATCCGCAATTATAGAAAGTATTGGTTTTATTTTATTTTATATAACTTGAAAACCAAAGGGTTTGGTTTAATTTTAAGTGAACCGTCCGGTCTGGTTGAAAACCAACCGGTTTAGCCGGTCTGCTTACATGTGGCTGACGTCATCATGACGTCAGCCCTAATCTCATTTAAATTAACCGACAGTCAAAACGACGTCGTTGGATTTAATCGGTGGCAAGCCCAGAGGCTGCCACCTGTCCGAGTCAACTCGGCCATTTTAAAACGAGTTAACTCATCGTCATCTTCCTCATTTCGCCCCTACGTTGCCCTAATTTGCAGGTTTTCTTTTCCTTCTATTTCGTGACATTTCAACCGATCTTTCTCCACTGTTTTGGTCCCAATTTATTCCTAAGGTAAAAACAAGTCGATTGGCATTCGTTTTGGAGTTTAAAACTCCTTCATATGTTCGGTTTTGGTTGTGATAACCCGAACTGCCATCTCGGTCGTATAAGTTCATTTCTCAATGGTTTTTCATGCTTTTTGGCTTGTTGTGATCCCCTCTTCATGGGGATCAAGTTTTCATTCAAACAAATGGCTTTAATCTTGAGTTTCAAGGGTTAGGGTGTAAACCCATAACCTGTAACTAGACAATTGAGGGTCAATTTTCGAGCTTCAAGGTCGCGGTTGATGGTTTTTAGCATGGTTGTAGGGTCTACTAGAGGTCCCTATACACCAAACAAATTTTGGTTTCCCTCGGATCAGACCTGCTTCATGTAAGGTCATCAATGGAGGATGCTTCTGGGTTTCATGTTTTTGGGCGTTTTGCAGCTCAAAATCCATAGCTAAACAAGTCTAAATATGTTTTTCATGTCATATGTACAATATAAAAGCTTAAAAACAGATTATATATGGAGAGATTTTAGAGAGAGAAAAAAATGGAACTTGAGTTTTCTCACCTTCTTTCTCTCGGTTTCCTTCCTTTTTCTTGCTTTAATTCCTTCCTTAGCTTCTCAGTTCTTCTTCTTTTATTTTCTTTTGCAAGAAGGAAGCATGGTTTGCATGCTTGGAATTTTATAGCAAGGTAGCCGACCTCTCTCTCTCTTCACTTTCTCTCTCTATCTCTACACGTTTGTAGCCCTCATTCTTGACCTTATCATCCATCTTACACTTCATTAATTCTGCTTTTTCTCTATTCAGCTTTCTCTTCAATTTTTGCAAGATATTTCATATATATATATACATATAATATAATACACACACTTATATGTGAAGAAACACACACTAGCCAACACACACACACACACACCTCTTCACACTTACTTTTAGATATTTTCACTTATATATACTTAATTTAATCATATACATACATGCATACTTACATGCTTCCATATACATACATGCATACATACATATAGATATATATATATATATATATAATAGTTTATTATACTTTATACTTTATACTTTATACAATGTATCTAGGTATATATATACATAATATATACATATATACCCTTTTGTCCACTTATACATGTATATACACTTGATAGCATACACACATAATACACCATAAAGTGTGTGTTTGTGTATTCAAATTTATTTAATCATAATTAGAGTTAATAATTTCATATTAATAAATAATTAATTATTTAATTAATTATTTCCTTTGGTGTAAATATTTTTACACAAATTTCCTTTAATCTCGAATTACGTGCCATATGACCCGGTATCCCGGGTCGGGATATTACATCCACCATTGATGAACACCAAGAAGGTGGGTCTGAATCAACCTAAAAGAAGTCAATTTCCATCACTTGGGGCTTGAACTAGACCTCATGAAGGTCACAAAAACCGCAGTCTGTGACCTAGAAACCTAGGAAAAGACCCCTAAACCTCAATAGATTCGGTTATCCAATTCTCAATAGAGCTTTTAAGCTCGATTTGAGGTCCCAAACCAACGTAGAGTTCTTGATTAGTGTTCCAGAGAACCATTAGACAAGAAAGCAAGCCAAGAAGCTACCTGAAATGTCAAGAAATAGGATTTTAAATTTTGGGGAAACTAGGGCAACAATGACAGGATGAATGGGGAAGATGATAAATAGTAATGGGTTAGATTTGGGTCGGGTTCGGGTGGAACCCACCCAAGCGCACATATGGGTAAGTAACACAGCATTGTTTAGGGTTTCAAATGAAAACAAATATGGGTTTGTTTGGCTACGAGGTTAGGACTCTGATTTAATAACCCATACAAGATTTGGGATAGCCCATCCCTGTTTCGCCCCTTGTCCATCGTTTGGTAACTAAAAATCAAGAAAAATAAAGGGGAGCCGCAGCTCCCCAGACTCGAACCACTGACCCCACGCACGTGAGGATCCTAAGCCTTCACGCGTGTGCCACTGTGCCACCATGGCACTTATGTTATTATATTAACAGAATATATATAATATTAAATAATTTAATTATAGTAAAATATCCCGATACCTAAATAAAATAAAAGGGTAGTGTATTTTAACTTTTTTCGATATTCTGGACCCAATGGCAGGGTCCATTTTACAAGATGGGATCAAAAAATTAAGACGTGTAAAATGTAAAAATTACCATTTTACCATTAATGATGCCCGGAGCCAAATAGAAGTCCGAGAGGGTCTTAATTGACTTTCTCCGATGTTCTGGGCCCAACGGTGAGGTCCATATTATCAAAATAAGTACTAAAAAATAAGACACGTGAAAATGCAAGTTTATTAAATTATGCCTAAGAGTTGATTTAAAGGAAATAAGGCCTATCTTAGGAAATTAGGATTCACCCGGTCTAACAATAAATTAAGAACACCAAATTGGTGGTGATTTAAATTAAATGTGGAATTAATTAGATTCTTCATAAATTGTTCTTAGGAACTACAAAGGAAAGGGAAAGGCACACCAGTAGCGCCAACCCCAAGAACCAAGGTGTGTAATTATGTACTTTGAAGTGGAAGTTTTAACTCCATAATTCTTGAAGTGTTTTAAGTTCAAAATTTCTGTATTTACATGACTCATGATTCAAATGTATTATTGCCTCCATTTTCAAATACTATCTTGACATGCTAGTTAGCTTGTTTAAATTGCTGACTGTTTGTAAGTTTCGTACTGCAACATGTCTATATTAAATTCAAAATTTGTATTTAATGCCTCTCTAAAAGTAAATGTTTTTATTCTAGCCATGTTTTAATATTCCTGTACGATGTGATTAAGTATTCTGAAGGTTATGTCCTCAATGTTCCTGAATTTTTATGTTCCAAGTGTTTTGAAGGCTCTGTTAAAATACTCATGAAAAGTTCTACTAAATGCTCTTGAAAAACATCTATCTAAAAAGCTATGTTTTAATGCTCTTTTTTTTTTTTTTGGTAAGTAAAACTTTATAATCAAAAGAGAGATATACATGAGGAAAAAAACAAAGCTCGAAAACCAGGAGCTACACAACAATCAAAAGAACAAGACTAAAACAAGTGGGAAAGGAGGGAAGGCCTTCAACAAGATTGCCTGCCATCCTAACCCACCAAACAAGCAAACAAACCAACAACTAAGTATCCAAATTCAAATCCCACCACAATAACAGATCTTCATCAAGCAGAAAACGTCTAAGGCTATGGTCACCAATCAACTTGCTTCCGCACCATCAGATTAATACCCTCAATAAGCTGATCTTTAGTTCTTGATTCATCATTGAAACACCTCCGATTTCGCTCAAGCCAAATAGAATGAACTAGAGTAGAAAACACCAACTTACTTATATAACCATGAGCTGACTTCACTTTAAAAGTTTGAGTGGCCCATTGAATTGTGTCTTGCCAGGGCCGAGGGGACCGACCCAGATCACACTTGGCTATAAAGTGAAGCCATAAGTCAAGAGTAAAAGGACAACAAAAGAAGAGGTGAGCATGGTCTTCCAACACTTAAAGGTCACTTCTAAATTGAAAAACACGATCTTGAGTAGTAAGCCTCTCCTGAATGGCTAACCAAAGGATGAAGATGCATCTGGGGATAGCATGAGAGAACCACACCAGCTTCCACCACAAAACTTGAGGCCTTGAGACCCGAGTCGCATGCCAAGATGAATTCGTAGAAAAAACTCCAAAAGAGTGGCCCAACCATTGGGGTTGGTCCATCATATGCTGATTTGGAGTAAACCATAGGGGAATAGAGCGCTTAAGCTCAATTAAGTCATGAGAGTTAGCACTAGGCCACCGCCACTCATTCCCCTCAATGATTTCGCTCACTCGGGTAGTTCTAGAAAACCCGACTCAATTAATGCTCTTGAAAAACATATATTTTAAGAGTTATGTTTAAATGCTCTTAAATAGCATCTATTCGTAAAGAAATATTTTTCAATGCCTCATGTTTGTGAACTGGTAATGCAAGATAATTGTGCATAAGCAACACAAACTCGTGAGGCCCTATGGGACTCACATACGAGAAAAAATGCCCAGTAGAAGTTTTATCCCCCAGGCATGAGATATCTCCACGAGAAGTTAAATTGGGAGTCGGTTCAAAACAGATTCCACTAAAATAAAAGTGAAAAGATGTTACGTTCAGAAATGGCAGAAGGTTTATCCCCCATTTTTCTAACCGTGAATTATATGTTCTGATTTCATGATCAAAGGATTCATGTTTTCATAATTAATGATAGAAGATTTTCGAACCCCCATTTATATGAAAAGGGTGTTTTTTTTTTCAAATGGCCCTCTTTTAAAATAATAAAGGGTCATACTCTCCTGTTTACAAGAAAAAAGATTTTATCATCCTGTTAACAAGTAAATGATTTAAATTCTCTTGGCCACCAAATGGCCATCTTGTACATGTTACAAGTTTTCTACTGCATATTAAATGCTTTACTCGAATGCTTTAAATGTTTTATTTTACATGTTTTTGAAGATTCTTGTACTCTATATACGTGAAATAACTATTTTACTTGAATGCCTTAAATGCTTCATGTTACATATTTTTGAAGATTCCTGTATTCTGTATTTGAAGTGTAAGAGCAATTGGTAGTGACTGTTTTATGAACTCTTTTATATCTAACCCACTACCAATTGAAAACCCATGACAAGGTATTGGAATTACTCACGAGCTTTTCATAAAGCGTACACTTGAATTAGCATTTTGGGGATGTCAGACCAATAGTTGGTCAATCTTGTTATAGCATTCTATTTTGGACAATTATGTAATTAAGTCTCTAAGGACAATGCCCATGTAATATATATAACTTTTAAGAATTTAGTAAGTTCTATATGCATGTTATTTGTATCGTTCTGAAGAGCGACAGTTCCAGGTGGATGTGTAGAAAGAAAGAAAAGAAAGAAAAAGTTTTCACGCTTTCGCAAATTTCAATTATGGCTGCACCGCTGTCCAACAACGCTACTTCTGGCCCACCTGCCGGCCCTTGGGCCGAAGGATGGCGGTCACATCCCCGTAATTCACATAGGCCGAGTCGTGGGTCCTGACATATGTTGTGTATTATGTAACTTATACATACCAACTTAAGCAAATTGTAATTACAATATAGGTTAGAATAATCTTTTAATGCCAAGTTGAAATAAGACTATTTGAAAGTCCAACCGCATTTCTAACTACATAGGATAACAACTGATGTTCTGTTAGCTTATCTCTCTAACTAACTCATGTGAATACATCATGAGTTATGGGATCAGTACAAACCTGATTGAAAATCTAACGTCTCTTACTCATATACATAGGCTGAGTTCTAAATTATCCATTCCTTTCATGTGCACATATCATTTCTACATATAATAATTGGATTGTGTAACCTTTATAACATAAATATTCATTTATTTTGAAATTTTATATTGAATATTCGACAATACCATCTAAACTTTCACGCTCACAATTCTTTACTTTTTCCCATATCAGAACAATTTGATATGGCTAACTTATTCAAGCTTTATAGAAGAGTTTACCACTGGTGAACTGTGGGAACATTATTTTAGTAGACATTAGAGGGTATGATATCCTTTATTTCACATGTCAAACAACATTATATATGTTAAAGTAATTTAATAAAAAATAAAATATTTTTATTTATTGGACGATTTTAATTTTAGTCTTATTGGGTTTATGAATTACAAATCAAATTAGTGAGTGTTTTGAAATTTTAGTGAGTTGTAAATTATGTGTTAATATATGATATTAGTGTTTCATTGTATATACAATTTGTTGAACCATTATTTAGATCAATTATTGTAACACCCCGACCTAATCACTAAGTGATTAGGGTTGCTTAGTAAGCTTTAAGAGACCATTAGTGTATAATTGCACTATGTCAATAATTAGATATTAATAATACTAATTACACGAGATAATGATTAAAATTATTATAAGTTGGCAACATCAAAATTCTAGCAATTACTAGTAAGCTAGCATAAAAGGTAAAAATATTAGCAATTAAAGAATTTACAAAACAAACTTAAAGACTAGTACAAATGCATAAAAGAAAGAAAAGTGGGCTAAAAGCAACTTGCCAAGTCTTGAACTCAAGACCCCACATGAAGGCTGCCAAACGTTGACCACTAAGCTACCAATACTTTAGTGCTATTATAGTCACTTTAAATACATATAAGCTACAATATATTTGTATGGGATGCATGAATCAATGAAGTGTTAACACTAGGGAGAGTCAAAGAGGTGAGGCATCTCTCAAGTAAAAGACCAACCCCTTAACTAGTCCTAATTCATACAGCATATATTTCTTATATATATGTATATAAGGCTGTGTGTGTGAGGAATGTATTTCCAACCAATAGAGAGAGAGATAGAGAGAAAGAAGAGATAGAGAGAGAGAGAAGAAGAAGAAGAAGAAGAAGAAGAGAAAGAAGAAGGAATGGAAGAGGAGAAGCTCACATGAATGCATGAGCTAAAATAGGGGGAAAGAGGAAAGTTGAACGATCAGAGCAAGAGACGAAGAAACCAAAGAGAGTAAGAGAGAAAAGGCAGTGAAGAGAGAAAGTTTTGGAAAACTTCAAAACAGGTAACAACCAATTTCTTTCAATATATTTCCTCATTTTAATTTGCTTTAAGATGTTTCAAACATATGAATAGGTAGAAACCCCCTTGGAAACGAAGGTCCATATGAATTGGTAGAAACACCCTTGGAAACCAAGGTCCATGAAAGACCCTCCATGGCCGAACACTTGAAACTGGGTGAGGATTTTATAGAACCAAAACACATTTTAGTTGCTTGGAACCTGAAATACATGCTACGGGGAGTAAAATTGAAAACAAATTAGGGGAAAAGACCCAAGGATGACTTTGAAAAGTTGAGTCACAAGTTGCGGGTTCAAGATTGAACCCCTAAAAATGAACACGAAACCCAATATTAAAAATGGGTATGAAAAGCCACTATAATGAGAATTAAAACAATAAAGGTTCCATGAAAAATGGCTAAGAAACTAGCTCAAATGAGCCAAGTTTTAAACCATGATAATGGTGGTCGATTGAGCATTTCGGCTTGATTCAAGCCACCAAACCAATACCAAAATATGAGTTAGGGACCCAAGAAATCATTAGAATTGGTTTGAGGTCGAAACAGTGGCTGAAGTATCACAAAAAATGAGATAATTTTTTAGGTTTTTACAATAACTCTAAGGCATCACCGTGACTGGGATGATGAATAGTGTCGAGTCTTTAGATCTGGGTTCGAGTCGGGTCGGTAACGAACCAGGCACAGTGAGGGTTAAGTAGGCCGACGTCGTTTTCGGGGTAAGTTAGGCCTAAACTGCATCATATTGTAACAAAGGTTTAAAAAAAGAAGAACAAATAGAAACTTTCGCGGTTGTTGAGTCTCGAACCCTAGAAGTAAGGTATAAAAACAAGTTTCTTATCCACTTGACACTGTTGCGGTTGTGTATTAAGATGCACCAAAAAACAAAATATATATATATATATATATATATATACACATTCACACAAATACACTATTGTAAAAGAAATATAAGAAAAATAAATAGCAATAGTGCTGCAAATAGGATTTGAACCAGGGAGCAGTTTAATAATGTAAAGGAACTTTTTTTTTTTTGGTAAGTAAAATTTTATAACCAAAAAAAAGGATATACAAAAGGACCAAAACAAAGCAAAAAAATAAAGAGCAACACAACAAAACCAAAAGAACAAGACAAGAGCAAGAAGGAAAAGGAAGGAAGGCCTTCAAACAAGATTGCCTGCCATTCTAACCCACATTACAAGCAAACAAAGGAACCAACAACTAAATGTCGAAATTCAAATTCCAATACAATAACAGGTCTTCATCAAGTATAAAGCGTCGAAGGCTTTGGTCACCAATCAACTTGCTCAGCACCATCAAATTAATACCCTCAATAAGTTGATCCTTATTTCTTGATTCATCATTGAAACACCTTCGATTCCACTCAAGCCAAATAGTATGAACCAGGATAGAAAACACCAATTTACTTATATAACCACGAGCCGTCCCTTTAAAAGTTTGAGTGGCTCATTGAATTGTGTCTTGCTAGGGGTGAGAGGACCAACTCAGATTACACTTGGCTATATAGTGAAGCCATAAGTCAAGTGTAAAAGGACACCTAAAGAAAATGTTAGCATGGTCTTCCAAAGGCTGACCACAGAAAACACATTTCATTTCAAGGTTGCTTCAAAACTGCAAAACACGGTCTTGAGTAGTAAGCCTCTCCCGAATGGCTAACAGGATGAAGCTATATCTAGGAATAGCATGAGAGAACCACACTAGCTTCCACCATGAAACTTTAAGGCTTGGAAACCTGAGTCACATGCCAAGCTAAATTAGTAGAAAAAACTCCAAAAGGATGGCCTAACCATTGGATTTGGTCCATTATATACAGATCTGGAGTAAACACTAGGGGGATAGAGCACTTGAGCTCTATTAATTGGTGAGAGTTAGCACTAGGCCACCTCCAGTCATTCCCTTTAATGATTTGGCTCACCCAGACGGATCTAGCAAGCCCAGAATCATAGATAACTCTGTCACCCATAGCCTCTCATATTGGACCCGAATGGAGCCAATATTCGAACCAAAGAGAAGAATGCTACCCATTGCCCACCTTGTGCCTAATTAAAGATTTAAACCCTACTCTAAGCTTCCTAATTTTCTCCACACCCAAGTGCAAACACCTGGACAATTAGCCTCCCAAAGGTGCTTTTGCTTCAAAATGTTAGCACGAATCCAAGCAACCCACAAAGAAGAGCTATAAGGATCACCAAGATGCCAGAGATTCTTAGAGGCTACAATTTTATTCCAATCTGCAAGCTTCTTAATCCCCAACCCACCTTCCTCTTTAGGGTAAGTAACATCATCCCACGCAACCTTGGCTTTAGTAGAGTTCAAATTTGATTTGGACCAGAGAAAAACCCTCATAATTTTCTCAATTTCTTGGATAATCTTCTTCGAGAGCAGAAAATGCGTAGTCCAATAAACCTGCATGCTGAAAATAATTGACTTGATAAACTGTAACCAACCTGCAAGGGAGAGATACTTAGAAGTCCAGGTTTTCACCTTATAATCAATTGCCTTCCACTTGGAAGAAATCAAAGGCATTCCAAGGTAACGCATAGGTAATTTCCCCTCCTAAAAACCCACTCCTTCCAGAATATTATGCTTGCCTTACATAGAAACTCTCGAGAAAAAGATGTTGCTCTTAGCCTCATTTGGATTTAACCCCGAGAATTTTGCATAAGCTTCAATGGCATCTTTCAAGATTGTAGCTGAGTTGAGATCCCTATATCATAACAACATAAGATCATCCACAAAGCAGAACTGCGTGATTTTTGGCTGCTTGCATCTTTAATGGTACTTAAAACTCATCTCTTGATCAAATTTCTACTTAGCATCATAGAAAAGACCTTCATAGCAATAACAAATAAGAAGGGAGAGAGAGGATCACCTTGGCGTAAGCCACGAGCACCTTTGAAATAACCTTCAAGAGCACCGTTAATAGAGATAGAGAAGCTCAAAGTAGTAATACAAGCCTTGATCCACTGAACATAAGGAGCTGAGAACTGCATTAAGTCAAACACATCCAAAAGAAAGTCTCATCGCACCAAATCATAAGCCTTACTAATGTCCACTTTCATTACATACCTCGGGGAGCCCCTCTCCTTATGATAATTATGCATGACCTCTTGGGCAAGAAATATGTTATCACTAATTCTCCTTCCCGACACAAAGGCAGATTGCGCATTATCAATCAAATCACCAAGAATATGTTTGAGACGATTAGCAAAGATCTTGGTACTGTACTTGTAGATGGTGTTGCAGCATGAAATGGGGCAGTAGTCATTTAACCGGGAGGGATTAGGAACTTTATGCACTAGGGCAATGACTGTAATATTAATCTGTCACAACAAAAAACTTTCATGAAAGAACTCTTGGATGGCAGCAAGAACATCTTCACCCAAAATATCCCAAGTAGCTCGAAAAAAATTCCAATTAAACCCATCCATGCTCGAGGCTTTATTGGGATACAAGCTAAACAAAGTCTCTTTAATCTCTTCCCTCCCAACGGGCTCACTTAAATGCTGAGCTTGAGTATGAGAAATACCTTTGGTAATGAAATCTTTGAGTTGGTCTTTTCTGGGATAAGGGATTAAAGGGACCTTACCTAACAGATCACGGTAGTAATCCACAATGGTAGTGGAGACTTCCTTGCTATCTTCAATCCTGTTACCAGCTTCATCAATTAAACTTGGAATTTTGTTACGGTTCCTTATCTAAGTGATACTTTTAAAAAATAAGCTCATTTTTTTATCACCCTCATTAAGCCATTGAATCCTTGATTTCTACTTTGCCAGGCTTTCTTCCCATTTGCTTAATTGAGTAAAGTGCTACAAGGCTTGCTTTTCTTGGTTCTTCAAATTGATGTCAAGAGGATTAGAGTTCAAATAATGTTGGATTGCAAAAATTTATTGCCGGGCTTCCTCAATTATGATGGTAGAAATCTGCCCTCTTGCTTGGTTTAAACTCTTCAATTCTTTTTTCACTTCTTTAAACTTCTTGCTCAAAATAAACATAGCAGACCCTTCAATTTCCTGACTCCAAGCTTTATGGACAACCGGCTGAAATGCATCACATTCCAACCAAAAGTTAAAAAACTTAAAAGGCCTTCCTTTGCATTTAAAGTCAACTCTAGTCTGAACAATCATAGGGCTATAATCTGAAACACCGAAAGGCAAGAACTCCATCTCTGAGTTGCTAAAATCCACCATTTATCTATCATTAGCCAACACCCGATCAAGCTTCCTTAAGATTGTATCCTTGTCGTACTGTCGATTAATCCAAGTCAAGTGGCAGCTAATGTACCTAAGATCCTCCAAGTCCGTAGCTATAAAATAGTTATTACATTCCTTTATACAAGGGGGCCAATTTCTGCTACCTCCAATCCTCTCGTAGCTAAACCAAACAACATTAAAATCTCCCATGACAATCCAGGGCAAATCATTGTTTAGAGTTGCTTGCTGTCGCAGGCTACTCCCAACCCCTCTCCGATCCATGACATTGTTGAGACCATAGATAATTGACATATAAAACCAAATACCTTTGCCCCTAATTTGGACAAGCCAATGGATTGCTTGCTCCATAGAGTTGAGGAGAGTAATCTGAAGAACCTCATCATCCCACCTAATCCAAATTCTACCATTATCAACATTAGCATAATTATGAATAAAACTCCAGTTACGACATAAAGATCCCTCTTGCTCTTGTCTTGATCTTTTAGTTTTGTTATGTTGCTTTTTGTTTTTGAGCTTTGTTTTGGTTCTCTTGTATATCCTTCTCTTTGGTTATAAAATTTTACTTACCAAAAAAAAACAAAATAGGACATAAAGATCGAGATACCTTCTCAAAATTGGCATGCTTAACCTTTGTTTCCACCAACCCAAGACATGAGATAGCATGAGCTCTAACGAAATGCTTTATTTCTTGTTGTTTTAAGGGGATATTCACACCCCTTATGTTCTAACAAGCTAAATTGATCATTTAAATCGAGAGTATTTTGAATTCCTCCCAGAGCCTTGCCCTGATCCCTTCTGATGCTTCTTCCCTTTATTGTTATGACTATCTCAGTTCCTCTTTTTGAGCAATTCCACTGAATCCACCAATTGCCTCCCAATTTCCTTTGAATTTGGTGCATCCAAAGAAGTGGTTTCCAACATGGAATTCTGAGTTTTTTTTTTTTTACCAAGCATTCCTCTATCAATTAGAGTTTCTGGAGCCTTTTCTTCCTCTTCCAAAGCCCCTTTAATCTGCAGATCCCCTATCTCCCGAGTATGATTATTGCCCAATCTAGCAACCACCTGACAAATGCTCTCAATGCTATTTTCATTGTAGCCTACTTCCTTCTTCCCTGTCTCTTCTTGGGGATTGGAACTAGTAGAGGCTTATCCGCTCTCATACAACACTTGAAACTGATTCTGCAAATTTACACTTTGCTTGTTAGGAGAAATACTCGCCTTTATGGGGGGTCGACCACCAATACCTTTAGTTTCCCCTAGTTGAACATAGAGTCCCCATACAACTTGGGATGAAAGTTAACCTCTACTTCCTTAGGTTTCCTATCTCTTCCCTTCTACACCTGCTTAGTAGGTTGTTGACATTGATTTTGGCCATGCCCGAATTTCCTACACTTAAAGCAAAACTTAGGAATCCATTGGTATTTAACATAAATAGTAACACTTGTTTTTTCATCCAATTGAAGTTAAAATTATTCCAGGGGATCCGTGCAAAGTTTGATTTCAACAAAAATATGCGCAAAATTTATTAAGCTAAGCTGCTTGGTTATGGCGTCTGTATAGAGGGGTTTGCCGATGACACTTGCAACATAACTTAACCCCCTTGTTGTCTATAATTCTAAGGGAATGTCATAGAACCAAGCCCACTCTAGAATAGTCTTAGAGGCTTCCTTTAAAAGTTTCATTTTAGGCCTCCATTTTTGTAAAATTATGGGGTGCCCAGAAAAATGCCATGGTCCTCCTTAGAAAATGGCTGCCATTGAGGTAGGATCTGAAAACTTGAAGAAGAAGAAGCCCCTACCATTAGTCAACACCTCTTCCAACCCTTCTTTGCCCTAGAGATGAAAGGCCATATTTTTAACCCATTGGTAATTCAATTTATATAAAGGAACTTAACCAATGAGTCATTATTGTGGCTATGCCTATTTCTTATATATATATATATATAATATACTGTCACATCCTTGAACCCACCCTATGTGGATTAGGGATAGTGATTGGCTAGTTAGGTACTTCACTAATATACTAACCTTCTGTAGCATATTAATGACATGTCCAACCAAAGGCCTCTTGATTGGTACATATATTCCATGTAATTACAATTGTGTAGCAGGGGAAAATGAAACATAATAGAGCATAACTAAATATTTTATTGTCAAATATAATATTGTCTTAATATTACAACTCTAAAATTTCTTTTGGCTTGTACTATAAAAGATACTATAGTAGCCAAAAGTCCTCATCCTTTCCAAAATATATAATTAAAAGAACTTCTACTGAAAGTTATTGGAATTTATAGATCATATACATATAACTAATTGCAAGAATGTAGTAAATCATGCAGATTCATTTGCAAATATTTTTGCATGATAAATCCTAGCAAGCATAAAGTTGTAACTGAAAACTAAATGATGAAATGATACATGCAAAATTGTTTTTAAAATTTTCCCTTAGGACCTTAATAGTCACCTGGGCGACTAGATACAACTTAGAGCTCTAGGGCTTACATGGCTTGAATGGCTTAACCCCCCAACTGAGCATGATTGTGTCATGAACAATGGCTTATGTCCCTACCCGGAACCCACTCTATCCAGATTAGGGGTCAGTGACTGATACTATCACCCAGATAGGCCGTACAAAATCAAATGAATTGCATGAGATAACAAAAGATTTTCTTTTATTTTATTTTATTAAACGCAGAAGCTACATACATGTAACTCATCTGATAACAAATCAACTTTAACAATCATTAATAAGATTATCTTTAATTACAATTTCCATCATCATTAATCACCATTCAAGTCTAATATCATTTCTAGTGTCACTGTATCACAATATCTAACATTAAAATCAATTTTGCATGATATATATTCAAATTATAACTTAGAGCTATACATCGTCAAAGTTTCCCACAAGCACACCACTAGCACCGTCGGTTGCCATCATTGCCTTTCCTTCTATATGGTGTTACCTGAAAATTGTTTTAATTTTGGGGTGAACTAATTTTCTTAGTAAGTAAATCCTCCACTCTGCTATAGGTTACACAAGGGTTTATAACAAGCGAATAATCACAGAATTTCAAGTTCAAAGGGATTGGCCATCAGGCTAAAATAACACAATTCATAAGGGGTTCACAAATGCGATAAGAATCACTAAGCAAGTCAACACGCACAAATTTATCAACATATGATGTTTAGCTACCCAAATTAAAGGGATTCAAATCGAATAGAAAGATAAGCCTTAAAGGTATATTTCACATCCAAAGGTAACATCATCAAATCAACAAATGGTGTGGAATCAAACATATACAAATTAAATCCAATGTATGCTATCAAATAGGGCCCGTCTACCCCCACACAACACTCGTCCAGGTTCACCACTCATCTTTGGGTTCCTCTGAATGGCACCAAGAGCTCTTATCATCATATCAAAATGTCCTTATTAGGACTACTTGTTGGGTATCATTCCCAAACACCGACCCCGTAGGTCATTAGCATCCAAAGAGTCAAGATGGGCATTGTGATAGACACAACCCTGGGTACTCACAAATAATGTTATCAACAAAAGGATTTCACAAGGTATGTGCATAAACATAGGTTACAAACATCCACAAAAAAAGGTATCACAAAGACAATACATAGTCAAAGAGTCAAAGGACTCATAGGTGTTCACAACAAATAGGATATCAACAAATAAAAAATTTTCACATAATGGAAACACGATAATCAAAGGGTTGTAGACTTGAAGCAATTACTAATGCATGTTTCAAGAAGCAAAGATTGACAACTATACAGGTAGGCCACATTGGCAGAGTAGAAATCTGCATATTAGAGTTTAGGTTTACTTACATTGGGTCCTTAGCATTGAATTCCCATACTAGTACCATAGTAGCCATCCTATAGCCTTCTTCTATTTTTCTATATTTTGGGTGACCCTATAATCATGGATCAAAAGTACATTGCATATTAAATTAGTATTCATTCTAATTCCAAGCATCTTTATTTAGTGTTTTAAGTTCTTTTGAACTTAGTTTAATCGATTAAGAGATCCTCAAATTCCTAATTTAGGGTTCTTGATGCTTTATAGTTTATTTGGCCCTTCAAGGTCATAATGGTAATTTACACTTTTAATGTCCTATATTTCTTCATACATGATTTACATATTATGACTTCATTTTTGAGTCTAGACGGTCCTTATAACATTTACATGGACCTCTTAATTTCATCTATACACTTCTGGTAGCTTCATTAAGTCTTAAAGACGTATTTGTCATTTTTTAATTTGTTATCGGGTCTTATTTTTCTCAAAAGGATGTTACCGTCAAGTTTGGAATGTTGAAGATAATTAGTTTAGGCTTTTTTGGGATCTTAATTTGCACATATGTGACTTACATTAAGCCTAAGGGCATTTTTATAATTTTAAATTTTCACGTCTCATTTTGTCGGTACTTTGTTTGCTAAAATTGACTCCACCGTTGAGTTCGGAACATCAAAGAAAGAATATGCCATCTCTAAAGTCCATTTTGGATTACTAAGGGCATAATGGTAATTATGACATTTTACCTGTTTATATTTTTGGGACTTCGTTTCATAAAATGGATCCTGTCACTGGGTTCAGAATGCCCTAAAATGTTAAGGTAGGTATTTTTATAATCATCGGAGTTCAATTGATCGCTTAATTAATCATCAAGACGTGATTGGAATTATTCCAGTTTGCTCGTTCATATTTTTTAGGATTTAATGTTGCAAATCAGACTTTGCCATTAAGTCCAAAATGCCCAAAAATATTGGGTTAAACTCCTTTTTCATTTTAATTGGCCTTCATTTGCCCTATTTCTAGCCCAATGGCATTTTAGTAATTTCTCCTATTCATTTAAGGCCCCTTTTATAATTTTTTATAAAATTTTCTACCTTTCTGGAATTTGTTTTCCTCACTGTTTAGGATTTTCTTTTAGAATTTCTATTGATTTGGAAATAATTTAGTTCCTATTCTAGGATTTCAAATTTAGGGGTTTATTAAATTGGGAATAGGGTTAACACTATTCCCAATCCCAATTTTCTATCCCTGTTTCCAAACGGTCGGAATTGAATTTCTTAAAACATGATTAGGGTTCCAAAACGGTAGCGTTTTGGTAACCCTTTCTCGTGTCCGAACTAGGTCGACCTGAACCCAACTCGTCCGGCTCGTTGACTGACCTAGTCAACAGTTGACTTGGTCAATAGAAGCCTTGCTGGTGCCTTTCGCTTTCTCCAACGATGGGGAACTCCGACTATTGTTTGCGGTGATGAACTCAACAGGGTTCAAATCTGTTTTCCATAGGGATTTCATATCCAAGGTCAAAATTTGATTTCACTCGATTTTGGACACCGAATTAGAGGGTTACAATAAGATCTCCGACGACTCCCAATTTTTTTACGACAGCTCGTTTTACTATTTCATCGAGCTAAAGGTACTATTTTCATCTCATTTTCTTTCCATTGTGTTCCTGGAACCCCTAGGGACCATTTCTCATTCCTAAAGCTAATCAAATCGAGCTCAACTGCAAGCTCTCAATTTCTCTCTCTTGATTGTAAATCGCGATATCTCACTAGTTTGCTAACCTTTTTTTTTTTTGTGATTCAAGTGATATTATGTCCCATTTTACGTGCTCTTGTGAGCCTTAGAGTCCATACCAAGTTTGGTTAAGTGTTTATCGTAACCCAATTCCCTTCAAATTCTATCACAATGTTACCCTAGGGTTCTTTGAGCTCAAACAATGCTATCTCTTCCCCATTTTGATTCATTCACTATACTAAATTCACGCATGTATTCTAATTCCATTTAAACAAAAAGTTAATTGTAAAACTTTTTTAGCGAGAGAAAATTTAGTTTTTTGAGTGTTTACCTTCTAATAGCAGTATTTCCTCCCTCTGTTGGTCCTCTCTGCATTCCCTTTCCTTGGTTCAACTTGAAGATCTCCCCCTCAACCTCAAACAACCATGCAGGGTCAGTTTTCTTCCCTCCTACTTCTTCTCTTTCTTCTTCTTCTTATTCTTCTTCCTTTTCTCTCTCTCTCTAGCCGAAGCACACATGGTCTAGTCTGTTGATTTGAAATACACATATAATACATATATATATATATATATATATATGAGGCAGACATTGTAATACCCCAACCCAAAATGTAACCGAACAACTACTATAAACTTGAGCTGTTAGAGTTTGTTTTTCGATATTAAATAAACAACCCGATTCTGAATACGAAAGGTCCGGGTGTCCAAATAATGTTAAGCGAAGTGACGAATATGTATATATATGTATATGCGTACATGTATATATACATATATGGGTATGTATATATATATGTGGTAGTATATATATATGTTATATGTGTGTTACAGAAGTGTGTATGTGTGTGTGTATTATATAATACATACATGTACATATATACTGATGTGTATGTATGTGTGTAAATGCATGTGTATAAGTGTGTGAATGTATGTGTGACAGAGTGTGTATAATATATATATATAAATATATATATATAAGTGCATATACATTAGTGTGTGTACATGTATTATGTATAAAAGTGGGTATATATATAGCACTCTGTGTGTACATATAGCAGTGCATGTAAGGGAAGGAGTGTGTGTGTAGTGCATGTCAGCAAAGGTGTGTGTATGTGTTTGGTATGTGTTTGTGGTGTGCCAAAACCACTTGAATATATACATATTATATACTTATATATATAATAATACAAATATCTATAGAATAAAACAAAAGAGAAAAAAGGAAAGAAATCAGAAAATGAGAGAGGAGAGAGAGAGTGGCGGTGGATCTTGATATTTGTGTAAGTGTGTGTGTGTGTGTGTATAGTCTATAAAATATAGATGCATGCACTGCATGCTTAGAAAAGAAAACAAAAAGGAAAATAAGGAGAAACTGAAGAAGAAGGAAGGAAGAAAAAGAAAGGAAAAACAACTTCTGCAAGAGGTAATTCTAGAAAATTTTCTCTGAATTATTTTTCTGGGTTTTTTTTAGAACTTGCATGAAGCTTACAAATAATTATAGGGTCTTAATCTAGGAGAAAATGGAGCACTTAGGAAGAAACCGTGTATGAAATAGTGAAGAAATGAGGGAGAAAAATGAGATGATCGGAAAGTTGAATTTTTGATTTTATAGCTATTCAATAGGGTTTAAAGGTTAAAAATTGTTGAATTGAATTCTATATCTTGATCACATGATTATTATACATCTTTATATCAGGCTTAGAGAGGCAATAGTTCTCTATGTGAGGCAATATTTCACATTTTTATATTCTGGGTGGAAATTATAATCTTGATATATTATTCATACGCGAAGTTGTGATCAGGTCACAATATCCATCATATTCAGGATGAAGCGTCCAAGTGGGACGATATATAAAATTGAGCTCGTAATTCTATTCATGCATCCGTAAGTTGGCATACCTGTGGGGACAAGCACTCGGAATAGAATGTTGAATGGGCATAATGATAGGGTATGTCAGGCCCTATCGAATTCCATCCACTACAAACTTGAGGCTCAAATCTATTATTTCATTCATTTGGATGATCATGTTACATTTCAGTCAAAGATCCTATGGTTGCTAAAGCACCATTTATATTGAGCAGTTATTTATTATTGTGGCAGTACATTTATTGGATAGGCTAGATTCCTATTGATGATTTATATATACTTGATATCGTTTGGATATTCATTGTTTTTGCTATCATGGGATGTGCCTTAGACCCGACGGGTCAGTTCAGTTGCTTCACATTTTGTGACTTGCTATTGTGACATCTTGTTTTCTTGATTGGCTATCATATTGGCATAACCCTGTTTATCTTGGTTTATGAACTTTCTTATACTGACTTTGACCCATGGCAGAGCAAAGGGATTTACTTACTGGGCTAAGTTAGCTCATTATAGATTTATTCTAATTATTTCAAGAAGGGACGCCTCAGTTTGAAAGTAAGGATTGAAATCCCGAACAGAAGTAGAGTTGCTTCAGATACATATACTACAAAGATATTTTGATAGTGAAGTATAGTACTTGTCCTGTATTCTCCCATCACCCCACGTCTTAGGGACAGTTATATTTTAGAGTTTTCGAGTCTGCATATTAAAAACTCTAGTATTATAAATGTAAAAATTTTATTAAGTCTTTTGTTGTGTATTTAATTAATTGCATGTTAATAACACTCACATATTCATGTTAAGTTAATGTTAAAGGAAAGATGCTGGTTCTGCAATTGGGTCAAGCTGGGGTCACGATGCTAGATCCGTAGAGGGTGGGTTCCGGGTCGTGATAGCGTGGTATCAAAGCTCTAGGTTAGAAACCACTAAGTAAAAGAGCTCTAATATTTTCATGGAGTCATGGGAGATAGGACTAAGAGTACTTATACTATCAAGTCTAAAGTTGGTCTACAAATAGAAACTAATATACATGGTTAGATTCTTATAACGATTATTATTATTCTGACCACTAGTATTTTACAGTGAATGCTAAATACCAGAAGCACTTCATAGCTACGAATTAGGCCATGGAAAGATTAGAGAGGCTAGAACACCTTGTGACGAGAGTTTTTGAGGCATTACCAGGGAATTAGGCCAACACTAGTGCTCCGGTAAGGCAAGAGTGTGCTACCAATCAGGAAGGCCAACAAGGGAATGATAGAGATAGATCACATTCCTACAAAAGATTCCAAGAGTTGAGACCATCTATATTTGATGGCTTGAGAGGCTCTACGGTAGCCGAAGAATGGTTGTTTGAGATGAATAGGATGTTCCGTATCTTAACTTGCACTGAGATTCAGAAAGTGGTCTATGCCACATTCATGTTCAAAGGTGCTGCCCATAAATGGTGGATCCTAAAAAAGGCTAGAGAACCACATATAGATTGGCAACAATTTTCAGAGGTCTTTAATGAGAAGTACTTCCCATAAGAAGTCAGAGACCAGAAGATCGCAAAATTTATGAGTCTACAGCAAGAAGGCTTAACGGTGGAGGCTTATAAGGCCAAGTTCACCAAGTTAGCCAGATTTGCTCCCGCCGCCATTGGTACAAAGAACATGAAGGCCCACAAGTTTGAAAGTGGGCTAAGGTGGTCTATCAAGACCAGAATCAGACCTCACTAGTTCCCTACTTATAGTGAAACAGTGGCAACCATCAAGATTATAGAATAGGGAGGAGAAGAGTTCGCCAAGAAAAAAATGAACCAAGGAGCAGGAAACAGTAGAGACAGGAGGCAAAGATCTTCATTCTCTAGGCCTAGGACAGTGTAATACCCCGACCCAAAAACATCGGGCACATGGCACGCATTACGAGGTTATGAAAAATAATGTATGAATTCTAATCATGAGAATAAAATTTATTGAATTAATGGAAAATTATCTGATTAATATAAGAAGATTAATTATGTAATATAATTAATAGAGTATATGCTAACACATGCAACACACACATTAAGAGTGTATTGTGTATGTATATGGCCAGGTATGTATATATATATATATATATGTATATACACATATGTATAAAGGAATGATTATATATATAGGTATATATATATATATATATATAAAGGATACAAATATTTGTGTGTGTAAAGTGATAAATCAGTGTGTGTGTGAGGTCGGTGTATGTGTGTGTGAGTTATATTATATGTCTATATATACAAAATATCATGCAAAAATTAAATGAAAAAGCTGAAATTCTGAAAAGCATAATTTATGGAGAAAAAGAGAAATTGATGAGAAGTGAAAGGTTAAGGCCATAAGGTCATGAGGGAAGAGAGAGAGAGGAGAGAGAAGTGTCGGTAGGATTGTGTATAAGGGCAGATGCATGCATTGCATGCTTGCTTTGTAAGAAAGAGACCAAGCGATAAGGAAGATGGAAGAAGAATCAGAAGTAGAAGGGAGGGAGAGACCACTGTAACAGGTAAAACCAAAATTTACATGTTTTTCTCTCTCTAGAAATTTATACATGAATAGCAACTGTTAGGTTATAATTATGTGTATTTGATGTTTATAATATGTTTAAACTTGTTCAAGCATGAAATTGGAACCTAAAAACAATCAAAAACATCAAATTCATGAGAAACAGCCACGAATAGGCCTTGCTTAAAGTAGGTCAGAAAATATGTTAACCAAAACCTATTTGGTTTATTAAGACCTCAACTAAACCCTCTAAGGGTGTTAAAAACATTGAACCGTGATAAAAAAGCCTAAGTAATGACCATGAAAATGAGTTACAGGTTTCGGGTTTAAAACCCAACCCCTCAAACTCGATGTAAAACTCACCTTTGTGAATGGGAGATGAAACCCTATGGAAAATGAAGCACAACAGAACAAATCCCAACGATTTTGGCCCAAAAATGAGCATATGCGACCGAGTTGCAGGTTTGGTTATCAAACCTTTAACCGAGCTAGTGAAACCAGTTTGATCCCTCAAACGAATGCCTGAACCCCTACACGATATCCCAGAAATGATTTGAAATGAAAATAGTAAGGATCCATTGATCCAAACTTCACAAAATTAAAGAAAAAGAAAACCAGGAACTAGGGCAACCGTGGGTTGATCAGTGGGAAGACAACGCTGAGTTAACTCGGGGTACTCGTTTAAAACGAGTGGGTGGACTCGGACACGTGGTGGCCTTTGAAGGTTGCCATTGCATAAATGAAACGGCAGCGTTTTGGCTTAAGGGTTTTTAAAATCCGGATCTCACCTGTTTGGTTACACGAATAGGGCCCAATTTAATAAACGGTATGCGAGTGGGATAGCCTGTCCGTGTTTTAGAGGCTTATCTGCTGTTTAGTTTCAAAAAAATCAGAAAAAAATTTAGGGGCCGTAGCTCCTAGGACTCGAACAGGGAACCGGACAGAAAGGATCATGCATGGGAACCGTGTGGAGACAAGACAATCCCGTGCCTTGTTATCCCACAAATAAATATATAACATATAATAATTATATTAATTAAATTAAATTAAATTAAATTAATTAAAATAAATAATGACAACATGGCCCATTGTCCAAAATTAACAAGTTATTAGTGTGTTCTTACTATCTCGGACCTTCTGAGTCCAATGGTGAGGTCCACGCCACGAGACGAGGTCCCAAAAAATTTAAGACCCGTAAAAATGCTAAAATGACCGAAATGCCCCTACTGCTACCAAACCCAAACGAAATTTCGCGAAAGCCTAAATTGACTTTCTTCGACGTTCCGGACTCAATGGTAGAGTCTATTCAACCAAAAGAAGTGTCTAAAATAAAACGACATAAAATTTGATAAATAGCATCAGTCAGGTGGCTATGAACTAGAACATTTGCCGAAGTACTGAACTAAGGCTCCTATATTGAAACGAAATGTGAGGAGACTTGACACGTAAACATGCGAAGTAATTTAAATTTAAATTAAAGTTAATTGAGCTACCAGAAGAGTATAATTTTAAAACGAAATTAATTTCCCTAACACGCTAAATTGTGTTTTAGGCTAAAATACAAGTAGACTGTAATGGATGAGAAGCAACAGGGTTTCATGGATGAGCTGCTATGGCAACTCAAAGTGATCCAAAAGCATATCCGAATTGCCAAGACAAATGAAGTCATCTCGGTCAGACCCTTCATTTACAAAACCCCTTCAGTCCTAATGACCCGAGCCGTACTAGAAGTAGCAAAATGGAGACGTGTTGAGGAAAAACTTAAAGAGGAAGAGGAAAAACGGGAAAATAATGATACCCTAGCTAAAATGCACCGTAGCTAATATTTATTATCATTAAATACATAAATGACTAGACTATAATATAGTTATAGGTTAGACTGATTTTAAGAATTTAGTCTTGCACAATCTAAACATGGGTAAGATCACAAGATGATTAAATGCATGTGGAATTTATGAATTTTCATAAATTGTTTTATGATAAGGAGGGAGAAAGGAAAAGGCAAAGCACCTCTATAGGGCCAGCCTAAAGGCATAAGGTGAGTAACCCTGTATTTGAAAGTGGGGATTTAACTCTATGGATTTAAAAAGGTTTAAGTTCAAAAGATATGAAGTGTTTGAATTCCAAATTCAGTATTTACATGATTCAGTTTTAAATTTGTTCTGTTTTTATAACCTATTGTGACATGCTCAGTGATTGGGTTCCACCACAGTTTTCTTTAAAATGTATTTCAGCATGTCTAAGTTAAAATGCAATTCTTGTTAAATATTCTGAATTTGCTTATTTCAAGTATATGAAGATTTTATCATGAAATCATGAACGTGATGTTTTAAAATACTCATGAAAAGTATCTATTTGAAGAAATCATATGATAAATGTATTTGTAATGCAAGATAAACAATGCATAAGTATAGAGGCAGGATTTAGGGTTTCTTCGGAACTCAATTGACCTGTCATGTGCCATAATAGATAGGATTTTAGGTTTCTTCGGAACTCAATTGCCCTATCAAATGCCAGGTAGCAGGATCTAATCCCCCAGGCATGAGATATCTCGAGAAACTTTATTTGTTCCGTCAAGGTGTGAGTCTTACCTACCTTTTAGGAAAAAGGAAGATGTTCTAATCGGTTTAGTTAGGTATCTCTACGCATACATAAAATGGGAGCCTGGTTCAAACGAATTCCAGTAATGAAAGTGATAAGATGTTATGTTTGAAAATGGAAGCAGGTTTTACCCTCATTTTCACTATGCATGTTATATGTTTTGAAGTTAATATATATAAGTATAGCTTGAATACTTTAAATGTTTCAAAGCTACATGTTTTAAGGAATGCATATATTATGTGTTCAAAGTATACGAGCAATTGGTAGTGATTGTTTTACAAACTCTCACGTACTAAACCATTGCCAATTGAAACCCTATGACGAATACTGAAATTACTCACAAACTTAGATTGGCTTACCCGAATTTTATTCGGACCCCCATTTCAGGTAATTGACGGTAGTCTTGAATTGAGGACGATGATGATGAGTCTAGCCTGTTTTGGGAAGATATGTTTAAGTAGTTTCTTTTGGGAAACCTTATGAACACTAATAGTACATTTTGTATTAGTAGACAATGTAAGAATATGTATTAAGCCCCTCGGGGCAGTGGATATGTAATGTTTATAAAGTCTTTGAGTTTTTAGTTATGCTCTGAATGTGTAATCATGTATACCGCAATGTGAAGAGCGGCAGTACCAGGCAGATATGAGTTAATTAAAATTATGAAAAGAAAGAAAAAGTTTTTCATGCTTCCGCAAAACACAAGGCTGCACCGCCGTCCGATACCGCTGCTGTAATATCCCAACCCGGGATACCGGGTCATATGACACGTATTACGAGATTAAAGAAGATTAGTGTAAAAACATTTATACTCAAAGAGAATAATTAATTGAATAAATAAATAAATAATTATTTATATGAAATAATTAGTTTTAATTATAATTAAATAATTTAAACACACATTAGACTACATGGAAGGTGTAATGTGTGTATGTATATGTAACCAAGTATGCATGCATGTATATATGCATAAATGAAATAAAAATATTTATATGTATAAATGGACATAAAGTAAGGAGAACACAAAATATCTAAAAGTGAGTGTGTGTGTGTGTGTCGGTTGAGGTGTGTGTGTGTGTCTCCATGTGTATTGGTGTGTGAATATATATATATATAATATATATTATACAAAATATCAAGCAAACAATAAATGTAAAGCAACAAGAGGAAAAGAGAAATTTATGAGATGGGATGGCAGCCGAAATGGGGGACTGAAATGGGGTGAGTCATGTAGAGAGAGAGAGAATGGAGGAGAGAGAGAGGTCGGCTACTTTTTCTTTAAAACCAAAACATGCAAGCATGTTTGTTCTCCTACGAAATAAACCAAAAGATGGAAAAGCTGAGAAGAATAGCAGAAGGATCGAAGTAGAAAGAAGAGAGAGAGTTCACAGTAAACAGGTAAAAATCCAAAATTTTACATTTTTCCCTCTCTAGGAATTAAGCATAAATAGGAGTTGTTTTAAGTTGCTTATGTACATATCATGTTTAGAACATATGATTACAAGATCAAGCATGGAATTAGGTTTTGAAAACACTCAAAAAATGTGAACCCCTGAAGAACCGCCATGGGAGGACCTTGCTTATAGCAGGTCTGAACCCATGGCAACCAAACTGAGTTTGGTGTAATGAGACCACAAGTAGACCTTATAAGCATGCTAAAAACACTTATACACGATCACAAAACTCAAAGAAAGCCCTCCAAAAATCCAATTACAGGTACGGGTTTCAAAACCCAACCCTACAAATCTGCCTTTAACTCCATTTTTTTTGAATGGAAAATAAAACCCCATGAAGAAGGGATCACAATGAAACAAATCCCACTAGATTTGGCTCAGAATCGAGCATTTACGACTGACTTGTAGGTTTGAATTATCAAACCCAAAACCGAGCACATGAACCAGTTTTAATTCTTCAAATGAATGCCAAGTTGGTCGTTTGTACCTTAGAATTGTTTTGGAATCAAAACAGTGAGAAATAGTTGAGTAGGAAGGCACGAAAATGGAAGAAATGGAATCGGGATTAGGGTTTCAGTAGGGGTCGACATGGGGAAGAAGAGGATGGGTCAACTCAGTTTTTAAAAGAGGCTGAGTCGACTCGGATACGTGGCAGCCTCTGGGCTTGCCACCGAATTAATTGGACGACGACGTTTTGCATTGGTTTAATTTAAATGAACACTAGGGCTGACGTCATCATGACGTCAGCCATACGCATATAAACCCACTGAACCGGTTGGTTTATAACCGGACCGGACCGGTTCACTTATGATTTAATTGAACCCTTTGGTTTTCTGGTTTTAATTTAAATCAATAAACCAATACTTTCACTATTTACAGATTGACCCCAACTGTTTTGGGAAATCCCAATGTGGCCCAACTGATGAAAATTTTATGCAATTAAGCCCCTGGAAAAATAATTAAATAATTAAATAATTAATTTAATTATTTAATAAATAAAGCAAAATTACTATTTTGCCCCTGAGTCATATATGAAGCAAATGAAGTCCAAATTAAACGTATGAATAGTGTATCCTTACTATTTTGGATATTCTGAGACTAATGGTAGGGTCCGTTTTACGAGACAGGGCCCTGAAAAAATAAAGACACGTAAAGGGGTAAATGACCAAAAAACCCCTTGTCCAAAATTAACAAGTTATTAGTGTATTCTTACTACCTCGAACCTTCTGAGTCCAATGGTGAGGTCCACGACACGAGATGAGGTCCCGAACATAAGGACACGTAAGGGGATAAAATGACCAAATTACCCCTAGTACCCCAAAAGCCAAATTAAAACTAGGGAAGGTCTAAATTAACTTTCTTCGACCTTCCGAACTCAATATTGGAGTCCAAATTATGCAACGAAGTACAGAAAAATGAGACACGTAAAACGATAAATGACCATTTTGTCCTTTTACATATAACAGTCTGAATTAAATGTTAGGAAAGCCTAAACCGACTTTCTTCGACGCTCCGGACTCAATAGTAGAGTCTATTCGACCAAAAGAAATGTCTAAAATAAAAAAGACATAAAATTTGTTGAATAGCATCTGTCAGATGACTATAAATTAAAGTAATGCCAAAGTACAAATACTAAGGCGTATACGAGCAAATGAATTACGAAAAGACACGACACGTAAATATGTGAAGTAAATAAATTTAAATTAAAGTTTATGGAGCTACTAGAAAAGTATAAATTGAAATAAATTCAATTCTTAACACATTAATTGTGTCATAGGTTAAGAGTACGAGTTAAGTTAAGTACATATGAAATTATGAAATCGTTTTAGACTCTAATACGAGTTAAGCATAAGTTAAGGAATATGGAGATGATATTACAATGAATGTGAAGTTGATGAGATGTTTATGAATTGTTCCTAGGAACTACAAGGAAAGTGGGAAAGCGCATTATTAGCACTAACCCTAAAGGACCAAGGTGAGTAACCCTACATTCGAAGTGGAGATTTAACTCCATGGATTTCAAAGAAGTTTTGAGTTCAAGTCATGAGAAGTATTTGAATATTGAATTCAGTTTTCTTACGCTTTTTGTTTTAAATCATTCTGTTCAGAAAACAGATTTATTTACAGTTTCCTTTAAATACTACCTTAGCATGTTTGAGTTTTTAAATTGCAAAATCTCTGAGACATATTCTGAATTCGTATATTCTAAGTATTGAAAGTTCTATTATGAAGTTATATATATTGTGTTTGAATACTCTTGAAAAGTATTTATTTAAAGAATGTCACGGGAGAAAGTATTTAAATGAAATGTATTTAAATACAAGATGTGCATAAGCACCGCGAGTTTTTGGTTGGGTTGCAATAAACTCAGCCGCCTTTTTAAAAGAAACCGGGTTTGGGATTCGCAAGGGACTTCATTATCCTGTGGAGCCGACAAGCTTTTGGGTTCTACGGAATTCAATTGATTGTCAAATGCCTGGTAGCAGGATCTAATCCCATAGGCAAAGAGATATCTCGACAAGAGTAAAACAAGAGTCTGGTTCGAAACAAATTCCAAGAGCTAAAGTGAGAAAAAGTTAAAATTTTGAAAATGGAAGCAGGTTTTACCCTCATTTTCATATTTACATGTTTGAGTTTATATATACTCTATTTAAAGAAGAACATATTTTTAGCTTGAACACTTTACATGTTTCAAAGCTATGAGTTTTATGGAATGCATATATTTGTATTCAAAGTTACAAGTTTTATATGAAAAAGCATATGTTAGCTTGAACACTTTACATGTTTAAAAGCTATGAATTTTATGGAATGAATATATTTGTATTGAAAGTTACAAGTTTTATATGAAAAAGCATATGTTAGCTTGAATACTTTACATGTTTCAAAGCTATGAGTTTTATGAATGCATATATTCTGTGTTCAAAAGATACGAACAATTGACAGTGATTGATTTATAAACCTTATGAGCTAAAACCACTATTGATTGAAAACCCCATGACGAATGTTGGAATTGCTCACAAGCTTAGATTAGCTTACCCGGACTTTGTTCGGATCCCCCTTTTAAGTGACTGACAGTAGTCGAGTTTTGAAGACGGTGAATCTACCGGCTTATGGAGATATAATTAGATGGTTCCTTTTGGAGTTATGTAGAGTTTATTAGCATTTATGTTTAAGATACAGTACGACAATATGTATAAACCCTACGGGGTAATTAATGTTGATGGTTGAATGATTTAAGTCTTTAAAATTTTAGTTATGCTTTGATTATATAACAATGTGTGTATATATGAGTATAGCGGTAGTACCGGGTGGTGTGCTTGAATTTTAAATGAGAAAAGAAAAAAGTTTTCACGCTTCTGCAAAACACGAGTTGCACCGCCGTCCGATACCGCTGCTCACAGGACCGTTCCGCCCAATGGCCCCCGGGTCTGAGGGTGGCGCGTCGCGATGCGAGATCCGCACAGGGTGGGTTTCGGGTCGTGACAGCTGCTTATGTGAGCTTTGCCCTAAGGTCCCCGGGCCTGAGGGTGGCAGGTCGTAATTCGGTAATCCGCACAGGGTGGGTTTCGGGTCGTGACAACATGGTATCAGAGCTTAGATTAAGGGTCTTTGGGAAAGACCGAGTCATGATTAAGGTTAAGAAATGATTAGAATTACTAATACCGTAAGTGGTATTAGAACTCTAGGTTGACTAAAACCAACTTAGTGACATTAGAAGATTTGAGATAGAACTATGAGTTAGGTAAGTTCTAGGCTACCTAAATATGAGAAGTATGTGACATGAAGTAAAGGCAGGGTATGGTACCCGCATTACATGAAATGATTATGTGAAGTATATGATTTATATAAAGGCGGGGTATGGGACCCGCATTGTGTAAATTAGATATGTGAAGTATATGATTTATGTGAAGGCGAGGTATGGGACTCGTAGTTCATGAATTAGATATGTAAGCTACGTAACACGTAATGTAAAGTAAAGGCAGGGTATGAGACCTGCACTAGAGTAAGTAAGTAATTAGAAGTATGTGTATGATAAGAAGGCGGGGTATGGGACTCGTAGTTGATTAAGAGTAGTAAAACCAAAACGAGAAGTAAATGTGGACTATAATTCCACCACGATTGTCAAGGATAACAAAAATATTAAACCCTGAAAATACGAAGTAAATATAAACCTTAAGTGATAAAGTATATGATGAGAAACTAACAGACATATGTTTTTCAGCAAAAATGGTGAAAACAAGGAGGAATGCGAGAAACCTGGAGGACAGATTAGATCGGGTTGAGCACATCCTAGAAGCAATGGCTCAGAAAATGATAGGTGTCCAAGCCTAGGGCAGAGCACCACCACAGGTGCAAAACCCCAGACCACCCCAAAATCAAGGACAACTTGCCGAAGTGATAAACACTTCAAGTTTTAAAGTGGTTCAAGGTTTCAAGCCTCCTAGGTTTGATGGCCTAGACACATGAATGTGATGAATGAAGTAACATAGAAAGGAAAGAGATTATAACTCCTCAGATTAAGAAAGTTCAAGTTTTGAGGACAAAACTCTAATAAGGAGGGAAGAATGTAATACCCCGACCCAAAAACATCGGGTCACATGGCACGCATTACGAGGTTATGAAAAATAATGTATGAATTCTAATCATGAGAATAAAATTTATTGAATTAATGAAAAATTATCTAATTAATATAAGAAGATTAATTATGTAATATAATTAATGGAGTATATGTTGACACATGCAACACACACATTAAGAGTGTATTGCGTGTGTATATGGCCAAGTTTATATATATATATATATATATATAAAAGATACAAATATCTGTGTGTGTAAAGTGATAAATCAATATGTGTGTGAGGTCGGTGTATGTGTGTGTCTTCAAGTGTGTTAGTGTGTGTGAGTTATATTATATGTATATATATATATATATATATATACGAAATATCATGCAAACATTAAATGAAAAAGCTGAAATTCTAAAAAGCAGAATTTATGGAGAAAAAGAGAAATTGATGAGAAGTGAAAGGTTAAGGCCATGAGGTCATGAGGGGAGAGAGAGAGAGGAGAGAGAAGTGTCGGTAGGATTGTGTATAAAGGCAAATGCATGCATTGCATGCTTGCTCTATAAGAAAGAGACCAAGACATAAGGAAGATAGAAGAAGAATCAGAAGTAGAAAGGAGAGAGAGACCACTGTAATAGGTAAAACCAAAATTTACATGTTTTTCTCTCTCTAGAAATTTATACATGAATAGCAACTGTTAGGTTATAATTATGTGTATTTGATATTTATAATGTTTTTAAACTTGTTCAAGCATGAAATTGGAACCTAAAAACAATCAAAAACATCAAACCCATGAGAAGCAGCCACGAATAGACCTTGCTTGAAGCAGGTCTGAAAATATGTTAACCAAAACCTATTTGGTTTATTAGGACCTCAACTAAACCCTCTAAGGGTGTTAAAAACATTGAACTGCGATAAAAAAAGCTTAAGTAATGACCATGAAAATATAAGTTACAAGTTTCGGGTTTGAAACCTAACCCCTCAAACTCGATGTAAAACTCACCTTTGTGAATGGGAGATGAAACCCTATGGAAAATGAAGCACAACAGAACAAATCCCAACTATTTTGGCCCAAAAATGAGCATATGCGACCGTGTTACAGGTTTGGTTATCAAACCTTTAACTGAGCTAGTGAGACCAATTTGATCCCTCAAACGAATGCCGAACCCCTACACGATATCCCAAAAATGATTTGAAATGAAAATAGTAAGGATCCATTGATCCAAACTTCACGAAATTAAAGAAAAAGAAAACCAAGAACTAGGGCAACCGTGGGTTGATCAGTGGGAAGACGATGCTGAGTTAACTCGGGGGACTTGTTTAAAACGAGTGGGTGGACTCGGACACGTGGTGGCCTTTGAAGGTTGCCACCGCATAAATGAAACGGTTGCGTTTTGGCTTAAGGGTTTTTAAACCTTGATCTCACCTGTTTGGTTACGCGAATAGGGCCCAATTTAATAAACGGAACACGAGTGGGATAGCATGTCCATGTTTTAGAGGCATATCTGCCATTTGGTTTCAAAAAAATCAGAAAAATATTTAGGGGCCATAGCCCCTAGGACTCGAACAAGGAACCGGAGAGAAAGAATCACGCATGCGAATCGTGTAGAGACAGGACAATCCCGTGTCCTGTTATCCCACAAATAAATATATAATATATAATAATTATATTAAATAAATTAAATTAAATTAAATTAATTAATTAAAATAAATAATGACAAAATGGTCCGTTGTCCACAATTAACAAGTTATTAATGTGTTCTTACTATCTCGGGCCTTCTGAGTCCAATGGTGAGGTCCATGTCACAAGACGAGGTCTTGAAAAATTTAAGACCCGTAAAAATGCTAAAATGACCAAAATGCCCCTACTGCTACCAAACCCAAACAAAATTCCGCGAAAGCCTAAATTGACTTTTTCGACGTTCCGGACTCAATGGTAGAGTCTATTCAACCACAAGAAGTGTCTAAAATAAAAATACATAAAATTTGATGAATAGCATCAGTCAGGTGGCTATGAACTAGATTGTTTGCCAAAGTACTGAACTAAGGCTCCTATGTTGAAACGAAATGCGAGGAGACTTGACACGTAAACACGTGAAGTAATTTAAATTTAAACTAAAGTTAATGGAGCTACCAGAAGAGTACAATTTTAAAATGAAATTAATTTCCCGAACACGCTAAATTGTGTTTTAGGCTAAAATACAAGTAGACTGTAATGGATGAGAAGCAACAGGGTTTCATGGACAAGCTGCTATGGCAACTCAAAGTGATCTAAAAGCATATCCAAATTGCCAAGACAAATGAAGTCGTCTTAGTCAGACCCTTCATTTACAAAACCCCTTCAGTCCCAATGACCCGAGCCGCAATAGAAGCAGCAAAATGGAGACGTGTTGAGGAAAAACTTAAAGAGGAAGAGGAAAAAGGGGAAAATAATGAAACCCTAGCTGAAATGCATCGTAGGTAATATTTATTATCATTAAATTCATAAATGACTAGACTATAATACAGCTATAGGTTAGACTAATTTTAAGAATTTAGTCTTGCACAGTCTAGACATGGGTAAGATCACAAGATGATTAAATGCATGTGGAATTTAGGAATTTTCATAAATTTTTTTAGGATAAGGAGGGAGTAAGGAAAAGGCAAAGCACCTCTATAGGGCCAGCCTAAAGGCATAAGGTGAGTAACCCTGTATTTGAAGTGGAGATTTAATTCCATGGATTTAAAAAGGTTTTAAGTTCAAAAGATATGAAGTGTTTGAATTCCAAATTCAGTATTTACATGATTCAGTGTTAAATTTTTTCTATTTTTATAACCTATTGTGACATGCTCAGTGATTGGGTTCCACCACAGTTTTCTTTAAAATGTATTTCAGCATGTCTAAGTTAAAATGCAATTCTTGTTAAATATTCTGAATTTGCTTATTTCAAGTATACGAAGATTTTATCATGAAGTCATGAACGTGATGTTTTAAAATACTCATGAAAAGTATCTATTTGAAGAAATCATATGATAAATGTATTTGTAATGCAAGATAAACAATGCATAAGTACATAGGCAGGATTTAGGGTTTCTTCGGAACTCGATTGACATATCATGTGCCATAATAGATAGGATTTTGGGTTTCTTCGGAACTCAATTGCCCTGTCAAATGCCAAGGTAGCAGGATCTAATCCCCCAAGCATGAGATATCTCGAGAAACCCTATCTGTTCTATCTGGGTGTGAGTCTTACCTACCTTTTAGGGACTAGGAAGATGTCTTGATCGGTTCAGTTAGGTATCTCTTTATGCATATGTAAAATGGGAGTCTGGTTCGAAATGGATTCCAGTAATAAAAGTGATAAGATGTTATGTTTGAAAATGGAAGCAGGTTTTACCCTCATTTTCACTATACATGTTATATGTTTTGAAGTTAATATGTATAAGTATAGCTTGAATACTTTAAATGTTTCAAAGCTACATGTTTTAAGGAATGCATATATTCTGTTTTCAAAGTATACAAGCAATTGGTAGTGATTGTTTTACAAACTCTCGCGTACTAAACCACTGCCAATTGAAACACCATGAAAAATATTGGAATTACTCACTAGCTTAGATTAGCTTACCTGGATTTTATTCGGACCCCCCTTTCAGGTAATTGACGGCAGTCTTGAATTGAGGACGATGATGATGAGTCTAGCCGTTTTGGGAAGATATGTTTAAGTAGTTTCTTTTGGGAAACCTTATGAACTCTAATAGTACATTTTGTATTAGTAGACAGTGTAAGAATATGTATTAAGCCCCTCGGGGCAGTGGATATGTAATGTTTATAAAGTCTTTGAGTTTTTAGTTATACTCTGAATGTGTAATCATGTATACCGCAATGTGAAGAGCGGCAGTACCTGGGCGGATGTGTGTTAATTAAAATTATGAAAAGAAAGAAAAAGTTTTTCACTCTTTCGCAAAACACAAGGCCGCACTACCGTCCGATACCGCTGCTTATGTGAGCCTGCACCCTAAGGTCCTTGGGCCTGAGGGTGGTGGTCGCGATTCGGTAATCCGCACATGGTGGGTTTCGGGTCGTGACAAGCAGTATCACAAAGTATGGGACCCAATCAGAGCAGGGTCCATCATTCCGATAGGGGTGTAACTAAATATCCCACCTGCTAAAAATTTCATAAAGGGGCATGCCTTAAGCACCCTAGAAACTGCTACTTTTGTGGTTAGCCAGGGCATTTTGTAAGGGAATGTCCCCAAAATAATCAGTTTATGGTGGGTACCACACCTACCTATCGCTACCCCACCAGCCCTTGTGACTAGATCGCAGACAAGGAATAAGGGGTAGCAGAATGAGTAACAACGCTTGGGGTGGGTTTTCTCGCTAACATTGGGGGATACTCAGTCTACGACTTCAGTAGTTGTAGGTATTCTGTAGATTTGTTCGCAGCCTGCTCAAGTATTATTTGATAGTGGTTCCACTCATTCTTTTATATCTCCCACATTTGCTGCTAAGTTGAGCATAGAGACAAAACCCCTAGGTTATATGTTAATTGTTTCTATACCATTGGGAGAATCATTATGTGGAAATTCTATGTATAGAGCATGTAAGTTACAGATCAAAGACTCACAATTATTAGTCGATCTAATACCATTAGATATATGTGGTTTTGACATTATACTCTATATGGACTGGTTGGTCGCGATTCATGCTACTATAAATTATGTGGCAAAGACAGTCAGTATACAAACCCCAAGATGTTTGAGCATCCAGTTTGAGGGAACGGGAGTAGTTACCCCACCCTATTTTATCTCTTTTATTCATGTTAGACGTCTTCTATGTAAGGGATGTCATGGGTTCTTGTGTAGCGTTATAGACACCTGCTCACAACAATCGACCTTAGAGCAGACCCCCATTGCCAGGGAATTTCCTGAAGTCTTTTCAGATAATTTGCTAGGGATGCCTATAGATAGAGAGATAGAGTTTACTATTGATGTACCGCCAGGTACTTCGCCCATATTCAAGAACCCATACCGAATGGCACCAGCAGAACTGAAAGAGCTGAAGATGTAGTTCTAGGATTTATTAGACAAGGGTTTCATTAGACCCAGTTCTTCACCTTGGGGTGCCCCAATATTATTTGTGAAGAAGAAAGATAGGACTATACAGTTATGTGTTGACTACCGCTAGCTGAATAAAGTCACCACCAAGAACAGATATCCTCTGCTAAGGGTTGATGATCTATTCGACCAACTGAAGGGAGAGTAGGTTTTCTCCAAGATCGACTTGAGGTCTAGGTACCATCAATTGAAGGTGAGACCTACAGATATTCAGAAGATGGTTTTCAGAACCCAGTACGGACATTATAAGTTCCTTGTAATGCCATTTGGGGTTACTAATGCCCTTGTTGCATTCACAGACTTGATGAATCGGGTATTTAAACCACACTTAGACGACTTCATCATTGTGTTCATAAATGATATCTTGGTTGACTCTAAAAATCAGAAGGAACATGAAGTGCATCTGAGGAAGGTTCTACAAAAGCTACGGGACTAGAAACTATATGCCAAGCTAAAGAAGTGTGAGTTTTGGCTCCCTAGCATTGCATTTCTAGGACACGTGATTAGTAAAGAAGGAATCTCTGTGGATTCCCAAAAGATTAAGGCTATTATCAATTGGCACCGGCCAACTAATGTTACAGAAATGCGTAGTTTTATGGGTTTGGATGGATATTATAGAACGTTTGTCAAAGACTTCTCCAAGATAGCTACACTAATCTCCCTATTGACTAGGAAAGATGTTCCATTCATTTGGACTGAGAAACAAGAGAAAAGTTTCTAAGAGCTGAAGGACCGGTTAGTTACAGCTCCAATCTTGATAGTGCTAGATGGGACGAAAGGGTTTGTAATTTATAGTGATGCCTTATATAAAGGTTTGGGGTGCATTCTAATGCAAAATGGGAGGGTAATGGCTTACGCTTCATGACAGTTAAGGCCATATGAGAAGAACTACCCAACTCATGACCTCGAGTTAGTAGCTATTATTTTTGCATTGAAAATATGGAGGCATTACTTGTATGGAACGGCGTGTGAGATCTTTATTAACCATAAGAGCCTCAAGTAACTGTTTACACAAAAGAGCTCAATATGAGTCAACTTCATTGGTTAAAACTGATTAAAGACTACAAGCTCAATATAGTACCACCCAAGGAAGGCAAATGTGGTAGCTGACGCTCTTAGCAGGAAGTCATCAAGAAGCCTAGCTTATCTATTGACAACACTAGTGGAGCTACTGAAGGAGCTGTAGGATATTGAGATAGATGTGGTTCTGCTAGGTTTTAGAGCAATTTGTGTCAACTTCACAGTTAGTCTATCGATTGTAGACAATATTAAGGAACAACAGACCCACGATGCAAAGCTATCCAAGCCTCGTCAAGAGGCCGAGTTAGAAGAAGACTCAAAGTTTGTGTAATACCCCGACCTAATAAAATAATCATCCAATCACTAAGTATTAATTAGTGACCAAAGGCCTTGTATAACAAAAATAGTTTTGAATCCCAATACATGAATTTCCAATAGGAAGTTCAAGATAACCGTCAATTTTTAATTAAGATCATGAAATTTGGGCATGAACATTCGTAAATAAATGAAGCAAAAATTTAATAGTAGTGTTACTATACAATAATATAAAATATAAAATCATATGTGTATATGAACTAATGTTAATTTAAGATATACAATTATATATAAACACATGTGTACGGCTGCTTAATACATATATATAAATATGTGTATACATATATTGGTATAAAGAAAATACAAGAAATAGAAATCCAAAGAGAAAATTGTAAACTAAATGAGGGATTAAGGGAGAGAATCTGTGGGCTGTTTTCAGTTGAATCCAAAAACGGGTGGCAGCCATATGATTGTAATATAACAATTGTGAGGTGTCCTTCATACAAACGGTAACCATGTAATGAAGGCAAGTGGTCTCCATGCAAGGCATGATGCCAACAGGTGGCAATGCCACTAACTGCATGGTCGATTGATAAGAAATAAAACGGGCAAATAGAGAGAAAGAGATGTGGACAAACAGGAGCAAGAAACTGATAGAAACTGGAGTAGCAAAACAGGAACGGAAGGAAGGAGAATTTCTCAAAACAATCAGTGTAAACAGGTAAATTTAGATTGAATCTTGTTCCATTACGTTCTGAATTTAAAGCATGCAATTGTAGGATTTTATTGTGCAGAATTTAAGCTTTGAATTGCAACAGAAATGAATGAAAACCATCCGAAATTGAGTGAGAAAATCTGAGCTACAGTTGGAATAAAATTTTGAAACGTGGGTACAGGTCTGATTTAGTTTGAACCAAACCTAGATTGGTGTCTTGGGCCTTAAACTAGACCTCATTAGGAGTCCTAAAACACTAGCCCGCGACCTCAAACCTAAAAGAATAGACCCCAAACAGTAAGTTTCAGGTCTCGGTCTCAAAACGCAGTTTCAGTTTTAGAGTTCTAAACTCGGTTTTAAGAATAGTAATCAAACCCTCTGGCCATAGGGATCACGTCGCACCAAACCACACTAAAAATGGTTTCGAAATGGAGATTTATGGCCGAATTATTCAGCTCGGCTAACATGGCTCAAACCGAGCATTTAGGTTACCTGTACGACCTCAAATGAATGCCAAGATGTAGGCCAAACCCTTAGGAATGTGTATCAACTAAGAACAGAGAGAATCAGTGTTTCAAAACACACGAAATAGAAAGGAAAGAAATTCGAAATTAGGGCAACACTGGTAAAAAATCGTGAAGAAGATGACCGAGTGGACTCGCCATTTAGATCGAGTCAGACGGGTTAACTCGGACACGTGTCAGGACGAGACCAAGCCCACCGAATTATTAGAACGGCGAAGTTTTGGTTGGTTTTAAATTTAAAAAAATTAGGGCTGACGTCATCATGACGTCAGCTTTATGTGTTCAACCAAATTGAACCGGTTGGTTCAGTCAAAACTGGACCGGTTCAGTTCCAATGCAACTGAACCCACTGGTTCAGTCCGGAAGTTAGGGAAATTGTAATTTGACCCCAAAAATTTTATGAAATTCCACTGTGGCCCACTTTAAAATAAATTAATATTAAATTAATAATATTTAAATACCAAAATTACGAAATTGCCCCTAGTCCTCAAACAAGTCAAACGGAGTCCGAATAAAGTAAACGAATAGTGGATTTTTACTATTTTGGACATTCTGAACCCAACGGTGGGGTCCGTTTCATGAGAAGGGACCCCGAAAAATTAAGACACGATAAAGTGCAAATTACCAAATTGCCCCTAATGTAGCCGATGTCCAAATAAGACAAGTTATTAGTGTATTCTTATTTTCTTGGGCCTTCTGAGATCAATAGTGGGGTCCGATTCATGAGACGGGACTCCAAAAAATATATATATATATATATATATATATATATATATATATGACACGTGAAATGACCAAAATACCCCCAAGGTACCCAAAGCCAAATAAAAAGCTAAGAGGGTCTAAATTGACTTTCTTCGACGTTCCGAATCCAACGGTGAGGTCCGTATTACGAGATAAAGTACGAAAAAATGTGATGCGTCAATAAAATAAGACTCACGATAAGACGTTAGGACATAATACGATTTAAGCATAATTAGAAACATCAATATGAGATATTTGAAGTACATTGAAGTTAATAGATTATTGTGAATTGTTTCTAGGAACTACAAAGGGAAGGGAACAACCAACTAACAGTGCAAACCCAGGAAATCAAGGTGAGTAACCCTGCATTTGAAGTGGAGATTTTAACTCCACGATTTAAATGATGTTTTAAACTTCAAAATATCTAAAGCATGAGATGTTAAATTCTATATTTCATGACTCCTGTTTTGAAATATTCTGCTTTTATAATTCTCTTATGACATGTTCAGTAAATGATCTTTGTTACAGTTCTTTTTGAAAGTGTTTAACATGTCATCTGTTCCAAAATGTTATTTCAACTATGTGAAGATCCTATCATGAACATCATCATCTTTTAAATGCTCACAAAAGCATTTCTTGAAGAAGTCATGTTTAAATGCTCATAAAAGCATTTCTTGAAGAAGCTAACGTTTTGCAAGATAATAAAGATGCATAAGCATCTTCAGTTATTGAGCACCCTTCGGGTTCTCAATTCAGAATAATGCCCGGCAGCAGGATCTAATCCCCCAGGCAACGAGATCTCTCAGAAGTAAGACTAGGGTCTGGTTCGAAACGGATCCTTTAGTTAAAAAGTGAAAAATGACAAATGATTTTCGAAAATGGAAGCAGGTTTTCACCCCCATTTTCACTGTGCATGTTTAATTGTTTGAAATGCATATACTCTATTTGAAGGAATGTTTAACTAGCTTGAATACTTTAAATGTTTCAAAGCTATCCGTTATGAAAAGTGCATGTACTCTGTGTTTAAAATGTACGAACAATTGGTAGTGTGCATTTTATAAACTCTCATGTACGAAACCACTGCCAATTGAAAACCCATGACGGATGCAGGAATTACTCATTGGGCTTTTCGAAGCTCACCCCATTCCCTAAATTTTTTTCAGGTAACGATGATGAATGGGAGCCTTGCTCCATTTGGGGATGACGACTAGTGGCTTTAAAATGATCAAGGGCTTTTGGAAGTACTAAGGACCCGTAGATGGTCGAATTTTGAAGTGTAATAGATTTTAGACAACATGCACTTAAGCCCTCGAGGCATTCAGATATGTACTATGTATAACACTTTAAGTTTTAGTATACTCTGATTATTATTATTATATGTACCGCTATGAAGAGCGGCAGTACCTGATGGATGTGCGACAGATTTTAAAAAGAAAAGAAAAGTTTTTTTTTCACGCTTCCGCAACCACAGGCCGCACCGCCATCCGATATTGTTGCTTATGTCTCGCCTCGCCCAAAGGCTCCCGAGCCTGAAGGCGGCGGTCACGATCCGAGATCCGCACAGGGTGGGTTTCGGGTCGTGACAGTTTGCTATCCGAGAAGGGATGTTATGTTATCAAGGCAGAATCTACGTACCAAATGTGCCAGAGATTATAAGGGATATCCTTGATGAGGCACACAGTTCAAGATTTTCCTTACACCTAGGGAACACCAAGATGTACCATAACGTCAAAAATACTTATTAGTGGTCCGGGATGAAATGAGACATAGCTGAGTACGTTGTACGTTGTGCCAAGTGCCAGCAGATCAAAGTCGAGCATCAAAAGCCCGGAGGACTTCTACAGTCGCTTCCAATACCTGAATGGAAATGGGAGCACATGACCATGGACTTTATGTCAGGGTTGCCAAGGTCATCAAAAGGGAGTGACTCTATATGGGTTATTGTGGATAGGCTGACCAAGATAGCTCACTTCCTTGCGAGGAAGACGACTCAAACATTAGAACGATTGGCTGAGCTCTATATTAGGCAAATAGTTCATGTAACACCCCGATCCTGTATAATTAATAATTAAATATTAATTATTAATTAATACCGGCTCAGAGAATAATCAAGGGAATTAACCCTAATCTTCCGACGGTCATGATAGGCCGATAGAATGATTAAACATGTCCGAGAATAGGGTATAATACCCGAACCTAATTATCCATTAATTAGGTGAGATAATGTCAATTTAACACTGACGGAATTCGAATTAATTAACCACGGAAATCCCGAATGACTAATAAATGACACGGAACCTCTGACACTGTAGATAACTGAAATATGAAACTCTCGGAACAAACTGCATCGAAAAAGGAGTTACGGAATGAAAGTTATGAGGCAAACATCAAAAACTGAATTAATGTGCAGCCAAACGTGGCCTTAACCAAAAATGGTGAAAAAGGGGCCAAATGGGAGGCCAAGGGAATTGAACCCTTGACCTTTGAGAGGATAAATTCTTCCCAAAAATTTACCAGTTAGGCTACCCATTACTTTGTGCATATGTATGCAACTTATTTGTATATATCTCTGTATTGCCCCAACTTGCCACCCAAATTGACCGATAGCAATCCATGCAAACCCCATATGATTAGTTTCCATCCCCTCATGTCAACCCCAATCAGTCACCTGAACCTGCACACATAGATATATACATAGATGTATATATGTATATATGTATATATATAGATATATGCTCCTTGAAAAGGGAGAGGGTTTTGCATATGGACATGAGTTCTCACATAGATGCAAATTAGGCATGCTGAGAATGGCTGTTGTGTGTGTGCTCGGGTAGGGGAGTCAAGAGAGAGAAACATGTGAGGCTTGCATGTATATACAAGCTTGTGTGTGTGCATGTACATGTGAAGTTATGTGGTCCATGGAGATGCACCAAAAGGGAACTGAGACATGGTTGAAGCTCTAAAGTGCCCAAGGACTGAACCATGAAGCATGGGAACATGGACAGTGGTCGGTTATAAGGTATATTTTCAAAATTTGCTTCAATTCTTGATCTGAAGTTTTGGGTACTGTTTTGTGCATTGTAGAACTAGAATTGCATGCATGCTAACTAGTTGATGAGATCTGGGTTATTTAGGCTTGAAATGGACCATCAAACTGCTTGGAATTCAAGCAAAAGCACAAAATCTGCCATTAATGGACCTGCACTGAATAGGGTCTGATCAACCTCCACCGAACTTGATTTGAGTTAACCAGACCTGAACTAGACCCCATTAGGTGTTTAAAAATCACCATCCGCGACTGAAACTCACACGGGAAGGCCCTCGAACATGGAGTTGCAGGTTTCGGCCATGAAACCCAACTCCCAAATGAGACTTCTAAATCATGTTTTTGGAATAGGATATTGACCCCCATGGAGATACGGTCACAAAGAAACAAAAACCATGGAAAATTGTTGAGAAAGGAGGATTTACCAGCAAAATTATCGTTTCGGCTATTCCTCCATGGATCAAGCATTTGAGCTTGATTCGAAGCACCAAATCAATGCCAACTTGTTGGCATGACACCCAGAAGTAAACTGGAACCAAGGGCAGAGAGAAGTCGTGGCCGAAATGTCACGAATTTGAAGAAATCCGAACCTGTAACTAGGGCTACAGCACTTGACATGGTGAAGAAGACGATGAGTCGACTGGGTCGACTCGTCCAACACGCTTAAACCCACTGAACCGACTCGGACACGTGTCTGTCCACGAGCGTGCCACCGAATTATTGAAACTGCGCCGTTTTGGGTTAACTGTTTTAAATTTAAAATCGAATTCCGGCTGTTTGGCTATGGCAATAATAAATTAAAATTGGGATTAGGGGCAACTGAAACACGGATAGGGACTGAAATTGAGATTATGAGAGATATGTTATCCCAGTTTTCCTGAAATAACTGAACCGGTTGGCTCAGTTGGTAAGAGGACCGGTTCAACAGTTTAACCCTAAAACCCTTTGGTTTTGAACCCTAATTTTATGTAATTATGTTTTGACCCCTATAGTTTTCTGAATTTACGGATTAACCCCCACTGTTTTGTAATATTGCACAATGGCCCAGATTTTAGAAAATTTGTTCATTTAAGCCCCTGAAAGATTAATTAAATAATAAAATAATTATTTTATTATTTTATTAAATAGGTAAAATTATAATTTTACCCTTAGACATTAAATATGTCAAACGGAGTCCAAATAAATTAAATAAATAGTGTATTTTCACTATTTCAAGCATTCTGGACTCAATGGTACAGTCCGATTTTGGAAATACAGTCCCGAAAAATACAAACCCGTAAGTGATAAATGACCGAACTGCCCCTGATGGTACCCAGACCCAAATAAAAATAAAAGACAGTCTATTTTGACTATCTCGGGCATTCTGGACTCAACGGTGAGGTCCGTTTAACGAACTGAGGTCCCGAAAAATACAGATACGTAGGTGTAAATGACTGAATTGCCCTTAATAATACTCAGGGCCGATTAAACATAACAGACAGTCCAATTTCACTATGTTGGACGCTCTGGACCCAATGGTGAGGTCCATTTTATGAACTGACGTGCCAAAAAAAAATACGACACATGAAATTACCAAATTATCCCTGATACTGTACGAGACCTAAACAAAGTCCGATTGGGACGAAACTGATACCGGTAGGAGCCCAGACACTGGTGAGACTGTATACTTGATTAGATGACGAATCGGGGTCAGAATTACACAAAACGTAAAATGACCAAAATACCCTTGAGCACTGTAAGTGCAAAGTAGAGGTCGAATAAAGGTCAAACTGATCTGATAAATTATCATAGGGATAATTATGAACACTGAAGGGCTAAATAAGACTCTGAGACAGTCAACTCATAAAACGAGAAATGATCGATGTGTCCTGACGATCTAAAGCAGATACCAAATGAAGTCCAAGGGACTTACAAATTTATACATGAGATATATGGGACGTTCTGAGGACCATGATAGGGTCCGGGGCAAAAATGACAAAATTACCATTTTGCCCCTAAGACTAAATAAGTACCCTAACTGATACCGATTAAAGTCTAAAAGACTTAAAACTTCATATATACGATATATGGGACATTCTGAGGACCATGACAGGGTCCGGGATAAGAATGGCAAAATTACCACTTTGCCCCTATGGTTAAAATGAGAACCTAACTGATACCGATTGGAGTCCAAAGGACGTAAAACTTTGTACTTAAGATATAAAGACTATTCCGAAGACCACGACAGGGTCCGGGACAAGAATGATAAAATTACCATTTTGCCCCTAAGGTTGAATGAGTGCCTGACTGATAACAATTGAAGTCTAAATGACTTAGGATATAATCCTAATAACTGCTAAGCCTAATTAAAGAATGAAATAGCCTCGGGTGAGACCCAATGGAAGGGCGATAGGCTCCTAGGCTATCTTAGGTAATCCGATAGATACCTAAGATGACGCATGAGACCTTGAATGGATGAGTTCTGATCTGTCTGTGATTGATGATTATTATTCAGGATATACATGGAAATGCCTGACGTACCTGGAGGTTATCGGATTATTTATGCAAGGAAATAAGCTTAAAGTTTGTGAGTAACTTCTAACACTGTTTTGATACTGTCCCTTGATTTACTGATCTGTTTTGAATGCAATTATTTACGTGCAATTATTTAAATGCATGCCTTTTCGTACTATATCACTTATGACATGGTTTTAGTCTTTTTATATAATTGACTATATTCCTGATCCCTGTGCTAGCATCCCGTACTGTTTTGCCCATTTTGAACTGTTGAGATAAAATGGATATATTGAACCATTATTTCTGAAACGATTAAATAAACCATGTGATATAGGCAAAGAACAACATTTTGTTGTATCGTACCGCTTTGTATAGTATACTGTCTGAATGCTATATTGTTTAAATGTATGTACTTAATGTACGCCCTTTGTTACCACATTCCACGTGATGTGCTTGTGTCCTTCGAATTAGGAATTTCGTTCAGTTCGGTTATGTGCTGTCCGTTAATGATATGTCTGCCTCGATTGATATGTTCCGTTCGGTTCTGACATGTTCCATCCGTTAATGATGTTATGTCCGCCTTGATTGATATATGGTCTAGTTCCGTTGTGTACTGTCCGTTGATGATACGTCTGTCTTGATTGAAACATTGTTCAGTCCAGTTATGATTAGTTTCGACAGTGATGTGTCCCTGACTTGATTGTTATATTGTTTCTACCCAGTTTCGTTATGTTATGTCCTGTTCATGATTTGCCTGTGTCTTGATTAGTGTATTGTTTCCGTTTAGTTCCGTTATAATTTTATCCGTTCGCGATATGCCTTTGCTTGACTGATGTATTGTTTCCGTTCGATTCCGTTATATTCCGTCCGTTAATGATATGTCTGGCCTGATTGATAGATGGTCTAGTTCCGTTATGTTTCCGTCCTGTTATTGGTATGCCTTGTCTTGATTGATCTTGTTCAACTCCGCTATGTTCTAGCCATTGATAATATGCCCCTGTCTTGACTGACTTATTGTTCTCACTCAGTCCCGATTGTGATTCGTTCCGTTAATGAAGAATCTGTGTCTTGACCGATATATTAGCAATAGTTATTGTTTTGACCGATTGGTTATGTCATGTTCCGATCCGTTTGTATTGTTTGTTCGATTCTGTTTTATTGTACTAGACTGCTTATGAAATGGATTTATAAAAATAGTTATTTTTGAAATGACTAAATTATCCGTGTGCCTTGGAAGCACAAAACTGGTTTTGAAACCCATGATAGGGAATCTGTGTTACTCACTGGGCTTATTTAAGCTCACCCCATTATTCTGACATTTTTCAGGAATTACCTCCATTGGATTAGAAGGTACTATGACATGACGTGAATAGGCCAAGTGGCATCGCAAGTAAGGATCTGACGGCACTGGATTGTAGAGACTGGTTTATTGTGGATTGAACCTGGTTATTCCGGTGAGTGGTATGTTATGACTGACTTGACTGATATATACTAGATAGACATGGCTCATGGAACTAATGGTACTCTAGAGATATTAGATCTGCTCTGTTGTTATATGCTTGATTTTAGATATGCTCTGAGATTAGAATTGTTGACTGACTGGATTTAGCCTTGCTCTGTGATACATATTCTTATGATGGATAAGTGAGTTGCATTCCCGTGACACAAAGAAAAAGTTTTAAATTTCGCTGCATCTGACCCTACAGTTGGAGTGCAATTCGTCGAAAAGTTCAGAATTTGCCTTTGGTTGGTCGCGTTCGACCGACTGGCAGTCATGTCCTCGACATCCGCGTAGGGTGGGGTTCGGGATGTGACAGTTCAACTTCAGGGAGTCCTAGTATCGATTGTATCTGATCGGGATCCACGATTTGTGTCTCGAATTTGGAGGAGTTTACAGTAAGCTACGGGCATAGGACTGAGCCTTAGTACTGTTTATCACCCAGAGACTGACAGACAGTCTAAGAGGACTATACAGACTCTTGAGGACCTGTTGTGGTTCTATGTCATAGACTTTAAAGGGAGTTGGGAAGATCAGTTACCTCTGGTGGAATTCACGTACAACAATGGCAACCAATCCAGTATTGGTATGGCACCATATGAAGCATTGTATGGCAGGAAGTGTCAGTCACCCCTGTGTTGGACAAAGGTGGGTGAAAGGAAGCTTTATGGGCCAGAGGTAGTAGAGCAGACCACCGAGATGGTCCAGATGATTAGGCAACGCTTATTAGCAACTCAAAGCAGACAAAAGAGTTTTGCTAATACTCAGAGACGAGAGTCGGAGTTTGTTGTAGGTGATTTTGTGTTTTTAAAGTTGTCATCGATGAAGAGAGTAGTGAGGTTTGGCAAGAGAGGGAAGCTAGGGCCACAGAACATTGGACTATTTAAGGTCATTGGAAGAGTAGGACCAGTAGCCTATCAGCTTGCCTTGCCTTCAGAATTGGCACATGTACACGATATTTTTCATGTCCCAATGTTAAAAAAGTGTGTACATAGTGCAGATCAGGTGATAGAGCACGAGCCTCTAGACATCCAAGAGAACTTGAGCTATATTGAACAACTAGTGCAGATCTTGGATCGTCGGGAGCAAGTTCTACGGAACAAGGCTATTCCTTTAGTTACAGTGCTGTAGAGGAATCAATAGATTGAGGAAGCTACTTGGGAGCGAGAAGATGATATACATGCCAAGTATCCTCAATTATTTTTACCCTAAAATGTACTAAGTTTGAGGACAAACTTATTTTAAGGGAGGGAGAATGTAACACCCCGACCTGAGATAAACTGGGTCAATTAGTGTAAAACTGACTTGTAAACCAAAAACGCATTATAATGAGATAGATGTATAGTTTCGAGAATACATATGATGTTAAACACACGATGTAAATTATAGACAATCCTGAGTGCCCTAGAGAACTGTGTACAATATGTGTGTGTGTATATATATATGTATATATAGGTATACATGTATATATACATATATGTATATAATAAGTGTGTGTGTATACAATATGTGTGTGTGTATATATATATATGTATATATAGGTATACATGTATATATACATATATGTATATAATAAGTGTGTGTGTATACAATATGTGTGTGTGTATATATATATATGTATATATAGGTATACATGTATATATACATATATGTATATAATAAGTGTGTATATATATATGAGCATATACATATATATATATTTTGGTAATAGTGCGTATTAATGTGTGTGTGTGTGTATATACTTGTATATGTGTTAATACATATATATATATTATAGTATATATGTATATATACACACACACACACACACATATATATATATATATATATAGAGAGAGAGAGAGAAAGAGAGAGAAATTGAGGTTGGCCAAGTGTGTGTGTGAGTAAGTGCGTGTTAGTGTGTGTTTTATATATTATATATACAACATAAAATATCCCTAACCAATTTAATGCATGATGTTAAAAGAAAAGAAAAATATCAAAGAGAAAAGTTAGAAAAATGAGGAAAAAGAGAAGAAAGAGAGAGTGAAGGGGCGGTGGTTTTTATCTATAAATAAGGGTGATGGGTTGTAGAGAAAATCAGAAGGAAAAATAAGAGAAACAGAGAAAGAAAGTGAAGCTTTGAGGATTCAGAAGTGAAGCAAAGAAGAAAAGCAAAGGAAAGAAGTGGAAACTGCGAGCCAAAAGCTCAACTAAGATGAGTGATATTCAGAGTCTATTTTTAAAATTTAAAGCATGAAAGCTTGATTCAATTATAGGGTCTAAAAGTACATGCTATAAGGATCATTTTGCAAGAAGAACCATTGAAAATGGTTTAGAAATGAAGAAGAAAAATCCTAGTTGCAGGTTTATGTGAGAAATCAAAGAGCTATAATTTTAAGCATAAAACCTTAGTTAAACAATGAGGAAATGTTCCTCTTCGATGCAGAAAGAGAATAGGAGAAATATTAGGTTAAAATAGTGGCCCAAAAGCCACGAAATAGGAAAGAAATGGCTCACCAAAAAATCGGGTTCTCATCGGAGACCCACTATTTTCCTATATTCATGAAGTTGTGTTGATTAAATTAAGAAACTGAGGGTAAGGTTATGATCCTCATGAAAAGAGGAAGAAAACCTCTGCTGATTTAGGTTGAAATGTCACAACTCAAAACCCACCCTGTGTGGATTTCGTATTGCGACAACCACCTTTCGGCCTGGAGGCCTTAGGGCAAGGCTCACATAAGCAACAATATCAGACGGCGGTGCGGCCTGTGTTTTGCGGAAGCGTAAAAACTTTTTCTTTTCTTCTCAAATTTAAATCTCTCGCACATCTTCCCGGTACTGCCGCTCTTCAAAGCGGTACACCTGATAGTACATTCAGAGCATAATAAAATTTTTAAGGTTTTATATACAATACATATTTAGCTGTCCTGTTGGGCTTAATACATAACCGTGTACTGTCTTCTAATACAAAATTACTATTAGAAGTTCATACGTCTTCACAAAAGAAACTACTTAAACATTTTTCTCAAACGGTCAGACTTATCACCATTGTCACCAAAATTAGATTGCCTTCGGTCACCTGAAAGGGGGACAGATAAAAATCCGAGTAAGCTAAACTAAGCTTGTGAGTAATTCCAGCACTTGTCATGAGGTTTTCAATTGGCAGTGGTTTAGCACATGAGAGTTCATAATATACTCACTACCAATTGCTCGTACATTTGGAACACAGAATATATGCATTCGTAAAACAAATAGCTTCGAAACATTTAAAGTATTCAAGATAGACATGCACTTCTTCAAATAGAATATATGAACTTCAACACACGTAGATATGCATAGAAAAATGCGAGTAAAAACTTGCTTCCATTTTCACACGTATCATCTTATCACTTTCATTAGTAGAATCTGTTTCGAACCAGACTCCCGTTTTACTACAAGGAGATATCTCATGCTTGGGGGATTAGATCTTGCTTCTTGGCATTTTACGTGTCATAGTTGAATTTCAAGGAAACTCAACGTCGATTCGTGTCATAGTTGAACCCCGAAGGATTTCAACGTCGCATGTAGTGCTTACGCACAGCTTATCTTACATTACTGGTGGGAACAAGAGGTATAAAACATTTACAAGTAGATGCTATTTAAAAGCATTAAAACACGGCCTCCCTGTAGTTGCATTTAAACATAAAACATATAAATTCTTCAATAGGACTTCAAATACTTGGAATAATCAAATTCAGAATATTTAAAGAAACTGGCCTTTTACTCCGACACGCTAAATATTTCGGAAGAAGACTGTAAATAAAACATTTACTAAGCATGTCATAATAGAGTTTATAAGAACAGAATATTTTAAAACAGGAATCATGTAACACTAAATTTGATATTCAAAACTTTAGATATTTTGAACTTAAAACTTCTTCAAATCCAGGGAGTTAAATCTCCACTTCAAATGCAGGGTTACTTACCCCTCATACTTCTGGGTTGGTGCTATTGATGTGCCTTTCCCTTTCCTTTGTAATTCCTAAGATCAATAGATAAAGAGTCTATTAATCTCAATCACTTCAATATCTCTTATTGATGCTTTTAACTTATGCTTAGATCCTAATTTTATTTTATGCTTAGTTCTTCTAAGTATACTCTTCTGCTAACTTCATTAAATTTTAAAGTTTGATTCCATTACGTTACATTTTTACTTGCCATATTTTTCTATACTTCATTTCATAATATGGACCTCACCATTGAGTCTGGAACATCGAAGAAAGTCAATTTAGACCCTCTCGGACTTCCATTTGGCTTTAGGGCATTAGGGGTAATTTGGTCACTTCATACTTTAATACGTCTTAATTTTTTGGAGTCTCGTCTCAAGAAACGGACCCCATCATTGGGTTCAGAATGCCCAAAATATTCAAAATAAACTATTTATTTATTTTATTTGGACTTCATTTGACCCATTTTTGACTTAGGGGTATTTTAGAAATTTTTCCTATTTAAATATTGTTAATTTAATATTAAATTAATTATTGTTGGGCCTTAGCATAATTTTTTAGAACTTCTGGGGTCAAACTATAATTTCCATAACTTTCGGTCTGAACTAGTGGGTTCATTAAACAAAACCCTAAACCGGCTCATTGAGTCACTAAAGCAACCAGTTCAGTTCATTCTCACTGAACCAGGATAAGATAGCCACCCCTTGTCTTATCCACGGTTTAGTTTACCCTGAGTTCTGATTTTTATTTCTTATCCTTGTAACTAATCACTCCAATTTCAATCTTAAAATCATAACCCTTACACAACGTCGTCCCACTTAACTATTTTTGCGAAGGGTCAGGGTCCTGACCCGAACCCAAATCTGGCCCAACCAATTCGACCCAATACTATTCATCATCTCCCCAACTCATCCTCACTGTAGCCCTAATTTTTGGGTTTCATTTTTCCCCAATTTCTTGTGTTTTTAATCACTGATTTCCTCTGTTCTTAAGTGATATGAGTTTCTAGGGGTTTAGCCAATCTTTTGGCATTCATTTGAAGCCTAAATCTAACTCAAACGTTGGGTCCAAAACTTGAGAGTCGAACCTGCAACTCCATAGTATCCCCTCATTTTAGCACCAACTTGCATCCAATTTGGTCTGTTTTGATCCTAAGCTTGTGTAAATTCATTCCCCAACCACAAAATTGGATTTTATGTTCGTTTTGTGAAAGTCCCTCATGGAACCGTAACCTGTATCTTGTATTTTGAGGGTTCTTACCTAGGCCTTTAGGTCTCGGGTTGGGGTTTTGGAAACACTAATAAGGTCTTGTTGATGTTTCGATATACAAATTTAAGTTTAGCTTACATTGTTTTAGACCTGCACTAACATTTCCAACTTTTGTTCAACGTGTTACTCTAAGTTTCTCACTCAACTCTACATGAGTTTCATTCATTATTTTTGCAAACGAAAGCTTAAAATATGTAGATTAAGACCTTGTTATTGCATGCTTTAATCTAAAACATAATTCAATAGAAAATATACCTGTTTAAGTTGATTGTTTTCCAAAGTCTTCCTCTTTCGGTTTTCTTTCTTCTTCAGGTACGTTCAGCTTCTTTCTATTCCTCTACACATTTCTCACTCTCTCTCTTCCCTAATTTCTCTTTAAACCGACCTTGTGGTCGGTGACATTGCCACCTATTGGCTTCTATTCTTGCATGGAGAACACCTCTTCAGTTGCATGGCCACTTCTTCTCTCTCATCACATGGCTGCCATTCTTTCTTCATTTTTTCTTTTCTTTACATGGAGAATAGCTGCATCCATGCATGCTGTCCACTCTTTCTCCCTCCTCTCTTCTAAATCTTTCTACATAATTCTATATTTTTCTTTTCAATTTCTTTTATTTTATTCTTTAGTTTTCATATATATATATATATATATAGATGTATTGGTACATATATATATATATAAGACAGCCATCTATATCTATATATATACACTTATATTTATATTTTATTTCATTTATTTTTCTAATCATAATTTTATTATTACTTAATATTTATTATTATTATTTATATATTTCCTTTTATTTATTTATTTATTTTCACTTTGTTAATCAAACTTCATATTCACTCTTCACGTCTTGGTTTTATGATCATAATCAAAAGGTTGTGGTTGGAGTGAAGGTCTACAATTTCAATGGGATCAACAGAAATAGGTTAGTGATTGCAATGAAAGTGATGTATAGTCGTCCTTGAGTTTCCAAAGACATTTACCAAAAGGAAAATTCCACTGATAGTTTACGTGTTGGGGTTCGAAATCGACCCCGTTATTTAAGGCTCGGTCACTAATTAATAATTAGCGATTTAATGATTCTTTAGTCGGTCGGGGTGTTACATTCTTCCCCCCTTAAAAGAGTCTTGTCCTCAAAACTCGAGTGTTCCTTATCTTTAAGAGTTCTAGTCTTTTCCCTTCTACGTTATTTCTATTTAACATATTCATGTGTCTAGTTGGTGAAATTTAAGTGACAGGCATACTATATATAAGACAGAAATATTTAGACAGAATACGTTGCCGACCCTCAGATGCGTCCCTTGTTAGTCTAACTCCATTTCGGGCAATTCTTTATGAAATGCCCTCCTTTTCTGCACTTGTAACAAGTTCCTTCGATCTTATGGCTGGCTAGCATAATGTTTCTTTTTACAGATAGGGCATAGTGGAACGGTCGTCTTACTATTGCTTCCTTCTATCCTCCTATTCCTGTTAATAGTAGGTCGTTCTTGTGGCTGGGAACTCAGTGCTTGTCGTTGTGCTTCGCGTTGGGATAGGACATCGTACAGAGTTTGAACTATTACTTCTAGGGTCTGTTCAATTCTGTTTACTCGTTATTCTAGATCAACCATTTTCGCTGTAAAACAAGTAGGGTTAGTTTTTATTACATGCTATAATCACATAAGGTTATAGTTGCCTACTTGAAATTTAAAATTTTGAGATTATTATTTTTGATTTCTATAATGGTCTTATAGTCCACATTTACTTCTTGGAGAGTTTAGTCGTATCACTGCTTGCTTCTAATCACTAATCATACAATTTCTAATTTCTCATATCACCTACCTAATTCATGTCTTCCAATGATTTAAGGATTTTCTTAATCAGGTTGGATAAGGAAGCACTGTGTGTTTCACAGTTAGCTTAGTTACATGATAAGGCAGTCGTTCCTCACCAATAACAGAGGTCCTGATAACACACTAATGACTGTCAAAATCTTACCTTTCACTTTTAACCTTTTCCAATCACAGTTATCCACCGTCATAATCTATGTTTACTTCTAATCTTCAGATTCTATTCCTTCTATCTTACTGCGGGTCCCATACCCTGCCTTCATATCAAATGATGTACTTCAGAATATTAACTTCAACTACTGTGGGTCCCGTAACCTGCCTTCCTATCACGTACTTCAGAACACTTACTTCATGTTACTGCGGGTCCCATACCCCGCCTTCACATCATGTCATAAGCTTCACATATCTATTTCAAGTAACGAGGGTCCCATACCCCGCCTCCACATCATATCATATACTTCACATATTTACTTCATGTAATGCGGGTCCCATACCCCGCCTTCACATCATATCATATACTTCACATATTTACTTCATCTAGTGCAAGTCCCATATCCTGCCTTCACCTCAAATCATGTACTTCTAATATTTTAGGTAGCCTAGAACCTACCTAACTCATGCTTCTGTTTCTAAATTTCCTAGCGCCACTAAGTTTGTTTAAGTTAACCTAGTGCTCTGATACCACTCTGTCAAGACCCGAAACCCACCCTGTGCGGATTTCGTATCGCGACTGCCACCCTTCGACCAGGAGGCCTTAGGGCAAGGCTCAGATAAGCAACAGTATTGGACGGCGGTGCGGCCTGTGTTTTGCGGAAGCGTAAAAACTTTTTCTTTTCTTTTCTTATTTAAATCTCTCGCACATCCGCACGGTACTGCCGCTCTTCAAAGCGGTACACCTTGATAGTACATTCAGAGCATAATAAAATTTTTAAGGTTTGATATACAATACATATTCAGCTGCCTTCATGAGGCTTAATACATAACCGTGTACTGTCTTCTAATACAAAATTACTATTACAAGTTCATACATCTTCACAAAAGAAACTACTTAAACATTTTTCCCAAACGGTCAGACTTATCACCATTGTCACCAAAATCAGACTGCCTTCGGTCACCTGAAAGGGGGACGGATAAAAATCCGAGTAAGCTAAACTAAGCTTGTGAGTAATTCCAGCATTTGTCATGAGGTTTTCAATTGGCAGTGGTTTAGCACATGAGAGTTCATAAAATACTCACTACCAATTGCTCGAACATTTGGAACACAAAATATATGCATTCTTAAAACAAATAGCTTTGAAACATTTAAAGTATTCAAGCTAGACATGTACTTCTTCAAATAGAATTATGAACTTCAAAACACGTAGATATGCATAGAAAAATGCAAGTAAAAACTTGCTTCCATTTTCACACGTATCGTCTTATCACTTTCATTAGTAGAATCCGTTTCAAACCGAACTCCCGTTTTACTACAATGGAGATATCTCATGCCTGGGGGATTAGATCCTGCTACCTGGCATTTTAAGTGTCATAGTTGAATTTTAAGGAAACTCAACATCGATTCGTGTCGTAGTTGAACCCCGAAGGATTTCAACGTCGCATGTAGTGCTTACGCACATCTAATCTTCCATTACTAGTGGAAACAGGAGGTATAAAACATTTACAAGTAGATGCTATTTAAAAGCATTAAAGCATGGCCTCCCTGTAGTTGCATTTAAACATATAACATATAACTTCTTCAATAGGACTTCAAATACTTGGAATAATCAAATTCAGAATATTTAAAAAAAACTGTCCTTTTACTTCGACATGCTAAATATATCGGAAGAAGACTGTAAATAAAACATTTACATAGCATGTCACAATAGAGTTTATAAGAACAGAATATTTTAAAACAGGAATCATGTAACACTGAATTTGATATTCAAGACTTCAGATATTTTGAACTTAAAACTTTTTCAAATCCATGGAGTTAAATCTCCACTTCAAATGCAGGGTTACTGTAATATCCCAACCCGGGATATAGCATGTACACCGGGCTGGACCGGGCTATAAAATGTAATCCCGAATTATAAGCCGTGATATGACATAAATAAAAGTGGATGCGTAATAGACTGTATTGTTTAATTACGATGCATAGGTACGAGAGGCAAACAGTCACGGGTGTCCAGGTGCCGTTGCACCGAAAGCCGAGTTTACTGAAAAACGTGTAAGTGAATGGCGACGCATAATTTTTTTTAAAGTAAATCTAAATGATTATGAATATGAATATAAAAATATATATATATATATGTGTATACGGTCAGCTTATAATATATGTATATATTATAATCCAATGGAAGTAAAAGAAAAGAAAGAAAAAGAAAAGAAATGGGCAGGTGTCACTGTGGATGTGTCATGGCTGTGTGTGTTGTGTACCGTGTATGTGTGCCGACAATGAAGAGGGGGGGGTTTTATCTCCTTGTCCGTCTGCTGTAATATATATAATATATTGCATATTAAGTATCAAGAAGGTCAACAAAGGAAGCTGAGGAGTGTGGTAAAATGAAAGGGGCGTATAGGTGGCGGTAGCAGCATTGATATACCTATATATGTGTGTGCATGGTAGTATACATGTGTCAAGTGTATGGCAGTGTGTGTCATGTGGGGGTGTTGAGTGAGCTGCATGCAGCAGCCGTGTGTGTACAGGTGTGTGTGCGTGAGCTGCCATGTAACCAGGTGGCAAAGCCACCGCCCATATACTCGGTCAAGGTATGAAATTAGAGGAGCCGAACATGGATAGAGAATATCAAAGAGAAAAGCAAAGGAAAGAAAGGAGAATCGGTGCAGCAGGGGATATATGTATGCATATATCTCTGTGTTTGTGTAGCGGTGCGATAGGGGGCCGATGATGGTGCAGCAGCCGGTGAAGAATTGGTGGAACATCAGGTAGTTTGGGGAACCTGCTGTGACTGAAGGACACGCTGAAGCGTTGGGAGAAATGGTTAGGTCGGTAGAAACAAATATATATCTATATATAACTCAAATTACATGAAACATGAGAACAGAGAAGAGAGAGCACACCGAGAGTAAAGAGAGTTGCAGAAGCAGCCGAAATTAATGATAGGGAGGAGCAGACCCTGATGCAGTGCAAATATGTCTTTAATTGGTTTTATTTTATTGGAAGAACTGAGATGGATCAGAACAGGGGAAATTGTATAGTGTATATATATGTACAGTTGGCGGTACAGCAGGTAGTGTGAGAAAAGGAAAAGCGTGAGGCAGCCGTGAGGAGTTGGTGTGGTGGCAGTGTCCAACTGAAGCGTACAGCAGTGAGAAATAAATTAAAACAGCAGGGAAATGTTATATATACGCATGCTTGTGTAGCAGCTGACCGAATGAGGAAGGAAGGAAGTAGAGCAGCAGGAACTGCTGTGCAAAATTTGATGCGGCAGTCAGAATAGCAGCAGCTACGGTGAGGGTTCAACTGAGGGAGCTCGATCCTCACTGATAGTGTAGCAGGCCTCAGTAGCAGTTGCAATTCTGGCTGGTATTTTAGTTGGAGACTAACGTTGTGTTCAATTAATAAAATGGATTTTTCTACCGTAGCTCCTGGAATGAAAGATTGGAATGGATTCTTGAAGTATTAAGGTATAAACTATTTCATTCTTGTCAGAATTCGGGTGCAGTGAGAGTTAAACTCGAAGCTGCGTTATTTCAATTTTAAGTTTGAAATACATATGACCTGTTTGGCAATAGGTGTAATAAACTGAGAAATTGGGATAGGATATTTCAGTTTTAAGTAATCAATGAAATCATGGATAAGATTGTTTATAGATTAGAAATTAATTTTTAAGTATTTACAGTTCAGTGAACAAATTACTTGAAATCACAAAGTAGTTGTCGTTTAATAATTCTGAATCAGTCGACCTTTTAAGGATATTTACAGACCAGTCAAGACAAAGTTTAAATTAATTATTCTTTTAATAAATTAATTATATAAATACCTCAAGTTCTAAAATAAGTCAAACGGACTCCAAATGATACAAATAAATAGTCAATTTGTATTATCTCGAACATTCTAAGATCAATGGTGAGGTCCGTTTCACGAGACGGAGTCCCAAAAAAATAAAATAACCGTAAAAGTGCAAAATGACCGTTTTGCCCTTTTAAGTACAGAAGTCCAAATTGAATTCCGTGAAAGCCTAAACTGACTTTCTTCGGCATTCCGGACTCAATGGTAAAGTCTAAATAAGTATTAGAAATACTTATCATAGCAAGGCATAGAATTTGATGAATAGTATTATTCTAAAACGCATTTACTGATATATAGGGAACGCGACAGGAAAGAGGCAACCCGCAGGAGACTGATTTAGGAGGAATGCATGATTAAAAGTAAGTAGATACCCTTTCTCTTCCATGTGGTGTTATCAAGCCAAGTTCATTCTTTTACTGCCGAACTTGTACTCCTGAGCGTATCTGATGTTATTGTCTCCACAATGTGATATTGTTCTATCTGGTGGACATTGATTTATTGTTGTACCATTGTTATCATGTTGAACCGTACTTTCAAATGCCTATTGTTATGTTTTCATTGAATTGATGATATTCCATTTTATATACTCCTATGGAATCATTTATGATCATGTAATGTTTATGTATACTGGATTTGTGCTCAGTCACAATATCCATCCGATGCTTTTAAATACACTGAAGACCTTCGGGTCGAGTCCGTGAACGGACATATGGCCATACACTGGAATGCACTGAAGGGGGTAAACCGGGCCCCCAAAGACCGAGGGCATATCAAGCCCTGACACAGAACAAAAGCATCTCCTATACGATTGTTCAACTAAAATTGTTGAATTACATTGTTCTTATGATTATCTTGTCTTGCGAGATATTCCTTTATTGATTTATTGTGATCAATTATAATGGCAGTACTTTCTTGTTATTGTATTATCGTTGAGAGTTCCAGGACATTGTTATGTCATTCCTACTGATTACACATTGTGATCCCACTGTTCATTTGCCACTGTTCACATGTTAAGAGTTTCATGTTGATGTGATGTCCCTTACTCCTAATTGTACATTGTGTTCTATTGTTTATTGGCCTTTATGGCAACTGTGCCCATTGGCTATCATAGCATCTTATTTCTTATGATTGGCTATCATATTCTTGTTCTTGGATTCATATTCCTTTATGATCCTCGATACCAGTGTCGGAGATCTGTATTTACTTGCTGGGCTCTTGTAGCTCATTCCACCCTCCTCACTCCCATTTCAGGTACTGATGCCAGCGAGACCCCGGTAGGAGTCTAAAGACGTAGAAGGACATTTAAGGAAATGGATCAGTTTATGTTTTAGTTCTCCCATGTATTCACCACCCTCGGGTGCTGGTCATGTTTGGTTCTTATTTTGTTTATGTAGAACCATATTATGTATTGTAAAGATTTTCGCTAACATTGTGTATTGAAAGACTTCCGCTGATGTATTATTACTGATAAGACTTCCGCTGTTATTGTTTTGAGGTTTTAGTACTTTGCATATTAGTACTATGATACAGGAATGGAAAAAGTAGGGACGGCTTTCGGGTCGGCCCCAGCGACACGAGATCCGCATAGGGTGGATTTCGAGGTCGTGACAGTTACTTACTGTTATACTTCTGGGTTGGCGCTATTGATGTGCCTTTCCCTTTCCTTTGTAGTTCTTAAGAACAGTAGATAAAGAGTCTATTAACTTCTCAATCACTTCAATATCTCTTATTGATGCTCTTAACTTATGCTTAGATCTTAATTTTATTTTAGGCTTAGTCCTTTTAAGTATACTCTTCTGGTAACTTCGTTAAATTTTAAATTTTGATTCCATTACGTTACATTTTTACATGTCATATTTTTCTGTACTTCATTTCATAATATGGACCTCACCATTGAGTCCGGAACGTCGAAGAAAGTCAATTTAAACCCTCTCGGACTTCTATTTGGCTTGAGGGCATTAGGAGTAATTTGGTCACTTTATACTTTAATACATCTTAATTTTTTGGAGTCTTGTCTCAAGAAATGGACCCTACCATTGGGTTCAGAATGCCCAAAATAGTCAAAATATACTATTTATTTATTTTATTTAGACTTCGTTTGACCATTTTGGACTTAGGGGTATTTTAGAAATTTTTCCTATTTAAATATTATTAATTTAATATTAAATTAATTATAGTTGGGCTTTAGCATAATTTTTCAGAACTTTTGGGGTCAAACTATAATTTCCATAACTTTCGGTCTAAACTAGTGGGTTCATTAAACAAAACCCTAAACCGGCTCATTGAGTCACTAAACCAACCGGTTCAGTTCATTCTCACTGAATCGGGATAAGATAGCCACCCCTTGTCTTATCCACGGTTTAGTTTACCCTGAGTTCTAATTTTTATTTCTTATCCTTGTAACTAATCACTCCAATTTCAATCTTAAAATCATAACCCTCACACAACGTCATCTCACTTAACCATTTGTGCGACGAGTCGGGTCCCGACCCGAACCTAAACCCGCCCAACCAATTTGACCCAATACTATTCATCGTTTCCCCAACTCATCCTCACTGTAGCCCTAATTTTTGGGTTTCATGTTTCCCCAATTTCGTGTGTTTTTAGTCACTGATTTCCTCTGTTCTTAAGTGATATGAGTTTCTAGGGGTTTAGCCAATCTTTTGGCATGCATTTGAAGCCTAAATCTAACTCAAACGTTGGGTCCAAAACTTGAGAGCCGAACCTGCAACTCCATAGTATCCCCTCATTTTAGCACCAGCTTGCATCCAATTTGGCCTGTTTTGATCCTAGGCTTGTGTAGATTCATTCCCCAACCACAAAATTGGTTTTTATGTTCGTTTTGTGAAAGTCCCTCATGGAACCGTAACCTGTATCTGGTATTTTGAGGGTTCTTACCTAGGCCTTTAGGTCTCGGGTTGGGGTTTTGGAAACACTAATAAGGTCTTGTTGAAGTTTCGATATACAAATTTAAGTTTAGCTTACATTGTTTCAGACCTGCACTAACATTTCCAACTTTTGTTCAACCTGTTACTCTAAATTTCTCACTCAACTCTACATGAGTTTCATTCATTATTTTTGCAAACGAAAGCTTAAAATATGTAGATTAAGACCTTGTTATTGCATGCTTTAATCTAAAACATAATAGAACGCAATTCAATCGAAAATATACCTGTTTCAGTTGATTGTTTTCCAAAGTCTTCCTCTTTCAGTTTTCTTTCTTCTTCAGGTACGTTCAGCTTCTTTCCCTTCCTCTACGCATTTCTCACTCTCTCTCTTCCCTAATTTCTCTTTTAAATTGACCTTGAGGTCGATGACATTGCCACCTGTTGGCTTCTATTCTTGCAAGGAGAACACCTCTCCGGTTGCATGGCCACTTCTTCTCTCTCATCACATGGCTGCCATTCTTTCTTCATTATTTCTTTTCTTTACCTGGAGAACAGCTGCATCCATGCATGTTGTCCACTCTTTCTCCCTCCTCTCTTCTAAATCTTTCTACATAATTCTATATTTTTATTTTCAATTTCTTTTATTTTATTCTTTTGTTTCATATATATATATATAGATGTATTGATACATATATATGTATAAGACAGCCGTATATATCTATATATATACACTTATATTTATATTTTATTTCATTTATTTTTCTTATCATAATTTTATTATTACTTTATATTTATTATTATTATTTATATATTTCCTTTTATTTATTTATTTATTTTCACTTTGTTAATCAAACTTCATATTCACTCTTCACAGTCTTGGTTTTATGATCGTAATCAAAAGTTGGCGGTTGGAGTGAAGGTATACAATTTCAATGGGATCAACAGAAACGGGTTGGTAATTGCAATGAAAGTGATGTACAGTTGTCCTGGAGTTTCCAGAGACCTTTACCAAAAGGAAAATTCCACTGAAAGTTTACGTGTTGGGGTTCGGAATCGACCCCGTTATTTAAGGTCTCGATCACTAATTAATAATTAGCGATTTAATGATTCTTTAGTCGGTTGGGGTGTTACATGAAAAGTGATCAGAAATGGTCACCGGTGCCGGAGAAGACACCAGAGACTCACCAGAGAAGACAGTGAACAATGACATGATACGGTGTCATGTTGGGTTGATTTACATTGAAACTGCATCATTTTTGAGTAGGTTATGTTTTAAACTAAAAACTAAATTAGGAGTGTTTGGAAACAAGGTTAAAAAATTGAATTAAAACCCTAAATTGAAATTGGGATATCCTATCCCAATTTTGTAGCCTTATCCATTGTTTGGCTACTCCAATTGAGAATAGTAATTTTTGAAATTCAGATTTGACCCAAATGTTTAAGAAATTGAAAATAAGCCCTAGACTTATGATAATTATGAAAAGACCCAAAGTAATTAAATTAAAATATTTAATTAAATATTATAAAAGGAGAAATTACCAAAATGCGCCTAGGTAAAAAATGAGTCAAACAGACTTCGATTAAAATGAATGAATAGTGAATTTTTATTATTTTGGGCATTTCGAACTCAATGGTGAAGTATGATTTGTGAAAATAGGTCCCAAAAAATAAAGACACGTAAAAGTGCAAAATGACCATTTTTCCCTTTTTAGTACAGAAGTCTGAATTGAAGTCCGTAAAAGTTAAACCGATTTTCTTTGATATTCCGGACTCAATAGTAGAGTCAGTTTTAGCAAATGAGATACTTATAGCAATAATACATAAAATTTGATGAATAGCATAGACTATGTATAAAATGGACTAAGATGTGTTTCCTGAATAATAAGGAACATCAAAGGGGAAAAAGAAAAAAGTCTGACTTTCTCAGTGATACAGTAAGGGTAAGCAAAATCCAATCTCTACATGTGGTAGAGTTCTAACGATGTCACAATTATTTCTTATTATTGCCAAAACTTGTATTCCTTTATACATTCAAATGTTATTGATTGCATATTTCGATGTTTATTCAAGCTTGTAGATATGTTGAATTGAATTTTATATCTTGATCATGTGATTATTATGCATCTTTATATCAGGCTTAGAGAGGCAATAGTTCTCTGTGTGAGAACGGGAATGTTCCACATTTTTATATTTTGGGTGGAAATTATGATCTTGATATATTATTCATACGCGGAGTTGTGATCAGGTCACAATGTCCATTATATTCAGGATGAAGTTTCCAAATGGGATGATATATAAAATTGAGCTCCTAATGTTATTCATGCGTTCGTAAGTTGGCGTACCTACGGGGACAAGCACTGAGAAGAGAGTGTTGAATAGGCATAATGATAGGGTATGTTAGGCCCTATCGAATTCCATCCACTACAAATTTGAGGCTCAAAACTATTATTTCATTCATTTGGATGATCATGTTACATTTCAGTCAATGATCATATGGTTGCTAGAGCACCACTTATATTGAGCAATTATCTATTATTATGGCAGTACATTTATTGGATATGCTAGATCCCTATTGATGATTTATATATACTTGATATCATTTAGATATTCATTGTTTTTGCTATCATGGGATGTGCCTTAGACCCGACGGGTCAGTTCAATTGCTTCACATTTTGTGCCTTACTATTGTGACATCTTGTTTTCTTGATTGGCTATCATATTGGCATAACCCTATTTATCTTGGTTTATGAACTTTCTTATACTGACTTTGACCCATGGCAGAGCAAAGGGATTTACTTACTGGGCTAAGTTAGCTCATTACAGATTTCTTCTAACTATATCAAGAAGGGACGCCGCAGTTTGAAAGTAGGGATTGAAATCACGAACAGGCGTAGAGTTGTTGCAGATACATATACCGTAGGTCCCAATCAATCAAATAGCATTAGATGGTAACGTGACTGAGTACAAAACCCGACACTTAACATAAATCAGGATTCTATTGTATTCCATATGAAGCATACAAAGCATGGAACATCATAACATAAGCAAATAGTGATAGACGTTTATACAATGAATCATGTCATGCGATTTCAATCAATAGGCATCCACCAGAAAGAACAATATCCATGGTGGGAACAATAATAATGGATATATATACATGAGTATGAGATTTGGCAGTAAACGAAAGATCGTGGTTTGGAAAACCACGTATCAAAGATAGGAGTTTACTTACCTCATCAATCCGTCTTAGTATTCCGTGACCTTCCCTTTCCCTTTCAAGTCTCCTATATATCAGTAAACACATTTCAGCTTTAATGTCATTTATCGAATTTATGCCTCGCTACCTTAAATATCTCTTTTATTAATTTATACTTTTACGACTTCTAATTTGATCTAATTTATCCAAGGGTAAAATGGTCATTTACGCGTCTCTATTTTTTGGGTTCTATTTTCACAATTTGGACTTCATCGTTGAGTCCAAAAGGTTTGAAATAATAAAAATTCACTATTTACTTAAATCAATTGGAGTCCGTTTGACTCACTTTCGACTTAGGGGCATTTTGGTCATTTTGGTGTTTCTACAGGTATTTTATTTTTTGGGACTTCGTCTAGTGAAATAGACCTCACCATTGGATCCATAAGGTCCAAAATAGTAGGTTTACACTATTTATTTGATTCATTTGTATATTGGAAATTAATTGAATAATTACTAATTTAATTAATTGTATCTAATATATATATATATATATATATATATATTAATTAAAGCAAAACAGACCACGTGTGCCTTAGTGGCATAGTGGTCCATTCATCTCACTCTTCCCTTTTGGTCACAGGTTCAAGTCTGCCCCAATTTTTTTCATTTCCTTTACAATTGTAATCCGAACAATGAATAACTTCTCATTCATAACCAATCACCCCCCAAACTCTAATTTAAAATACAACCCATAAAGAAACAGTGTTGGGTAGCCCTCTGAATGGGTGGGTCGGGTCTGACCCGACCCAGTTTGGCCCAACCAAGAGAACAAAAAAACCCAGCAGCGCATGTTCTTCTTCCCCACGCATGGCCGGTGATTTCTTCCGTCAATGGCGACTTTCCAGCGATGGATTTTCTTGCATTTTTCAGTGGGGTTCATGCCCACAGGTCATGGGCAACTCAAATCTACGCTTGGTTTTTCGATCGGAGTGCCGGATCTCCCCCAAAATAGGGAAAACTGCAGCTCTACAAGAGCTGTGTAGTTTTTCGACCAACTCCGGCCAGCCCCTTTTCCTTCTCATTTTCCCCCATTTTCTTCACCGTTTTGATCCCATTTTGATCCTATTAATTTCTTGCACCTAAGAAGATAAATTCCCCATGATTTGAACAAAGTTACATGCACAAAATCACTGAAACCAATTCAATTACCAAAACTTGTACATGCTATTTTCTCCCTCATTTCTAGCTCGTTTTCCTTCATTTTTTTTTTTGTAAAATGATGCTCATTCCATGCTCCTAAAGACCCTACATTCACATTTATATTTTGTGCTTAAAATTTAAAAAGACAAAAATTGAAATCCATACCGTTCCTAGGTTGTATCCCAAGCCGTGTATCCCTTTTTTCTTTTCTTCTCCCCTAGTTTCCTCTTCCAACTCTCCACGCTTCAATCCTCACCTCTTTTTCCTGTTACTCTTCCTTTCCTAATTTTCCATCAACACTCACATATATCAGCCACCCCCCTCATTCAACCTCACGGTTTATCTCTCTCTCTCTCTACTTTCTCTTTCTGTTTCATCTTCCTTTTTTTTCTTTTTCTTGAGTTTTTTTTTTTTTTTGGTTCTTGTAACCTCCTCCCTTCATTTACTTGTATTAATAGGATTTGAAGGTACATATATATAGACACACTTTATTTCAACACATGGGCAAATATACATTTATCATGATTTTTATTTTTTTTCTTTTATTTTTTATATTATTTTTTTATTTCAATATTCATTCATGTCTTGCTCGGTATCGCTCGAGCATCATTCTTACAGTCAAAGCTATTGAGATGCCAAATTCGTTCATTTTATTTAATGTTATAACATGAAGCCCTATCGGTTCGGTTTACATGGCTCGCTCGGTTATGATTTCGGTCAAGGTATTACATTCTACCCCCCTTAAATTGTGTTTTATCCCCAAAACTCGAATGTTCATAATCTATGAAACTCTGTCACCTCATCATGCCAATTTCATCATCATAATTTCTTCGTAACATGTCTCTTGGACTTATCTCTAGTATTGAAATACTTATTCTTAAGCAGAAAGATTTTTTTATATAGGGTTCACAGTTCTTTTGTATTCCTCTTTGTTTTATTTCAATAGTGAATTTGAAAGTCAATGGTTTGACCTTTTAACTTTCTCGAGACTTTTAACTCATTGTCTTCAAATTTTAGTATTAACATTCCCATGTGTATCTTTTTAGTTCTCAGATCTATGGCTAGGGATCTATTACTTTCATTATTCACCCTGAGTCATCTTTTCAGTTACTTAACTATTTTTCCTTGTTACCAGCATCTTAACTAGTTCCATGTCTAGTCGTTATATTCATCTCATTTGGTACTAGGTCGTGATTACTTTACTGATCATGGTCTATCAACTTTTGTTAGTGTTGTATGGTGCATCATGTGCCAGGTATGGGTATCTAGTACCTTGATCTTTTCTTTTAGATTCGTTTCTTTGATGGTGGTCATAGGAAGTCAATGGTGTAACTAGCCTACACCACTTTTATTGTTAGAGTGTCTTGGGTTTGTCATTCAAGTACTTTAAGTTTTACTAAGGACAGAGTATCGTACTCCCTTTTATTTTCATGAGCATCTTTTGGTTCGTGCCAGGACGGTTTACTCGTATTCTTTTTGCATTACAATATTTATCCCCTATACAGGTGACCTCAAATTTATTCAAACTTTCCATTTGCGAATTCTCAATCAAGTGTCCATTTCTTGAAGGTTTATCAATCCTCTTTTCATTTCATTTTTGGTATTATGTCATTATTTTTGTACTATTCATTGGCATACTTGCCTTTGTTTTCAAATTCGTGTGCATTTATCCTTTTATAAATTTTATAGGTTGAGGAAATTAGTTCCTCCCGTTTTTTCACATTATAGGCTAGTGCATTTTACAATTGCTCTTTTCACAGGTTTTGATTCCTCATCCCTTCATAGATTAAAGTATGGTACATATACTTAGAAAATTTTAGGGTAGTCTTTTACCCCAGTCACTGATTCTTCTTGTGACATCTACTTCGAAAGCATCCTTAATGGTGTTATCATATTTGGTTTACCTTGGATTTTTCACATCATTTGATCAGTTCAAATCTCAAAGTCTTATGACTTGTTAGTTTATAACCATTCTTTTGGTTTCACTTACCTTTGCTCAGAAAGATTGTTCAATTGTATTATGCTCGTCATTATGTTCGGTTTTTCACCATATGTTACATTTTTCTCCCCAGTCGTTATTCAACGTTTACAAATTTGTTCTGTCAAGAACTTATTCAACCGTATAGGGAGTTCCTTATACATTCTTTGACTTCATATCATATTTCAGGGTTGTTCACATCAATTATTCGTCCCATCATTTTATCGTTTACATTTGGCATTCAAGGTTAATCAAGATTATATCAAGTTTTCCCACCATGGAATTTCTCAACTTCCTTAGTTTCACAAATGTAATTATTCTTAGTTTCTACCTCAATCTTAATTATTCTCATAGCTGAAAGAATTATGTATCACTTTAGTACAGTCGTTGTTCTCACCAATTTTTTAAACATTATGCTATAATTTCTGTCTCTTTAATTTCTAGGTCACGTAAATCCTCAAAAATCACTTAGCGTCATCAATCATTTATCTTTTGAAATAGATTCAACTAACTCAATAAAGTACAACCCATAATTAGGTCCTGTTGTTACCTAGGTCAATAAGACCCATTGAATTTTTCTAATGATCATTTATCACGTGTCAATCTCCTTTTAGGACCATCACATTTCATAAATGTTCACTTGATAGTCTCATTTAATCAGTATATGTCTACCAATAATTCATTTGTCTTTACCCTATATGACTCACTCAAGAATCCTCCTAATTCTGATATATCATCAGTCCATCTAGAGTCTCCACGCCTCACGTTACCATTCATTAAGTCTTCCCCAAACCATCTCTTACATAGACTTGCTGTTAAATCCCTCGACTTTCCAAGATTTCACCATCCCAACTCTATGTCACCTTATATCTTTTAAAAGAGCATTTACTGTTGCCCTTGTTCAAATGCTAGTTTCCCCTAATTCATTGATCACTTCTAGTGTAATGACTTAAGAGTCATCCACCTCGACACTGGTACAATTCTTCCCCAGAATCCTTCACCTTTGCCCTTAAGCATACTACTTTCTCCCAACAGTCACCATTCATTTGATCATCTCAATCATCCAAGAACATCAAAGTCGGTCATAGTATAGCCTGACCCAAAGGCCATTAACTTTAGTATTTAATCAAGCGATCGTCTTCCAAAAGTCACCAATCATTTAACTATTTAAATCATCGGATTCTTAGTCCTTTAAGGGTATCTAATCGGTTAAAAATACCGTGTACTTACAATCTATACTTCATATGCTCTATGTATATCTTTCATGAATAATGATTTCCTGATTGTGCCTCAAAATCACATATCATCTAAATTTCATGTTTCTCTAAATGGTTTGCTACCAGTTCAGTCTTTACGATCATTTAGATCATATTGATCTCTAACAGTTACTCAAGATCGTTTATCATTTACTTCATTTAACTTGATGGGGTATTGACTACAATAGATTACACCTTATTTTAGATCACAAGATTCATAGACTTCTTCCTAATATTCATTCATCATGTGTCAGCCTCTTTCCAAAATCATCACATTTCATAAGATCAATTCTGACAATCTAGCTCATTTAGTAACTGTCTTCAAGACTCTACTCATCTTTACTCTATCAGGGTTTACTTATGACTTACTCAAGAATTTTTATATTTTTATTCCTCCTGTAATTATCCATTTAATTCCCTTCAGACTATCTTTCATTCAAACCTCGTTTATTTATCCATAATATTCCTCAATATCCGTCTACATGTATTAACAATAAAACTCTCAAGGATATTGAAATAGTTAACATGAAATCAAGAGGTCTTGTTTCTAAGTTTAACTCTAACAATAATGAGGAAGATACTAATCAATGCGTAAAGCCTAATATCAACAATATATGCATAGGCTGTAAATCAACTAGAAGGGTACCTGCGTTTGCTGGTGTAGCAATCTGATCATCTCCTGGTATCACTGGGGTTGATAGGGTAGGTGTGGTAGAGGTTATAGATTTATTCCGAGGATAGTTCCTCGCAAAGTGTCCAGTACAGCCGCAATAGTAGTAGACATTGGTATTCTTAAGGCATTGCCCTCGGTAGGCCTTTCGACAGGTAAGGCATTTAGGTGTGTCCTTTTCGTAGTTGGCTCTTTTCTGGATAGGCCTTGTGTTTCGAGCTTCAGCTTTGGGCTTGGAAGATAAGGGTCCCTGCCCTTTGCCCTAATTTTCTTCTGGCTTATAAGTTTCCATTCCTTTGGCAAATCCTTGTCCCCTCTATTCAGTGACCCTCACGTCCCATGTCACTTCTTTAGAGTAAGTAGTTGACCGTTGGGGTTTGGCTTTGGTTAGAACCTTTAAGACTCTATTCACAAGGTGCTCAAGCCGGTCTAGTCGGTCTATAACAATTGCGGTATTTCGGCTACGAACCATCTTGATGTAAAAGATGAAAGGTTAGCATTCTCATAAGGGTCTAGTCATTCACAGTCTAACATAGTGTAAAAATCAGTCTATAGGTCTAACATGGTGTAAAAATCAAATCAATTTAAATCGTTGTGGTTAGCACTTACGTAAGAATCTAACATAGCATGAAAATCTATCATAATGTTACCTCGACCTTGACTTCTTAGACTCAATAGTCTTAGGTTTCTAATGTTGTCTCCCATGACTCACTAAAACCTAAAACTCTGCTTTGATACCAAGCTGTCATGACCCAAAACCCACCCTATGCGGATCTCGGGTCATGGGGGCAGGCCCAATGGCCGTCCCTACTTTTCATTCTTTCACCAATGATAACAATAAGCAATGTAACCATAACATTAAAGTGCGGTAGCCTTATTATAACATTGTTCAAAAACTGAAATAAGTCTGACAATAACCAAACATAAACCAATCATAAACCACTTTTAGGTGGTGAGTGCATGGGAGAAACTACTGTATTATATTGTGCTCCTCAACCATCTCCTTACGCTCTGAATCTCCTACTGTGGTTCCGTAGCATTCTCACCTGAAAAATATAATAAATGGGTGAGCTAACAAAGCTCAGTAAGTAAAATTCTATCTCCAATATGGGTTAAGGATTACATAGGAAAAATAAACTTAAGGGAAACATGATAGCCAATCATGACAACGGTTTCAGTTAACTATAAAATGCCACAATGGCCAATGAATGGAAAGGTACAATAACAATCAAGAGTAACAATGTAGCATGGATATGGAATAGGCCCAATGACCACAATCAACATAAATACTGCCATAATAAAATGGTCACAGTCAAGTCTAATAAATAAAGAACAATCAACATAAAACTTTTCATAGGGAAGTGAAAACATCCTATGAATCCAACAAACGTCAATATATCAATTAAACATGAATGATGCCTTTACTCTATTCAGGGTTTGGCAGACCCTCGGTCATTTGGGGCTCGACATACCCCCCATTAACATAAATGCATATAAAATGCCTATTAAACTCACTGCGTAAAAATGCCATCATTGCCATGTGTCCGTTTGACCCGTAGGTCCCAATCAATCAGATAGCATAAAATGGTAATGTGACTGAGCACAAAACCCGGCACTTAAGATAAATCAGGATTCTATTGTATTCCATATGAAGTGTACAAAGCATGGAACATCATAACATAAGCATACAGTGATAGACGTTAATACAATGAATCAAGTCATGTGATATCAATCAATAGGCATCCACCAGATAGAACAATATCCATGGTGGGAACAATAACAATGGATATATATATATATATATATATATATATATATGAGTATGAGATTTGGCAGTAATAGAAAGATCGTGGTTTGGCAAACCACGTATCAAAGATAGGAGTTTACTTACCTAATCAATGCGTCTTAGTATTCTGTGACCTTCCCTTTCCTTTATGAGTCTACTATATATCAGTAAACATATTTCAGCTTTAATGTCAATTATCGAATTTATGCCTCGCTACTCTAAATATCTCTTTTATTAATTTATACTTTTACGACATCTAATTTGATCTAATTTACCCAAGGGTAAAATGGTCATTTACGCGTCTCTATTTTTTGGGTTCTGTTTTCACAATTCAGACTTCACCGTTGAGTCCAGAAGGTTTGAAATAATAAAAATCTATTATTTACTTAACTCAATCGAAGTCCGTTTGACTCACTTTCGACTTAGGGGCATTTTGGTCATTTTGACATTTCTACGGGTATTTTATTTTTCGGGACTCCGTCTCATGAAACGGACCTCACCATTGGATCTTGAAGGCCCAAAATAGTAAATTTACACTCTTTATTTGACTCGTTTGTATATTAAAAATTAATTGAATAATTACTAATTTAATTAATTGTAACTAATATATATATATATATATATATATTAATTAAAGCAAAACTGACCACGTGTGCCTTAGTGGCATAGTGGTCCATTCATCTCACTCTCCTCCCTTGGTCACAGGTTCAAGTCACTACCCCACACAATTTTTTTCATTTCCTTTACAATTGTAATCCAAATAATGGATAGCTTCTCCTTCAAAACCAAACACCCCCCCAAACCCCAATTTAAGATACAACCCATTAAGAAACAGTGCTGGGCAACCCTCTAAATGAGTGGGTCGGTTCTGACCCTACCCAGTTTGGCCTAACCAAGAGAAAAAAAAAAAACCCCAATAGCGCACGTTCTTCTTCCCCATGCATGGCCGATGATCTCTTCCATCAACGGCGACTTGCCGGCGACGGATTTTGTTACGTTTTTCAGTCGGGTTCATACCTACAGGTCATGGGCAACTCAAATCTACCCTCAGTTTTCCGATCAGAGTGCCGGATCTCCCCCAAAATAGGGAAAACTGTAGCTCCACCGGAGCTGTGCGATTTTTCGGCCAACCCCTTTTCCTTTTCATTTTCTCCTATTTTCTACACCGTTTTGATCCCATTTTGATCCTATTAATTTCCTGCACCTAAGAGGATACATTTCCCATGATTTGAACAAAGTTTCATGCACAAAATTGCTCAAACTAATTCAATTACCAAACCCTGTACATGTTGTTTTCTCCCTCATTTCTAGCTCGTTTTCCTTCATTTTTTTTTTTTTTTTGTAAAATGATGCTCATTCCATGCTCCTAAAGACCCTACATTCACATCTATACTTTGTGCTTAAAATTTAAAAATACAAAAAACGAAATCCATACCGTTCCTGGGTTGTATCCCGAGCCGTGTATCCCTTTTCTTTTCTTTTTTTTTTCTTCTCCCCTGGTTTCCTCTTCTGACTCTCCACGCTTCAATCCTCACCTCTTTCTCCATGTTACTCTTCCTTTCCTAATTTTCCATCAACGTTCACATATATCAGCCGCCCCCCTCCTTCAGCCTCGCGATTTCTCTCCCTCTCTCTACTTTCTCTTTCCGTTTCATCTTCTTCGTTTTTTCTTGACTTTTCTTTTTTTGGTTCTTGTAACCTCCTCCCTTCATTTACTTGTATTAATAGGATTTGTAGGTTACATATATATACACTTTATTTCAGCACATGGGCAAATATACATATATCATGATTTTTATTTTTTTCTTTTTTCTTTTCTTTTTCTTTTCTTTTATTTTATTTTTATTTTATATTATTTTATTTTTATTTCAATATTTGTTCATGTTTTGGTCAGTATCGCCCGGGCATCATTTGTACGGTCAAAGCTATTGAGATGCCAAATTTGTTCATTTTATTTAATGTCATAACATGAAGCCCTATCGGTTCGGTTTACATGGCTCACTCGGTTACGATTTGGGTTAGGGTATTACATACTAATCTCGACTTTATTTAGAAAAGTCACTAAGATTTTTGTAATTGCAATTTAAAATAAAATCAATTCAAAGGAAATACTCAAAGGAAAAGACAGATTGTAACACCCCGACCCGATTAATTAATAATTAGTTCGCTAATTATTAATTAGAAATGACATAAAGAATAATCAAGAAAGTTAATCGGGAATCTCTCAACGGTCACGATAGACCAATAAAATAATTAAACACGTCAAGAGATAAGGGTGTAATACCCGAACCTAATTACCAATTAATTAGGTGAAATGATGTCATTTTAGCACTGTGAAAACTCGAATTAGCGAACTATAACGACCACCAAGAAATAAAAATCGACACAAGGCATTCGACATTGAAGCTAACCGAAATAGGAAGCGACCGAAAGAAACCGCTTCGTGAAAAGAGCAATAGAAAAGAAAATATTAAGGAAATAGCTAAAACGGAAAACCTGTGCTAGCCAAACGAGACATAAGCACAAAATAGGAAAAAGGGGCAAAAGTGAGGCCAAGGGGACTTGAACCCTTGACCAAGTGAAGAAAGCACATGGCACCCAAAAAACTAACCAAGTGGGCTGCCAACACTTTGTGCTTAAAAATGCAACTTATATGTATATATGTATATGAAATTGTCCCTCCACCTCCCAAATTGCCCAATTGCCTTTCATGCAACAAAGTTTATTTTTAAAATAAAATAAATAAGATATGTATTTATATGTGTTGCGTGTGTAATTGAAGTTCAGAAATCAGAATTTGGAGAGTGGTGTGAGTTAAGGTCGGCTAGAGAGAGAAAGTAAGGTAGAGAGAGAAACTTAGAGAAAGAATTGTAAAGAGAGAGAGAGAGGGAGAGTTGCTGCAGCCACCATGGATGGGGCAGAAGAAGAAGAGCAAGAAAAGAGAGATAGAATCAGAAAGAGGAAGGATCCAGTGTTGAGGTAAAACCCTACAACCATTTTTCTCTCTCTCTAAAAACCTTCCATTGTACAAACTGTTTTGGGTTCTTTTTATGCATGCATGACTTATTCTAACAATAAGGGGCTATTGTGAATGAATTTAGAGGGTCAAAGGGGCTTGAAAAGCCCCAAGCCATGGATGGACCTTAAAATCTGGGGTCTGAGACAACAAAAATAGGACGGGTTTTTAGGTTAATAAACTAATTGGATATGTTGTGAGAATTTTAAAATAATATCCCTTAGATGAATGGTCAAAAAATGACCGTATTAAAAGGGAAAATACAGTGGACAAAAAATTGGTGGGATATCGAAAAACTACAGTTTTGAGGGTTCAAAATAGTCCAAAAACATTGCTAAAGGTCTTGGGAGTAGATCGGTGCAAAAACAGAGAGAGTTCGACGTGAAATCAGGAAGAAAATTGAAGAAATTACCTGCAGTCTCCAGCATCGGCGCTGGAGACGACACAGGAACAGTGCTAGAATGTCGGGTGAGGGAGATGACTCAGTTGGGCCGGACTTTGGGTCGGGCCGGGTCAGAACCCGACCAAACACAAAAAAGGGTACTACAGCGACATCGTTTAAGAGTGTCAATTTAAGTAGATTTTCCCTGTTTGGCTACAGGAATAGAAAATCAGGAATTGGATAAAGGTTAACCTAAAGCAGGAATAAGGTAACTGGGATATGTTGTACCGGTTCTTTGAACTGACCTGAACCGGCTAGTTCAGGGGTTGTTGGGTTCGGTATAGGGTTTACTAAGGTAAACCCAATGGTTCAATAAGTTTATTAAAATAAAGAAAACCAGAAGTTTAGTAAATTATACTTTGACCCTAATAGTCCTAAAGAATGCTGTTCTGGCCCAGCTTTTGAAAAATTAATGCATATGAGCCCCTGAAAAATTAATAAATAATAAAATAATTAATTTAATTATTTTATTAATTGGGTAAAATTTTTATTTTACCCTTGGACACTAAATGACACAAACGAAGCCCAAATTAAATAAGTAAATAGTACATTTTTACTATTTCGGCCATTCTAGACTCAATGGTGGAGCCCGATTTGGGAAATTAAGTCCCAAAAAATAAAGATACGCAATGGTAAATGACTGTATTACCCCTAATGATACCCAAGGCCAAATAAACATAAAAGATAGTCTATTTTAATTATGTTAGACACTCTGGACCTAATAGTGAGGTCCATTTTATGAACCGAGGTCCTGAAAAATTTAGCTATACAACATATGAATTACCAAAATGCCCCTGATGCTATACAAAGTCCAAATGAAGTCCAAATGGGACGAAATTGATACCGATAGAAGCCCAGATACTCGAGAAACTGTACACGGGATTAAATGATGAATCGGGGTTAGACTCTCACAAAACGTAAAATGAAAAAAATGCCCTGAGCATAGTAAGTGCAAAATAGAGGCCGAATAAAGGCCAATCTGATCTAATAAATTGTCATAAGCATAATTATGGAAATTGCGGGACTAAATAAGACTCTAGAACAGTCAACGTATAAAATGAGAAATGACCAATTTGTCCCGATGATTAAAAGCAGATACCAAAATGAAGTCCAAAAGACTTAGAAAATTATATATGAGATATATGGAATATTTTGACGACCACGATAGGGTCCGGGGCAAGAATGACAAAATTACCATTTTGCCCCTGAGGTTAAATAAGTGTTTAATTGATAACGACTAGAGTCCAAATGACTTAGATTACAATCCTAACAACTATTAAACCTACTTAAGGAACTTAATAGCATAAGTTGAAACCCAATGAGTCGGTAATAGGCCAATGGACCTAATTAGGCCATCTGATAGATTCCTAAGAGGATGAATAAGACATGAATGGATGAATTCTGATCTATCTGTGATTAATGATGATTATTCAGGATATGCAAGGAGGTGTCTGACGTATTTAGAGCTTATTAGAATACCTGTGAATTGAGATAAGCATAAAAGTTTGTGAGTAACTTAAAACTTCTAACTTGGTGTATAAGTTATACTATCTAGATACTGTATCTTCATACACCGTACCGTTTCATATATTGTACTATTTAAATGCATATACTTAAATGCATACCCTTTTGTACTACATTACGCATGACATGATTTTGTTCTATCCTGCTTTTCTATTCTGTTCGGGTCTGTTCTGTTCTGTTACATGGTCTATCTGATTCTGTTATGATGTGTCTTACTCTTGGGCCCACTCCAGTTTTGAGCGATATGGCATAAGTAGGCTAGAGCGATACCCAGAGGGTAGTGGCCTTACGAGTGTCCGCTCATGGGCAGCTAGGGAAGCTCGAATATACTTAATTATGTGCCTAATTGGCATCCTGTTCTGTTCTATTCTATTTCGCTCAATTCTGTCTTGTTTTGTTCCATTGATGATATGCATATGTCTCTGATTGATATATTAGCATCATTTACTGTTCTGATCTGATTTGTTATGTTATGTTCTGTTCTGTTTTGATCTGTTTTGTTCTGATCTGTTTGTTTTATTTAGTTCAGCTCTGTTTTACTCTACTTAAAGTACTTTTAAAGTGGATTTATAAAATCGTTATTTCTGAAGTGACTAAACTATCCATATGCTTTATAAGCAAAAATCGATTTTGAAACCCATGGCAGGGAACCTTTGTTACTCATTGGGCTTCTTAAAGCTCATCCTATTATCCTAACATTTTTCAAGATTTATCTCTAGTGGATTAAAAGGCACAACAGGATGACACGGGTTGACATCCCAAGCAAGGATTTGATTAGTACTATTTGTGGAAACTTGGATTCTTGTGGACTGATTCAGGCTGTTCAGGTGAGTGTTATGATATGATTAAATTTATTGATATGCTATAGACGTATTGGGACATGGCTCACGATGTTGGTCCTCTAGAGATTATTTGGTGACTGATGATAAACGTGCTTTGATGTGTTTGGATAAGTTGCATTCCTGAATTGAAAAAGTTTTAAATTCTGCTGCTCTGACCCTACCTTTGGAATGCAATTCATCGATAAGTTTAGAAGTTTGCCTTTGGTTGGTCGCATTATCGGTCGACAAACCAACAAGGTGGCTAACTGGCATCACGTCCTCGGGATCCGTGTAGGGTGGGGTTCGGGATGTGACACAAATGTTGTTCAAAAATCAAAATAATGGGAAAGAAAACTTATAGGAAATCGATTTCACCTAATCCCTTACTATGCTTTACTCATCTAACTAATTGAATTTAATTCTTTATGTTTGTTAGCAAATCTCTAATTCATCCAAAAGCCTCTTTCGATAGTCAATTAGAAATTATTCTTGTTCATCATTTTACACAAGAGTATGCAAATTAATAAAGCAAGAATGTAATAAGACCAATGATTTTAATACTACATAGGTTCATACAAGTTTTTCGATCTCTATATTTACCTATGCTGAAATATCCAAGATCTATCCTATAATTCCTTCTTTCGATAGCAAATCACAATATCAAAATCATCTAATTAATGGCCAGTTAATTAGAAGCGATAAGCTCAGAATAAATCAAACAAACATAAAAGAGAATTACTTCAAATTAGCATAGACAAGCAAGCATAGTTCGAAACTAGATTACATCGTTTTCCTAGAATAAAGAAAATTTAGTTCATGCTAAAAATTAAATTCAACATAAATAAATTCACCATAATTTTTTTTTGAGAGGAATGGAAGAAAATGAACACTAAAAAAAATATTCATCGCAGTCTACAGTGTTTGTCACGACCCGAAACCCACCTTGTGCGGATCCCGAATCGCGACCGCCGCCCTTCGACCAGGAGCCTTGGGGCGAGGCGAAACATAAGCAACGGTATCGAATAGATGTGCGACATGTGGTTGCGGAAGCGTGAAAAACTTTTTCTTTTCTTTTCTTATTTTAAGAATTGCACATCCGTCCAGTACTGTCGCTTTTCACGTCGCGGTACACATGATCATACATTCAGAGCATAAACCAAATTCTAAAGTTTATACACAATACATATTCCTTTGTCCTTCAAACTTAATTACATAACTTTTACATATTGTCTGCATATATTCTGATTTAGATTTTTAGGGATCGGGTTTCATCTTTTATATTTTACGTTGGGCTTGGGCAAAAGAATTCAAGCCCGATTTAAATTAAGGTTGGGCTTGGGTTGATTCTTTGAAAACCTGAGCCCAACCTGAACTCGAATTCAATATTTTATATATTATATTTTTTATACTTTAGCTATTCATCATTAGATTTATAGTATTTCTGTAACATCCCGACCCAATTAAGTAGAGCGATTAAGCATAATGATGATTATCATAGGATAATTTACTTAATAATCATGGGTGATTCTACTTAAGACTAATAGTCTAAAAAGATAGAGACGAATGTGTAAGTGAGAACGATTAGCTACGAACCAGAGACAATCAATTTTAAGAAAGTAATTTAATGACAATGATCATGAGTTGATGAAAAATTACGATTAGTGTTAAGCAAGGACTTACACACGAATAATTTTGGAAACTAAGTGCACAAATTTCACTTAAACAAGATTAGTGGTACATGAATAATTTATGCTTAGTCAAGATTATTCAAAAAATTATGAAATGCTTTTGGGAATAATTAAAGTACAATGTAATACACCAAAAAGAAAATAGAAGGGATAAGTCAAAAAGGGCACTACCAAGGCTTGAACCATCGTACTTCACAAAAGTTAGATTCTAACCTCCAAAAAGAACACCAACTAGGCTACAACACTTTTGTGCAATAATACCATTTAGAAATGTATATATATATACAATAAAATAGATATATGGCTGCATGCAAAAGTTGGGTGTCATCACCCCATTGGACCAAACTCTCATCCAATCAAAACACATGCAACAACATAACCCATATATACACTCAAACTGTGTGTGCGGGTGGTTTGGGGGCAATCAACTGAAAAAGAAAATCTAGAGAGAGAGAGAAAGGAAACCTATAAAAAGAGAGAGAACTTGAAGAAAAATGAAGAAGGAGGAAAGTGATGCATGCTCCATGCTCTGCATGCATGGTCTAAAATAAAAGCTTTGGAAAAAAAATAAGGTCTGGAGCTATTGGACCAACAAAGAGGAACAAGAAGGGATACCGAAGAGAGAGAAGCCATCAAAAGGGTAAGTCTCTCTCACTAAAATCCCCTCTCTAAATGATACTATTTATAAGATTTGATTAGCATAAAAATACCTACATTTATGAATAGGATAAAATGGGAGAAAAATGAGAATGTTTAAGCTAAGAGAACCTAGAACTCAATACCCAAAAATGAAAGAAACTAGGTTTCTAACCCATAATGAACCAAGCTTCAAACCAATGCCATGGGCTAAAAAAGCACTAAACATGGATTACACTGCAACTTAAAACAACAAGAATGGTCAAGAGACCAGGGAGATAATCGGAGTTGCAGGTTGGGTTAAATAATCTAGGTGGCTGGATGTTTGGGTAATTTAATTAGTTTTATGAACGGGAAAACATTCCCTAGGGCCCCATAAGCTGAACGAGATGAAAATAGGAAAAAATAAAAGTCGAAAACTCGACGAAATAGAAAATAAAGATGTCACCAAAAAGTCGGGCTTCACTAGAGAAACCACTCAAACCCACTGTTCGATGGCCTTAAATCGATCTAAATTAAATTCTGATATTGGATATGGAATCCTTGGGAAAAATTGAGTCAGAACCTACAAGATTTGTTGCCAGAAAACAGTCACCAGCGACCACTGTTGACGAAGAAGGCGTTCGGTGCCAGCAGAAACCCTATTGACTAGTCAACGGGTCGGGTTCAGGTTGACCTAGTTCAGACGTGAGTAAGGGTTATCAAATGCCGCCATTTTGGAACCTTAGATATGTTTTAATAAGTTAAATTTGGACCGTTTGGAAATGAGGATAGGAAATTGGAATTGGGAAGAGAGTTAAACTCCTGAATTGTAATCCTGGAATTATAACTAAATTAATTCCAAATTAGTAGGAATTCTAAAAGAAATTCCTAAATAGTGAGGAAAAAAATTCCAGAAAGGGAGAAAAATTTATAGAAACTATAAAAGGGCCCAAAAAATAATAATTAATTATTTTTAAACCCTTAATTGAATAGGAAAAATTACTAAAATGCCCTTGAAAAAAAAAAAGGTCAAACAAAGGCCAATTTAAATGAAAAATGAGTCTAACCCAATGCTTTTGGATGTTCTGGGCTTAATGGTAGAGCCCAATTTGTGAAATCAGACCCTGAAAAATATGAACTAACAAATGAAATAATTTCAATTATGTCTTAATATATAAATTAAGTTATCAATTAAACCCTAATGACTATGAAAATACCTACCTTAACATTTTTGGGGATTACGAACCCAATGAGGGATCCATTTTATGAAACAAAGTCCCAACAATATAGACATGTGAAATATAATAATTACCAAAGTACCCTTAGTGGCACCAAAGCAAGTTAAATGTTAGAGAGGTTCTATTCTAACTTTCTTTGATGTTCCGGACTCAACGATGGAGTCCATTTTAGCAATCAAAGTACCCAAAAAATGGGACATGTGAAAGTGTAAAATTACAAAAATTCCCCTAGACTTAATATAAGTTATAGATGTGTAATACCTTGACCTGGGTTAGCATGTAAACCGAGGTAGACTAGGTCGAGTAGTGTACTATCAGTTGTAACCCGAGTTGTTAAAGCCCTATATCATGATATGATATGTATTGTATAATTTTGGAATGTGAATAATGTTAGTTATACAATCAGTGTCGGGTAACGCCCGAGCAACCTAGAATTGAGTTTTGTAATGCATGCACGCACGCAAACTCATCCATGCATACGTACACATATATACGTAGGCTAAAAAAATATCAATGTATGTATATGTGATTAAAAACTAGTATATACGTGTACATTTGAATATATATATATATATATATGTATAAAATATGTATAAATATGTGTATATATATACACATAGCATAGTATATATATATATATATATTATATATATACAAGTATTAAATAAAAAGAAAGAAAAGAATGCATGCAAGGTGTGCGCGCTTGTGTGTGTGTGTGTGTCGGTAGTGTGTGTGTGTGTGTTATGAATGTGTGGTAGTGTGTGATAGTATAATATACATATATAACACAAATATCATATACATATTTAATGCAAAAGCTAAAGAAGAAAAGAAATCAGAAAAGCAAAAAAAAAGTAATCAAGAAAACAGTCAACAAAGAGGGCTAGAGAGACAGAGAGTAGAGAAAGAAAGAGGTTGGTTGTAATGTGTATATATATAGGATGTACGTGAGATAGAAAATAGAAGAGAAAGAAAGCAAAGTGAGAAACTAAGGAGTTTGAAAGATTTAGAAGGGTTCAGAAGTTGAACCAAGAAGGAAGAAGAAAAGAGGAAAGAAACTGCAAAAGAAAATCAGAAATTATAGGTGAGTAGCTTTGATTCTGTTTTACAGACCTAGCATGATTTGTTTAGTTTAAATTGTAGGGATATATTGAGCATGAAATAAGGAATCAAATCCAAAAAGAATTAAGAAAAATGGTTAAAAGATGAAGGAGAAAACAGTAGTTACAGTTTGAATGATAGATTTGGGTGCTTGTATTTCATGCATGAAACCTTGTTTAAATCACCAAGAAATGATCTTACAAAGTGCATAAACTAATTAGGGTTTTAGTTAGATTAAAATAGTGGAAGGAGAACCTCGAAATCACAAAGTTATAGTTGGCCAAAGCCACAGTTCTTTGCCATTTCGTGGAATTCTAGTGAAGTAAATAGAAAACAAAGCTTAGAAACAGAATCCCCATGAAAAACTGAGTAAAAATGCATTTAAAAAGAAGTGAAAAACAACTAGAAAATGGTCACCATCATCGGAGATGGAGACAGAACCCTAGTGTAACCCTACCAAAAAATCTAGGAGATGATGAACAGTGTCTCCCTCGAAGCAGCATTGTTTAGTGCTTAAGGAGATTTAAACTGCGTCATTTCAAGATCAGTTATTTAAATTAAAAGTTAAACTGGGTTGTTTGGTTACAGCCCTTAGAGATTTAATTGAATTCCAAACTAGAACGGGATAGCCTATCCCTGATTTTGGGCCTTAGCCATTGTTTGGCTTCAGGAGATTAAGAAAAAAAATTGGGGCAAACTACTGTCCCTATGGTTCAAATGAGGGATCGAGAGAAGGGAGGGTGCAACCCAACCCACTAGGACAGGCAAGCCCGTGGTAACCTAAACGCCTAAATATATATATATATATATAATATAAATACTCAATAGAAAAAATAATAATAAAGGGGCGCAACCCCTGGGAATCGAACCTAAGACTGCATGTGAAGAAGCCCAAGCCCAAACCATTTTGATAGGCAAGCCCATGGGAGTTATTGTACATAAATATATATATATATATATATATTATATAAAATTAATATAAAATTAATTAAATTAAATTAATTAATTTAATAATAGTAAAATAATGTGAAGTCCAAAAATAGTAAAAGTATAGTGTTTTCTTAATGTGTCGGACATTCTGAGACCAATGGAGGGGTCCATTTTGTGAGATAGGGTCCCAAAAAATAAAAGACACGTAAAAGTACAAAATGACAATTTTGTCCTTTATAGTGCAGATGTCCGAATTGAATTTCGCGAAAGCCTAAACCGACTTTGTTCGACATTCCAGATCAATAGTAGAACCTATTTAAGTAAAAGAGATACCAATAGTAAAGAGGCATAAAATTTGATGAATAACATAGATTATAAAAAGGTAAACTGAGATATATTATCTATTGATGAATAGGGATTTCAAAGAGAAAGGGTCGGTGACTTGATTTTATTAGCAAAGAAAGGAAACAGTTTAAGAGGTAATTAAATGTCTGATCTCTGCATGTGTTACATTCCCAGCCATGTCTACAGTTTTTCTTATGTTATCTATTGTATTCCATACATGCCAGAACGTTTATTGAGTTCACATTGATGTTGCTCTATCTTATGGAAAGTGTTTATTGACTGTTATATATCTTAATCATAATTTTATACACTCTGTACATAGGCCTCGAGGGGCAAGACTTATGATCTCAGCAACCCAGCTTACATTGGCCTATTAAGGCAACAGTTTCATTCTCGCTACTGAGAACAGTGTTATTACATTTACTTTTCATGGGATTTAGCATGATCTTGATATATTATATTGCAGCGAGATTTGTGCTCAGTCACAAACTCCCTCTGATGCTTACTAGACCTATGGGTCAAGAAAATAGAATCAAAAGTGGCAATTAAAATGGCATTTAAAGTGGGATCTGCGAGGTCGAGTACTAAACCGACAAGTTAGTGCTGGGCTGAGAGATCGAGGAAAAAGGGAACAAAAAGCCTCAAGTTAAAGTGCATCCACATCTGTTGTTATCAGTATCTATTATTGATTATCATAGCTTGATCATATTACTCCATTATGAATGATCATGAGATTTCACAGCTTTTTATTGAGTGTATACAATTTATACTTGAGATGGCTCATGACTATAGCAGTATGATATTGTTAACAGAACAGATTTCATTACTTTATCATTTGAGTTCCTATCATGTGATATTGAGTTCTATATTTCTTGACTGGCTAGCATACTGAATTATCCTAGTTCTTTGTGGATTATGCCTTTCTATATTGACATGTACACGTGGCAGAGTAAAGGAGTATTACTTACTGAGTTTTCATAGCTCATCAGATACTACACAACATTTTATAGGCACAGATATCGAGAGACAGACAGTAGAGCCTGATAGCTAGGAGGTAGACATTTTTTTTGAAGTTGCAGTGTAATATTTAGTACAGACAGTCTTGTAGCTCCCCCATGTTATTCACGTCTTGGGGATGAATAATTGTTTATGAATTTTGTATTCCGCATTTTGATAACCTTATATATATCACGTGCAGCTTTTAGTTATTTATTGTTAAGTCTTCCGTTGTTTAGTTGTTGCATGTTAGTAGCACTGATTATGTAGCAAGTAGAGACCCGGTTCGACACCCAGAGTCAGGCCGGGGTTCGCGATTCGAGATTCGCACAGGATGGGTTTCGAGTCGTGACAAGATGTGCAAATTAGGATCCAAAAAAGCGTAAACTGGTTGTCTTTGATATTTCAAACTTGACGACGACGTCTTTTTTAGAGAAATAAGACCCGATAACAAACTAAAAAATGATAAATACATCCTTAAGACTTAATGAAGTTGCCAGAAGTGTGTATATGAAATTAAAAGGTCTATGTAAATGTTTTAAGCACCGACTGGACCTAAAAATGAAGTCTGAATATGTAAATCATGTATAGAGAAATATGGGATATTAAAAGTATAAATTACTGTTATGCCCTTGGAGGGCCAAAGACATGAAGTATCAGAAACCCTAAATTGGGAATCTAAAGGGCCTCTTAATGAACTAGACTAAGTTCAAGAGAACTTTAAACACTAAATTGAGGTATATAAATTAGAATATATGTTGATACAACATACAATGTATTTTTTATCCATGCTTATAGGATCATCCAAATGATAAAAATGAAACAATGCTATGGGATAGCTACTATGGTACCAGTATAGGATTGCAATGCTAAGGACCTAATGTAAGTAAACCCGAACTCTAATGTGTGGATTTCTATTCTGCTAGTGTAGCCTACTTGTTTAGCTACCAATCTTTGCTTCTTGAAATTGTGCATCAATAATTGTCTCAAGTCCATAACCCACTGATTATCGTATTTTCATTATGTGGAAATTTATGATTTGTTGATATCCTATTTATTGTGAATATCTGTGAGTCCTTTGACTTCTTGACTATATCTTATCTTTGTGATCATTGTGATCCCTTTTGTTGTGGGTATTTGTAACCTATATACATGCACATAACTTGTGGAATCCTTTTGCTGATAATATTATTTATGAGTACCCAAGGTTGTGTCTGTCATAATGCCCATCTTAACTCTTTGGATGTTAATGACCTACGCGTCAGTGTTTTGGAATGATACCCAACACATTGTCCTAATAAGGACATTTTGATATGATGATAAGAGCTCTTGGTGCCATTCAGAGGAACCCAGAAGTGAGTGGTGAACCTAGATGAGTGTTGTGTAAGGGTAGCTAGGCCCTATTTGTTGATAGCATCCATTTGACTCAATTTGTATATGTTTGATTCCACACCATTTGTTGATTTGATGATGTTATCTTTGAACGATAAATACGCCTTTGAGGCTTATCTTTGCATTTGATTTGAATTTCTTTTATTTCAGCAGCTAAACACTATATGTTGATAAATTTGTGTTTGTTGACTTGTTCAGTCATCCCTATTGCAATCGTAACCTCTTTGTGAACTATGTTATTTTGGACTGATGGCCGATCCCATTGAGCTTGAAATCCTATGATTATCCTTTTGTTATATACATTTGTTTAACCCATGGTAGAGTGAAGGATTTACTCACTGAGCTAAGGTAGCTCACCAGAGAATTATAACAATTTTTCAGGCAACACAATATGGAAGGAAAGGCAATGATGGCGACTAATGGAGCTAGTGGTGTGCTTGTCACATCCCGAACCCCACCCTACGCGGATGTCGAGGACGTGACTGCCAGTTGGTCGCGACGCGACCAACCAAAGGCAAATTCTGAACTTTCCGACAAATTGCACTCCAACTGTAGGGTCAGATGCAGCGGAATTTAAAACTTTTTCTTTGTGTCACGGGAATGCAACTCACTTATCCATCATAAGTATATGTATCACAGAGCAAGACTAAATCCAGTCAGTCAACAATTCTAATCTCAGAGCATATCTAAAATCAAGCATATAACAACAGAGCAGATCTAATATCTCTAGAGTACCATTAGTTCCATGAGCCATGTTTATCCAGTATATATCAGTCAAGTCAGTCATAACATACCACTCATCGGAATAACCAGGTTCAATCCACAATAAACCAGTCTCTACAATTCAGTGCCGTCAGATCCTTACTTGCGATGCCACTTAGCCTATTCACGTCATGTCACAGTACCATCTAATCCAATGGAGGTAAATCCTGAAAAATGTCAGAATAATGGGGTGAGCTTAAATAAGCCCAGTGAGTAACACAGATTCCCTATCATGGGTTTCAAAACCAGTTTTGTGCTCCCAAGGCACATGGATAATTTAGTCATTTCAAAAATAACTATTTTTATAAATCCATTTCATAAGCAGTCTAGTACAATAAAACAGAATCGAACAGATAATGCAAACGGATCGGAACATGACATAACCAATCGGTCAGAACAATAACTATTGCTAATATATCGGTCAAGACACAGACTCTTCATTAACGGAACGAATCATAACGGAACTGGACCATATATCAATTAAGACAGACAGATCATCAACGGACGGAACATGTCGGAACCGGACGGAACATATCAATCGAGGTAGACATAACATTAACGGACGGAATATAACGGAATCAGACGGTAACAATACATCAGTCAAGCAAAGGCATATCGCGAACGGATAAAATTATAACGGAACTAAACGGAAACAATACACTAATCAAGACACAGGCAAATCATGAACAGGACATAACATAACGGAATCGGGTAGAAACGATATAACAATCAAGTCAGGGACACATCACTGTCGGAACTAATCATAACTGGACTGAACAATGTTTCAATCAAGACAGACGTATCATCAACGGACAGTACACAATGGAACTGGACCATATATCAATCAAGACAGACACATTATCAATGAACGGAACATAACAGAATCGAACAGAACAAAACTTTAGTCAAAGCAAAGACATATCATCAACGGACGGATCATAACGGAACTGGACCATATATCAATCAAAGCGGACTTAACATCATTAACGGACGGATCATAACGGAACTGGACCATATATCAATCAAGGCGGACTTAACATCATTAACGGACGGAACATGTCAGAACCGGACGGAACGTATCAATCGAGGCAGACATATCATTAACGGACAGCACATAACCGAACTGAACGGAATTCCTAATTCGAAGGACACAAGCACATCACGTGGAATGTGGTACAAAAGGCGTACATTAAGTACATACATTTAAACAATATGGCATTCAGACAGTATACTATACAAAGCTGTACGATACAACGAAATGTTGTTCTTTGTCTATATCACATGGTTTATTTAATCATTTCAGAAATAATGGTTCAATATATCCATTTTATCTCAACAGTTCAAAACGGGCAAAACAGTACGGAATGCTAGCACAGGGATCAGGAATATAGTCAATTATTTAAAAAGACTAAAACCATGTCATAAGTGATATAGTACGGAAAACATGCATTTAAATAATTGCACTTAAATAATTGCATTCAAAACAGATCAGTAAATCAAGGGACAGTATCGAAACAGTGTCAGAAGTTACTCACAAACTTTACGCTTATTTCCTTGCATAAATAATCCGATAACCTCCAAGTACGTCAGGCATCTCCATGTATATCCTGAATAATAATCATCAATCACAGACAGATCAGAACTCATCCATTCAGGTCTCATTCATCATCTTAGGTATCTATCGGATTACCTAAGATAGCCTAGTAGCCTACCGCCCTTCCATTGGGTCTCACCCGAGGCTATTTCATTCTTTAATTAGGCTTAGCAGTTATTAGGATTATATCCTAAGTCATTTAGACTTCAGTTGTTATCAGTCAGGCACTCATTCCACCTTAGGGGCAAAATGGTAATTTTACCATTCTTGTCCCGGACCCTGTCGTGGTCTTCGGAATAGTCTTTATATCTTAAGTACAAAGTTCTACGTCCTTTGGACTCCAATCAGTATCAGTTAGGTTCTCATTTTAACCATAGGGGCAAAATGGTAATTTTGCCATTCTTATCCCGGACCCTGTTATGGTCCTCAGAATATCCCATATATCGTATATATGAAGTTTTAAGTCTTTTAGACTTTAATCGGTATCAGTTGGGTACTTATTTAGTCTTAGGGGCAAAATGGTAATTTTGTCATTTTTGCCCCGGACCCTATCATGGTCCTCAGAACGTCCCATATATCTCATGTATAAATTTGTAAGTCCCTTGGACTTCATTTGGTATCTGCTTTAGATCGTCGGGACACATCGGTCATTTCTCATTTTACGCGTTGACTGTTTCGGAGTCTTATTTAGCCCTTCAGTGTTCATAATTATCCCTATGATAATTTATCAGATCAGTTTGACCTCTACTTTGCACTTACAGTGCTCAGGGGTACTTTGGTCATTTTACGTTTTGTGTAATTCTGACCCCGATTCGTCATCTAATCAAGTATACAGTCTCACCAGTGTCTGGGCTCCTACCGGTATCAGTTTCGTCCCAATCGGACTTTGTTTAGGTCTCGTACGGTATCAGGGGTAATTTGGTAATTTCGTGTGTCGTATTTTTCGGCACGTCAGTTCATAAAATGGACCTCACCATTGGGTCCAGAGCGTCCAACATAGTGAAATTGGACTGTCTGTTATGTTTAATCGGCCCTAGGTATCATTAAGGGCAATTCAGTCATTTACACCTACGTGTCTGTATTTTTCGGGACCTCGGTTCATTAAACGGACCTCACCGTTGAGTTCAGAATGCCCGAGATAGTCAAAATAGGCTATCTGATATTTTTATTTGGGTCTGGTGCCATCAGGGGAAGTACAGTAATTTATCACTTACAGATCTGTATTTTTCGGTACTGTATTTCCAAATTTGGACTGTACCATTGAGTCCAGAATGCTTGAAATAGTGAAAATACACTATTTATTTACTTAATTTGGACTTCGTTTGACATATTTAATGTCCAGGGGTAAAATTGTAATTTTACCTATTTAATAAAATAATAAAATAATTATTTTATTATTTAATTAATTTATTCAGGGCTTAAATGAAGAAATTTCCCAAAGTCTGGGCCACTGTGTAATTTTCAGAAATGTTGGGGGTTGATCCGTAATTTCAGAAATCATTTGGGTTCAAAATATAATTTCATAATTTAGGGGTTCAATTCCAAGGGTTCAAGGATTCACCCAGTGAACCGGTCCAAATCACTGTGAACCAAACGGTTGGTGACCCTCAGAAAATCGGGATAACATATCCCCCTTATCCGTGTTGCCAAACAGGCTGAATTCAATTTAATATTAAAACGGTTAACATTAAAACGACGCAGCTTCATTATTTCGGTGGCATCCTCACAGGCCGACACGTGTCCAGAGTCAACTCACCAACTCGGTTCGACTCGGTCAACTCGGCCGAGTCGACTCCATCGTCCCCAACGAACAACTCAGTGTTGCCCTAATTCACAGTTTCACGATTTCTCTATTTCGTGAAGTTTCAAGCACGGTTTTTGGCCTGTTTTGGTTTCAAACATCTTCTGGATGTCATGCCAACGGTTTGGCATCGATTTTATGGATCGAAGCCATGCATAGGGTGCTGTTTGGCCGATTATCGCGCAGAATTTCAGTGCGGTCGTGGGGCCTCATTTCTCCACCAAATCTGATGCGGTTTGTCTCAAAATGATCCTTGCATCATGGGCTTGAGGTCCTAATTACGAGCATTCAGTGTAGGAGTCGATTACAAGGTCTGGGTTTCAAACCCGAGGCCTGCATCTGCGGTTTTGAAGGTCCAAATCAGTGCTCTAGGGTCGCGGGTTGGTATTTTTGGAATCCTTGTGACCTCTAGATTAGGTCTTGACCAACCAAATTCAACTTGGTGAGGGTTGTTTCAGACCTGCACATTCGAGGTCCATCAATGGTGGTTTCACTCACGGTTTTGGGGTTCTAGGCTATTCCGACCCTTCTCAGTTGTTCTAGAACAGTTATAAGCCTCACAGTAACTTGTATATACAGTTTGCATGGATCTAATTTCATCAAAACAAGACCAGTAATTCAAACAGAAATTTTTAGCAGTTTTTGGGTTTACCTAAAATCAGATCCTCCTTCTCTTGGTTTAGTTCCTTGGCCATTCAGACCTTCAGTCGTGCCTTCAGTCCCTTCTTCCCTTGGGCACCACAAATGGAGATGCCATTATCCCTCACATGCATGCACACCCTTGGATGTGCTCTCAAGCCATGAACACATACACACATGCAGCCCTCCAAATTTCTTTCTATTTCTCTCAATGGCAGGTCTGACTCACACTCAACAGATCTGTTTTCTCCTCTTTAACTAGCAAAGATCAGTCTTTTGTATGTAATATATACATATATATCTATATATAATATCACACATACCTATACATATACATCTCTAAATGTATACATCAGAGAATTAGTGGGACCCTAGGGCTGAGGTGGGCTGATGCAAACCAATCATATGGGGTTTGCATGTGCTCTCATTGGTCCAATTTGAGGTGGGGCTTGGTTAATTCAGGGATATATACAATTAAGTTGTATATAAATGCACAAAGGTGCTGGATGGCCACTTGGTTAAGTTTTTGGGTGAGATTCATTCCTTCCATAGGTCAAGGGTTCAATTCCCCTTGACCACCAATTTGGCCATTTTTCACCATTTTGGGCTAAGGCCCTGTTTGGCTGCGCATTAATTCAGTTTCTGATGTTTGCCTCATAACTTTCATTCTGTAACTCCTTTTTCGGTGCGGTTTCTTCCGGTCAGTTTCTATTTCTGTTATCTTCAGTGTCAGAGGTTCCGTGTCATTTATTAGTCATTCGGGATTTTCGGGATTAACCAATTCGAATTCCGTCAGTGTTAAATTGACACTATTTCACCTAATTAATGAAAAATTAGGTTCGGGTATTATACCCTATTCTCGGACATGTTTTGTCATTCTATTGGTCTAGTGTGACCACCGGGAGATTAAGGTTAATTTCCTTAATTATTCCCTAAGCCGGTATTAATTAATAATTAATATTTAATTATTAATTATACAGGATCGGGGTGTTACAGTGCTTGTGGGCAACATTGACAATGTACAGCTCCAAGTCATAATTTGAATATATATCCTGTAAGGTTGATATTAATGTTGGATTTTATGACACAAGAAATGTTATTAGACTTGAATGGTGATTAATGATAATAGAAATTTTAGTCGGACATAATCTTGGTAATGACTGTTAAAGTTGATTTGGATATCAGATGAGTTGCATATGTGTAGCTTCCATCTCACGACCCTGAAACCCACCTCGTACAGATTAAGGGATTCGCAACCGCCCGCCCCTTTGGCCCGTGGGCCGTCGACGAACTCTGTAAGCGATGGCGCCGAACGGCGGTGCGGTGCAACCAGGATTGGCAATTGCAAAAGAGTGAAAAACTTCTTCTTTATTTTTTGCACACCCGCCTGGTACCGTCGCTTCTTCTTCTTCAGAGCGGTAAAAAAACAGCATACATTGAGAGCATACTAAAACTTTTTAAAGTTATACATCATTACATGTCCAATTGCCTCTTGGGCTTAATTACATAACTGTTTCAAAATTCCTACAACAAAATTTGACCAACTATAGGTCCCAATACTTCTAAAAATCCCCTAATCATAGTGGAGCTGCCAATCACTAATCCTCAAATTGGGCAAGGCTCTTATCCATCATCATCACCTGAAAAATGTTAGAATAACAGGGTAAGCTTCAACAAGCCCAGTGAGTAATTCCAGTACCTTATCATAGGTTTTCAACTAGTAGTGGGTTAGTTTAAGAGAGAGTTCATATAAACATACACTACCAATTGTACATATACTTCAGATACAAAATATAGAATTCTTAAAAACAGATAGCATGAAGCATTCAAGGCATTCAAGCTAGGCACATACATCTTCAAATACAAGATATAGGAATCTGTAAAACACGTAACACGAAGCATTTTAAAGCATTCGAGTAAAATAGATATTTCACGTATGCAAGTACAAGGATCTTTAAAAGTAACATATAACACGAAGCATTTAAAAGCATTCGAGTGAGGCATTAAATATGTAACAGAATCTCGTAACACGTACAAAATGACCATTTGGTGGCCTTAAATTTTTAAAACATTTACTTGTAAACAGGATGCATAAAATTCTTTTTCTCGTATATGACCCTTTGTTATTTTAAAAACTGGGCCATTTCTTTTAAAACAAATACTTCTTCATGTAAATGGGGGTTTTGAAAACCTTATGCCATTTCTTGTGAAAACATGAAAAATTTGTTAATGAATTCATTTCAAGTCATTACATTTAGAAATGGGGGATCAGATCCTGCTATCATTTCTGCATGCATTTATCTTATCACTTTGATTAAATGAAAATCTGTTTCGAACCAGACTCCAGCTTTACTTCACATGGAGATATCTCGTGCCTAGGGGATCAGATCCTAGTACCTGGCATTTTTCATGTCAATTGAGTTCCAAAGGAACCTAATATCACTCGTAGTGTTTATACATAATTTATCTTGCATTACCAGTTCACATATGGGAAGTTTGAAAACATTTATTTTCACATAGATGCTATTTTAAAAGCATTAAAACATGACCATCTGGTAGTTTCTTTTTTTAAAAAAAAGTATTTAAAACTTTAACTTCTTCAATAGATGCTTTTCAAAGAGCATCGAAATACATTTTTTTTCAAACAAATACTTTTCATGTGCATATGAAATATGACTTCTTCAAAAAGGTGCTTTTTATGAGCATTTAAAACATGGCTTCTTCAATAGATGCTTTTCAAAGAGCATCGAAATACGGCCTCCTCAAATAAATGCTTTTCATAAGCATTAAAAATATGATTTCTTCAAATATATGCTTTTCATGAGCGTTTGAAATATGACTTTTCAAAGAGATGCTTTTTCACGAGCATTTGAGATATGACTTGTCAAATGAATGCTTTTCATGAGCATTAAAATATGACTTCTTCAAAAAGATGTTTTTCATGAGTATTTAAACAGGAATAGTTTTAACGGAGTTTGCAACATTTGGAATACAACAATTAAGACATCTAAAACACGAGCTTTAGAGTATTATATCACGATGTACAGGAGTATTTAAAAGATAACCAAATAAAGGAATTTATTTTTAGAAAGACATTTAATAAAATTTTTCATTTAACGTAGACATGCTGGAACATAAACTTATAGAAGGTCAGCAATATAAACAAGCTAACTTGCATGTCACAATAGAGTTTTCAAAAAGAGAAGCAGTAATACTTGAATTAGGAGTCATATAAATATGAAATGTGAATTTAAAATACTTCAGGAATTGAACTCGTAATACTTCAAAAATTTTTGAATTTAAACTTCTTTAGAATCCATGGAGATTAAAACCTCCACTTCAAAGTACAAGATTACTCACCTTGTTCTCCCGGGTTTGCACTACTAATGGGTTTTCCCTTGTTCTTTGTAATTCCTAAAAATTAAATTCATCAAGACTTCAATTAATTCCTCATTCACTTCAAAACATCCCTAAATTGATGCTCTTTATTTAATTTTAGACCCGGCGTATCCTAATTTCCTAGGATTGGTCTTAGCCCTTTTTAACTGGCCTACTCGTGGTAATTTAATAAATTTTATTTTTCACGTGACTTATTTTTCAGTACCTATTTTGGTATTATGGACCTCACCGTTAGGTCCGAAACGTCGAAGAAAGTCAATTTAGACCCTCTCTGTCACGACTCGAAACCCACCCTACGCGGATCTTGAGGGCGTGATGCCTATTGGCCACCTTGTCAATTTTCTCCACTAACAATGCGACCAACCAAAGGCAACTTCTGAACTTTACAATGAATTGCATTCTAAATGTAGGGTCAAAGCAGCAAAAATTAAAACATTTTTAAATTGAAAATGTAACTCATCCAAACACATCAGAGCACATCTAGAATCAGTCACCAAATATCTCTAGAGTATCAATATACATGCCTCAATGCATCCATTCTATATCAATGAATTACTTAAATCGGAAGTTACACCAATACAATTCAGCTGATCAAAACTCATCTCGAATGATCAACAATCAGAATGTCTCCAAGTACAATTTAATCATAGTGATCTAACATACTAGGCCAACCTTATCACTAATGATGTAATATTATAATACAAATTGTGAACTTAACCTTAGAGAGTACGTAGTCAACTTGACTCGGAGTTCATCTTGTCAGTGTAAATCATTTGTGCTTCACTAGTTCTGCTAGTTATCTCACTTCATATCATCCGTCATAAGCTACCTGAAAAATGGTTATAAATAAGGGGTGAGCTAACAAAGCTCAATAAGTAAACTCCCAACTTTGCCGTGGGTCAGGGTTAGTCCACAAGAATAATAGAATAAAGAGATATCAGATAGCCAGTCATCAAGATATACAACAATGACCTGAGGGTCCAAAAAGGCTTATTCCCACAAGGAATAATACAAGAGAGAATCAGTCAAAAGAGATCCAGCTCAACACAATAAGTTGCTGCCACCAATAATAAGCTAGCCAATCAAAAGTAATTCATGCTTGTAGATAATATAATCATTCACAGGGTATAAAATATGATCATCCAACAATGCAAAAATGTCATTATCAAATTCTAACAAAACAGATGCGTCAACAAAACGGGGCCCGGCATACCCCCAAAACACGCATATTTAGATTCACCTTAGTTCTCGGGCTTACTGAAAAGTGCAAAACCTCTTTTACTACAGGTCCCGAAGGACACAACAGACCCCAAAGGGTCCACCCCGCATCTAAGAATAGATGGGCCATTGTGACTGAGCACAACCCCGAGCACATACCAAATATCATGATCAATAAATTTTCACACGGGATGTACAATCATGTGATATAGCCAAAATCTCAATCAACGAGACATAAGTGTGTGGATCAACAATATTTCCATCAATAAGATATATTAAAAGATCATGACATGGTATACATAATGGTATAAATATGCTCAAGTATCAGCAAATCAAGATCACAAAAGATGTAGGCAAGCAAGCCGAATCTGAAGTACAAACATGAATAGTAGGCTTAGTAGTTGTCAGGATTGTAATCTAAGTCATTTGGACTCCAGTCGTTATCAATTAAGCACTTACTTAACCTTAGGGGCAAATTGGTAATTTGTCATTCTTGCCCCGAACCCTATCGTGGTCCTCAGAATATTCGTCATGTCTTATACATAAATCTTCAAGTCCTTTAGACCTCATTTAGTATCTGTTTTTTATCGTCGGGACACATTGGTCATTTCTCATTTTATACTTTGACTGTTCCGGTGTCTTATTCAACCCTTTAATTTACATCATTATACTTATGACAATTAATCATATCAGGTTAGCCTTTATTCGGCCTTTAATTTGTAGTTCTATTCTCAGGGGTATTTTGGTTATTTCATATTTGATGATATTCTGACCCCGAATTATTATTTAGTCATTCATACAAGTTTACAATTATTGGTTCCTTCATTGGTATCAATTTCTTCCAATTTGGACTTTACTCGAGCTTCGTACTGTATTAGGGCCATTTGGGTACTTTTATCTTTTCATGCGTTACTTTTTTCAGTACTTCATTTGCTAGTACGGACTCCACTGTTGAGTCCAAAGTGTCCGACATAATTAGAATGGACTATCTTTTATTTTTAATTAGCCCTAGGTGTCACGACCCGAAACCCACCCTGTGCGGCTCTCGCATCGCGACCGCCACCCTTAGGCCCGGGGACCTTAGGGCGAAGGCTCCCATAAGCAGTGGTATCAGATGGCAGTGCAATCTGTGTTTGCGGAAGTGTGAAAAACTTTTTCTTTCTTTTCTTTTCTTATTTTAAAATTCCATACATCCGCTCGGTACTACCGCTCTTAACATTGGTACCTGTGCGGATCTCGCATCGCAACCGCCACCCTTAGGCCCGGGGACCTTAGGGCGAAGGCTCATATAAACAGTGGTATCAGATGGCAGTACGATCTGTGTTTGCGGAAGCGTGAAAAACTTTTTCTTTCTTTTCCTTTCTTATTTTAAAATTCCGCACATCCGCCCGGTACTGCCGCTCTTAACATTGGTACACATGATTTAACAATCGGAGCATAATAAAAACATAAGGACTTTATAATTACAATCATCTTCAGTTGCCCCGTGGGGCTTAATACATACAGTGTACCATCTTACTAATACAAAAGTTACTACTAAGAGTTCATAGTCCTTAACAATCCTTCCAAAAACAGCCCGACTTATCATCCTCAAAATTGGTGCTGCTGTCAGTCACCTGAAAGGGGGGATCGGATAAAAATCTGGTAAGCTAATCTAAGCTTGTGAGTAATTCCAGTATTTGTCATTGGGTTTCAATTAGCAGTGGTTTAGCACATGAGAGTTTATAAAACAATTGCTACCAATTGCTCATATACTTTGAACACATAATAAATGCATTCCTTAAAATAGATAGCTTTGAAACATTTAAAGTATTCAAGCTAAACTTATACATATGTACTTCAAAACATATAGGTATGCATAATAAAAATGAGGGTAAAACCGGCTTCCATTTTTAACATAACGTCTTATCACTTTCATTAGTGGAATCTGTTTCAAACCAGACTCCCATTTTACTTATACGTGAAAATATCTTGTGCCTGGGGGATTAGATCTTGCTACCTGGCAGTTTACAGGTCAATTGAGTCCCGAAGGAACCAAAATCCTGTCTATTACAGGTCAATTGAGTTCTGAAGAAACCCAAAATCCTGTTTGTGTGCTTATGCACTGTTTATCTTGCATTTAAATACGTTTCACATGACTATGTCAATAGATACTTTTCATGAGCAATTTAAAACATCATGTTCATGACTTCATGATAAAATTTCGTATACTTGGATTAAGCAAATTCAGAATATTTAACAAGAATTGCATTTTAACTTAGACATGCTGAAATACATTTTAAGGAAAACTGTTGCCGAAACCAATCACTAAGCATGTCACAATAGGGTTATAAAAATAGAACAATTTAAACTAAAATCATGTAAATACTGAATTTGGAATTCAAACACTTCATATCTTATGAACTTAAAACTTCTTCAAATTCATGGAGTTAAAACTCCACTTCAAATACAGGGTTACTCACCTCGGTCCTTAGGGTCAGTGCTAATAATGCGCTTTCCCACTTCCTCTGTAGTTCCTAAGAACAATTCATATATAATCTCATTAACTTCACATTCACTGCAATATCACCTATTGATGCTTCTTAACTTATTCTTAAATCGTATTAAATCCTAAACGATTTACGAATATTCCATAAATTTCATATGTACTTAATTTAACTCGTAATCTTAACCTATAACACAATTTAACATGATAGGAATTAATTTCATTTTAAACTATACTCTTTTGGTAGCTCCATTAATTTTAAGTTTGATTTATTTACTTCACATGTTTACGTGTCGTGTCCTTCTGTATTTTATTTCAAAATACGAACCTTACTACTTAGTTCAGTACATAGGGCAACGTTCTAGTTTACAGTCACATGACTTATGCTATTCATCAAATTTTATGTCTCTTCATTATAAGTACATCTTTTGGTCAAATAGACTCTACCATTGAGTCCGGAACGTCAAAAAAAGTCAATTTAGACCCTCTTGGACTTCCATTTGGCTTTAGGGGCACTAAGGGCAAAATGGTAATCTTATCTCTTTACGTGTCTTTATTTTTTTAGGGTTTCGTCTCACTACACGGACCTCACCATTGGTCTCAGAAGGTCCAAAATAGTAAGAATACACTAATAACTTGTCCAATTTGGACATCGGACCATTTTGTCATTATTTATTTTAATTAATTTTATTTTATTTTATTTAATGTAATTTATATATAATATATATATTTTTGTACGTTATTTTGGCACAGGATTGTCCCTCCCAAACGGTTCGCACGCTTTATATGCTCCTCTATTTCCCAATTTGATTCCCAAGGTGCGCAGCACCCTTTTATTTTTCTTAATTTTTCTTTCATAGTTTATATATATATATATATATATATATATATTGCCCATATCATCACATCGGGCGCGTGTGTCCACATGGTAAGGGCGGGGGTTTGGGCTTGTGAGGACTGGGGTTCGAGTCACAAGGGCTACGGCCCCTTATTTTTTTCTGATTTTTCTTAAACCATACGGCATATAAGACCCTAAAACTGGAGTAGTATAACATATCTGTGCCTGAGTTATTAAAATTAGGCCTAAGCCTCGTAACCAAACGGTCCATTTAGGGTTTTAAAACCCTTAAGCCCCTAAACGACGTCACCCAATTAATTTAATGGCAATTCAGAAAGCCACCACGTGTCCTGAGTCGACACAGCCATTTTGAAACGAGTGACAAGTCGACTCGTCGTCTTCCCCATCATTCCTATCACTGTTGCCCTAAATCCCGAAGTTACAAACTTCCATTTTTGTGTGTTATGGCTCGATCAAATCTTACTTTTTTTAATCTAAAATGTTTCTAAAACTTCAAGGATCATTTTGGCATTCACTTGAAGTCTTAAATCGAGCTCAAGGCTCAGTTCCACTTTACCATAGCTACACCTGCAACTCTCTGGTATGCCCTCATTTCTTCACCATTTCATGTGGGGTTTGGTCCATTGTCTCCCTTTTGTTAGGGGGTTTTATTCCTTACCCTTAAATCTGCTTTTAAGTGTAAGTTTATAAGGTTGGGTTTCAAACTCGAAACCTGCAACTCATTTTATGGAGGTCTTTTCCTAGGCTTTTTTATCGCGTATTAGGGTTTTTGACACCCTCATGTGACCTACTTTGGGTTTAAAATAACAAAAATATGTTTTATAAAGGTCATTACAGACCTGCTTCAACCAAGTCTATCCGTGGTTGTCATGGTGTACGGCTGGGTGTTCTTGATGTTTTTAACGTTCATTTTCCACGTCTTGTTCAAGAATAAACATCCTAAACATCATATATACATAAATCAAGACTGAAAAAATTTATACGTATGTAAAATTATAGAGAGAGAAAATAGCGAGTTTTATGGTTTCTCACATTTCCTTTTGTTTTTCTCCTCTCTTCTCCCTTCTGATTCCTTCTTTTTTTCTCACTTCTATCTCCTTGCTTCCCTTTCCTTCAGATCTCTTCTCAAACAACAAGCATGCAGTGCATGCACTTACGTTTAAAGTAACCTTCCACTGCCTTCTCTCTCTCTTCCAATCTCTCTCTCTCTCTCCATGACCTCACAGCCTCCAAACTTCACTTCTCATCAATTTTCCTTCCATCCATTTAATTCTACTTTTCCAACTTTTGCTTTGCATTTAAGTTTGGTTTGATATTTTGTAAATATATGTATATTATATTAAACACACACTCACAAACACACACACACACACAACCGACACTCACACACACTGGTTCACTATTCTGTACACAGATGTATATACATACTTACATGTACATATATATTTTCATTTTATATATATGTATACATTTATGTGTATTGTTATGCATATATATATATACTTATGTATACATACATTTGATAATATACACACTGAATGTGTGTATTTGTATACGTTAATACATATATATTGTCACATCCCGCACCCCACCCTACGCGGATGCTAAAGATGTGTTTTAATTTCCGCTATTCTGACCCTACATTTAGAATACAATTCATCGTAAGGTTCAGAAGTTTACCTTTGGTTGGTCGCATTTTCGGTCGGGAAATCGGCAAGGCGGCTAACTTGTAATATCCCGACCCGAGGATGTCGGGTAATGAGGCACGTTTTACGAGGTTATGGGAAAAATTGAAAGAATAATTAATTAAGTTAATATAATTAATTAATTAAATATAAGGAGGCTAATTATTATTTAAATTACTAGAATAATGTGATGAAACACACACTCACAAGTGTATTGTGTGGAAGTACATGTATAAATATATGTGTCTACAAGTATATGCATGGAAGTTAAAAATAAATATTAAATAGGTAATAATAATAATAATAATAATAATATTTAAAATACATATATAAAAGTATGAAGGTGTGTATATGCATATTATATATATGTAATTGTAATTATGTATATATATGGATATGATTATATATATATATATATATATTGAGGGACATGCAAAGGCCCAATGTGTACAAGTGTGTGTGAGCGACCATTGTGTATTAGTGTGTGTGAATTATGAGATATATATATATATATATGTATATATATATACATACATACAAGTCAAACAACCACACACACACACAATCAGCCCATGATAGCTCTGCCCAACAGTAACAATTCATACCCTAACCTGCCACAAGTTAAGCTAAATGAAGGGGCAATCAGATTTTTTTTGCAATAAGTGAGTGTGTACTCATATATGCATAATAGTATGCAAACAAAAGAGAGAAAGAGTTAGAGAGTGAAGGAGTTCTAGACATTCAGAAATGAGAAACAAAGGGAAAGGAGAAGAGAAACAGTTTGGAACAAGGTAAACCCACAAAACACTTGAAATTCTCTCTCTAGAATTTACCTACGTATGAATCTGTTTTAGCCTTTGATTTAGTATATATGATGATTAGGATGAATATACATGAATTAGGCATGAAAATCTTGACCTAAAACCCCTTAGAAACATAAGCCGTACACAAAACGGCCATGGATGACCTTGCTTAAAGCAGGTCTGAACCGAGGCACACCAAACCAGATTTGGTTTATCAAAACCTAAACTAGACACTATAAGCAACCTAAAAACTCTAGTACGCGACCACGAAGCTCAAGAACTGACCCCCAACAACCGAGTTGCAGGTTACGGGTTTGGAACCCAAACCCTTAAACTCTCATCTAAATCAACAAGTATGAATGGGAATTGAATCCTCATGAAGAGGGGATCAAAATAAGCCCAACCTCACTAAAAATGATGAAGAAATGAGCATGAACCAACGATTTACAGTTCGGATTATCCAACCTTCAACCGAGCTAATGAGACCCTTTCGATCCCTCAAATGAATGCCAAAACACTCCATGATGTTTTAGAAACATTTTGGAGAAGAAACAGTAAGAAAAGAATCGGCCAAAATCCACGAAATAGAAAAAAATGGAAACCTGCAACTAGGGCAACACGGGGGGAAGAAATGAGGAAGAAGACAGTGAGTTGGCTCGGTCTGTTGAAATCTCCGTGTCAACTCGGACGCGTGGCAGCCTCTGGGCTTGCCACCGAATTAATGGGACGACGTCGTTTAGGGCTTAGGTATATATATATATGTATACGGTTAAGTTTTAAAAGAAAAAGGGGGAAAATCTCGGTCAGTGGGGTTCGAACCCCTGACCTCACGCGCCCACACGCCCTCTCTTACCACTCGGCCACGCGCTTGCGTGTGTCACTTAAGGGGCAAGATTTATATATATATTATATATTAAATTAAAATCAAAAATAAAAAGAATAAAAAGGTGCATTCTGCATCAAGAGGATTCGAACTCGGATATATGGAGAGGGAGGTGACACGCTGGCCAGCGTGCCACCCTATTCAACCTGTCACTTATTCCCCTTTAAAAATATATATATTACATTTGATAATTTAATTTAATTAAATGAAATTAATTAAATTAAATACTCCGAAATGGCCCGTTGTCCAAAAATTACAAATTATATATGTAACCTTACTATCTTGGACCCTCTGAGTCCATTGGTGAGGTTTGTGACATGAAATGAGGTCCCAAAAAATTAAAGACCCCTAAAAATGTCAAAATGACCAAAATGCCCCTGCCCCATAAATAAGTCAAACGAGGTCCAAATAAAATAAATAAATAGTGGATTCTAACTATTTCAAACATTCTGAATCTAATGGTGAGGTCCACGACACGAAATGAGGTCCCGAACATAAAGACACGTGAGGGGATAAAATGACCAAATTACCCCTAGTACACCAAAAGCCAAATTAAAACCAAGGAAGGTCTAAATTGACTTTCTTTGACATTCCAGACTCAATAATGAAGTCCAAATTTTGAAACGAAGTACGGAAAAATATGACACGTAAAACGATAAATGACCATTCTACCCTTTTACATACAAAAGTCCGAATTAAATTCTACGAAAGCCTAAACTGACTTTCTTGGACACTCCGGACTCAATGGTAGAGTCTATTCGGCCAAAAGAAATGTCTAAGATAAAAGACATAAACTTTGATGAATAGCATCTGTCAGATGACTATAAATTAAAGAAATGTCAAAGTACTAATCTATGGCGTATACGAGGACATGACAACACATCAACCTTAGAATAAAATTTCTAACTCATAAATTGATCTTAGGTGATAACTATGGAAGAACAACGACCGAAATTCACGATCATGACCAAGGCCCAAAGGGCCAAGGATCCCAAGCAACAGGCCTTCATGCAAGAACTGTTGCATCGTCAGAGAGTGATCGACAGGTTCGTCAGGATAGCCAAGGCGACAGAAGTCGTCTCGGTGAGCCCCTTCATTTTCAAATCACCCACCAAGGCCATGGTGGCAGAGGCCAGGAAAAAGAAGGAGGAAAAAAGGAAAATGGAGGAGGAAAGGGAGAACACGGAAACCTTAGCCGAATGGCGTCGCAGGTAATATTATTATCATCAAGTACATAAGTTGCTAGATCTATAATACAGCAATAAGCCGGACCGGTATAAAAAATTTAGGCTTCTCACAGTTTACACTTAGTGAGTTATGAAGTTGATTTAGCACATATGAAATTTATGGAATCTTCATAAATCTTGATAGGCTAAGGAAAGAGAAAGGTAAAGGGAAGGCGCCTTTGTAGAGCTAAACCTAAAGGACCGAGGTGAGTAACCCTGTATTTGAACTGGAGATTTAACTCCATATATTTGAAGAAGTTTTAAGTTCAAGTAATTACAGCCGTTGAATATCAAATTCAGTCTTTATATGATTCCGTTCTTTTAAAATATTCTGTTACGGCATGCTTTATAAATGTTTTAAATTCAGCTCTTTTCTTGAAAATAATCAGCATGTCTAAATCAAATGTAAATCTCTTTAATATTCTGAATTTGATTATCACGTGTATTTGAAGCTTTATTGTAGAAGTTATACATTTCATGTTTTAAATGTTCATGAAAAATATCTATTGAAGAAGTCATGTGACAAATGTTTTATAAGATAAACGGTACTAAGTACCACCCCCTATGATGGTTGAAATCCTTCGGGATTCAACAGTACATGCCCGGTAGAAGGATCTAATCCCCCAGGCAAATGAGATATCTCCATCGACAGTATTGGCAGTAAAATGGGAGTCTGGTTTGAAATAGATTCCGCCTAATAAAAGAGAAAAGATGACAAGTGATTTGAAAATAGAAGTAGGTATTATCCCTATTCTATTTCACGTGATTATATGCTTTTAAATTGCATATGTTCTATTTGAAGAAAATGTGTATTTAGCTTGAATACTTTAATTGTTTCAAAGCTATTGTTTTAAGAATGCATATATTCTGTGTTCTAAAATGTACGAGCAATTGGTAGTGAGTATTTCATAAACCCTCATGTGAGAAAACCACTACCAGTTGAAAACCCCATGACGAATGGAGGAATTACTCACAAGCTTTGATTAGCTTACCCAGATTTTATCCGCCCCCCCTTTTAGGTGACTAAGGGCGGATCGATTTTTGAAGACTATAAGGATGAACCTAGCTTTTGGGAAGATTTGCTTGAGGAGTTCTTTTGGGGAAAAATCACATGAACTCTGATTAATATGTTTTGTATTAGCTGATATTTTAAGGACGTGTATTAAGCCCCACGGGGCAGTTGAATTAAGATTCTAATTATGAAGTCTTTTAAGTTTTAGTTATGCTCTGATTTTATATGAATATGTGAACATGTGTACCATTGTGAATAGCAGCAGTATCGGACGGATGTGCAAATTTTAAATAAGAAAGAAAAGAAAAATCTTTTCACGCTTTCGCAACCACATGAAGCACATCTATTCGATACCGCTGCCTATGCGAGCCTTGTCTTGAGGCCTTCGGGTCTTGGGGCTGTGGTCGCGATCCAGTATTCCGCACAGGGTGGGTTTCGGGTCGTGACATAACTGGCATCACATCTTCGGCATCCGCGTAGGGTGGGGTGCGGGATGTGACAGAATGGTATCAGAGCAAAGGTTTATAAATAGTAAAGACTCGTGAGTGTGATTAGAGCTAAGGTTGGTGAAGTTTGAAGATTCACTGGTACCACAGAAAAATATTTGGGGTGAAAGGTTGAGGTTACCTATATAAAATAAGAACTTGAGGACAATAAGGTGTGAAATGGTTTGGGAGTCAGTGTCCACATCAGAGCACTAAGTTATGGATTGAGAACCACAGAGTACCTAAGCCATGGATACTAAGTCCCACTTTTGGAGATTAGACGGGAGATTATGGAAGTCTTTAGGAATATATGATAAATTTGTGATTCTAAAACATCTAGGGACTAGGGATCAACTGATCTGAAGTTGTAAATATCGGAGATTCACTAGTATCACCAAGTGATATTTGAGAAATGGTTAATGATCTTTAGGGACTTGATTGAAGTTGATGTTCCTTGGGTGATTAGAATGATTAGATATTCGATACTTCTTAGGAGACAGAAGTAGGCCTATGAGTGAAATTGACGATCTTGCAATTTCGAGGATTATATCAGAGTAACGCAGCAGAAAAAGTAAGTTCTAGATTAATAAATCTTTGGGAAGAGATCAGACTAGAACTGAATTTGTGGACTATTGAGTAACTTAGATGATTAAATGAATGAGTAATTTTTGCTGATGACAACATGTCTAGTCACTACAGTTAATAGTCCTTGGGAGAAAAGACTATGCTATGATTAAATTGATGATTCTCAGACAATTAAACTTATCAAATGCATAGTAATTTTGGGAGAAAATGACTTTAGGTCAGCTAACTCTAGTATTGATCATGATAATTATGGATATCGAAATGGTTATTTGGTGGAATCGGATATGAGTGAATAATCTTAGCGAATAATTTTAATCATCTGAGGATGACCGTCAAATTTGATTTAACGTGAAATGGATCTAATATCAAATCTTAGTGATAGTATATATTTTGTGGATTGTTAACTAGCCTTATTATGAAATTTTCTGGATCTGGTTTGATACTTGTGATTGAGGATATCAAATGATTAATTTGTGAATTCAAATGCCATTAAATGATCTTAGTGATTGATTTCCAATCATTTGAGGACAATCGCCAAATATGATTTAAGGTGAAGTAGATCTAATATCGATTCTTGGTGACATAATATATTTTTAGGATGATTCCCAACTTTGAAGTAAATGGCATGTATTTGGTGGATTATAAAGAAGATTTCTTGTGGATTTTCTAAATCTAATCTGAATTGTCTCTATGGGGAATCTAGACTCATGATATTTAGAGGCATGATTGCGTTTTGCTAGAAGACAGGACTGTATAATCTAATTGTGGTATTGAATCTTGGTGACAGCATATATTTTGTGGTTTGTCAATCAGACTTATCGTGACTTTCTTGGATCTGATTCAACACTTGTCTGCTTGGGAATTATAAACTAGTAATAATTGGAGACATATCAGTAGAAGTGATTAACATTAAAACTTTATGATACATTACTGAATCATTAGATTCCGTCATAGATAAATTTGGGTGTTAATGATTACTTCACTATAAGACTAGTTGAGTTTTGGGGACAAAACTCTTTTGAAGGTGGTTAGAGTGTAATACCCCCAAAATCCGACATAATCCAGACTGTATTCCGACTTCAGGAAAATATACTATTTGACGTTAATAATTTGAAATAGCTCAAATACGGTAAGCTATAACGGGATTTAATGCCCTCAAATATAAAATGAGTACGCTCGAAAAATAATTAACCTAGATGATCGAGTATTGAGATAAATAAATGAAGCCAATATGAAAATTAATTATGCGAATAAAATAAATTTAATATACAACACGAACGAGAGCCAATATTGGCAAAATAAATAATTATAATACCGAGTCTCAATCTTAAGGCAGATTCTATATTATTTCATAAATCAATATTTTATGAAATAAAATATTAATACGGTAAACTATAAAATATACATATATAAATGTTATGTGGCAAACATAAAATATATAATATACATGTCACATAAAAATATATAATAGATAATATATAATTGTTGAATTTAAAGGCTTGTTTGGCATTATATTGTGGTGTTGTTGGCTCTTCCCTGTAATTATTACATATAATGGATCTGTTTAGGAATATCAAGAGTCAGGACTGGTTGGGGCAATGATATGAAGTATTACATCATATAATTTGTCGAATTTAAATTAGAATATTTTAGATAAAGGAAACAAGGAATCTCAAACAATTGTATTGCTCTTTTACATAAAAGTATACAAAGTCATGTCTAATAAATTTGGGGAAATTCCTTAGTGATAAGTGTAAATCTTGTGGTATTGAATTATCCTGTGTCTTCAAGTGGTCTTAAGGAAATGGTAGCTATTGATTGGATGCTGAAATTGGTGACATGAATTATGTCCAATGGTAGTTTCTCAAGATAGCCTTACTAAAGGAGTCTTGACATTACTCAAGATAGCCTTACTAAAGGAGTCTTGACATTAAATTTCAATATAATTGATGATACCTCGACCTAGTATCTTACTGGAGTTATCTAGCTAGTTAGCAAGAGAATTATACAATTAACTCCATTATTTATATACTTTGTAAGCTTGAATTTGTATAAATGAAGTCTAAATTATTTAGATTATAAGTGTGGAAGCTACTAAATTAAATTAGAGAATATAATAGCGTCGGTTGAAACTCAATGAGTGGGTAATAGGCAAAGGACTTAATTAAGTGATTCGATAGACGCCTAAGATGATGAATAATACATGAATGGTTAAATTCTGATCTGTCTGTAATTAATGATGATTATTCAGGATGATGATTATTGAAGATATGCATGGAGGTACCTAACGCTTCTGGAGGATATCTGTGAATGGAGATAAGCATAAGTTTGTGAGTAACTCGGACTCCTGACTTGGTGTATATTTTTTGTATACTATACTGCTTTATATGCTGAATTGTTTTATACACTAGTACTGTTTCAATGCATATGTTTTACATTGCACTACATGTAGCATGATTCTATCCTGCTTCTTGATATTTCATGTTCTGATTTTGTTGGAGTCTGTTGTTCTGACTTCTCTACGCTATTGGAGTCTGATTCATGTTTATCTGGTTATGTTAAGTCTTGGGCCCACTACAAGATTGGGTATATCAGTGGATGGATGGCTGACTCTGTGGGACGCCCAGAACTCAACATCCGCTCAATCCTGTCTGATCTGTTCCACACTGATACCGACCCCAACCGGTAGTGTGCTGCGAGGACGTGGGCCCTCCATGTGTGGGGGTGGGTGAATGACGGATTATCTTGTGCGGTATCCCACATCGCCTAGGGAAGGTTCAGGCACATTCGTTGATATACCATTGTTTGATTGGTACTCAGTATTGATCCATCCTACTTGATTATATTTTGACCTGATCTGTTCTTTTTGAGCAGCATTTGTTCTAACTGAGCTGCATTTGAGCATGCATATATATATATATGAACTGGTTTTGAAACCCATGGTAGGAACCTATGTTACTCACTGAGTTTGTTTAAACTCATTCCATTTATTTAACATTTTTCAGGATATAACTCCATTGGATTAGAAAGCACAAGGACATGATACGTGTAGACTGAAAGGCATTCCCAAGTGAAGGATCTGATGGCAATAAAATGTGGACACTTAGATTCTGATGGATTGACTCTAGCTATTCAGGTAAGTGTGATGATATAGTTGACTTTATTCATGTACAATAGATATGTAGGGACATGGCTCATGGTAATGGTACTCTGGAGGAATTAGATATGTTCTATGTTCTCTGACTGGTGATAGATGTACTATGTGGCTTAGAGTTATTAACTGTTTGATTATAGACTTGCTCTGTGGTACATACCTCTTATTGTGGTATATTGATGAGTTGCGTTCGTGAGATAAAAATGTTTTAATTTCCGCTGTTCTGACCCTACATTTGGAATACAATTCATCGTAAGGTTCAGAAGTTTGCCTTTGGTTAGTCGCATTGTCGGTCGGGAAATCGGCAAGGCGGCTAACTGGCATCACAACTTCGGCATCCGCGTAGGGTGGGGTGCAGGGATGTGACATATATTATCTTATGTATATAGCTTAACCATGTATTTGGAGTTATATGCCTTTGTATATTTCTCGATTTTTGATCTTCTGGTAGTTAATTTTTAACTACGATTTGTCACCTCGTAATACGAGCTATATGACCCAATATTTTGGGTCGGGGTATTACATTTTCCCCTCCTTATTAGAGTTTTGTCCTCAAAACTCAAGTGTTCTCTATTTAAAGAGTTCTAATCTCCTTCCTTTTTACTTTACTTCTATTTATCATATTCATGTGTCTAGTAGTCGAATTTAAATGACATGCATATATATTAGACAGAAATCAAATATTTAGACAGAATACCTAGTTGACCCTCAGATGGGTCCTTTGTTAGCCTGATCCCATTTCGGTAAATTCTTTATGAAATGTCCAGCTTTCCCACACTTATAACACGTTCCTTTGATCATACGGCAGGGCGCATAATGTTTCTTGTTGCAAACAGGGCATAATGAAATTGTCTTTTTACTAATGCTTCCTCCTATCTTCCTATCCATGTTTATAATAGGTCGTTCCCGTGGCTAGTTTTGGGCATCGTACACAGTTTGAGCTAATTCTTCTAGGAGCTATTCGATTCTGTCTACTCGTTCTTTTAGATTACTCGTTTCTCTTTTTATATCAGTCATTTTTGTTGTAAAACAAATAGTGTTAGTTTTTATCACATGTTATAATCACATAAGGTTATTTCCACCTACTTGTAATTTAAAATTTAGAGTTTATCATTCTTGATTTTTCGTAGTGGTTTTATATTTCACATCTACTTCTTGTTTTCATCTTACTACTTTTATTACTACGAGCCCCATACCCCGCCTTCTTATTTAACACATACTTCTAATCACTTACTTTACTCTAATGCAGTCCCATACCCTGTATGTAAGTCAAGTCACATACTTCAAATCATTTACTTAACTCTAATGCAAGTCCCATACCCTGCATTCAAGTCAAATCATGTACTTCACATCTCTACTTCATGTAATGTGGGTCCCATACCCCGCCTTCACATCATATCATGTACTTTACATATCTATTTCAAGTAATGCGGGTCCCATACCCCACCTTCACATCATATCATGTACTTTACATATCTATTTCAAGTAATGTGGGTCCCATACCCCGCCTTCACATCAAATCATATACTTCACACATATCTTAGGTAGCCTAGAGCCTACCTAACTCATAGTTCTGTTTCTAATACTTTTAGTGTCACTAAGTTGGTTTAATTCAAACTTAATCATGACTTTTTCCTTCCCAAAGACCCTTAACCTAAGCTCTGATACCATGTTGTCACGACCCGAAACCCACCCTGTGTGGATCTCGCATCGCGACCGCCACCCTTAGGCCCGGGGACCTTAGGGCTGAAGGCTCACATAAGCAGCGGTATCGGATGGCAGTGCGATCTGTGTTTGCAGACGCGTGAAAAACTTTTTCTTTCTTTTCTTTTCTTATTTTAAAATTCCACACATCCGCCTGGTATTGCTGCTCTTAACATTGGTACGCATGATTTAACATTCAGACCATATAAAAACTTAAGGACTTTATAATTACAATCATATTCAGTTGCCCCGTGGGGCTTAATACATACAGTGTACCATCTTACTAATACAAAAGTTACAACTAACAGTCCTTCCAAAAACAGCCCAACTTATCATCCTCAAATTGGTGCTGCCATCAGTCACCTGAAAGGGGGGATCGGATAAAAATCTAGTAAGCTAATCTAAGCTTGTGAGTAATTCCAGTATTTGTCATGGGGTTTCAATTGGCAGTGGTTTATCACATCAGAGTTTATAAAACAATCGCTACTAATTGCTCGTATACTTTGAACACAGAATAAATGCATTCTTTAAAACAGATAGCTTTGAAACATTTAAAGTATTCAAGCTAAACTTATACATATGTATTTCAAAACATGTAGGTATGCATAATGAAAATGAGGGTAAAGCTGCTTCCATTTTCAACATAACGTCTTATCACTTTCATTGGTGGAATCCGTTTCGAACCAGACTCCCATTTTTCTTATACGTTAAGATATCTTGTGCCTGGGGGATTAGATCCTGCTACCTTGGCAGTTTGTAGGTCAATTGAGTCCCGAAGGAACCAAAATCCTATCTGTTACAGGTCAATTGAGTTCTGAAGAAACCCAAAATCCTGTCTGTGTGCTTATGCACTGTTTATCTTGCATTTAAATACGTTTCACATGACTATGTCAATAGATACTTTTCATGAGCAATTTAAAACATCATGTTCATGACTTCATGATAAAATTTCGTATACTTGGATTAAGCAAATTCAGAATATTTAACAAGAATTGCATTTTAACTTAGACATGCTGAAATACATTTTAAGGAAAATTGTTGTGGAAACCAATCACTAAGCATGTCATAATAGGGTTATAAAAATAAAACAATTTAAACTGAAATCATGTAAATACTGAATTTGGAATTCAAACACTTCATATCTTTTGAACTTAAAACTTCTTTAAATCGATGGAGTTAAAACTCCACTTCAAATACAAGGTTACTCACCTCGGTCCTTAGGGTCAACGCTAATAATGCGCTTCCCTTAACTTCCTCTGTAGTTCCTAAGAACAATTCATACATAATCTCATTAACTTCACATTCACTGCAATATCACCTATTGATGCTTCTTAACTTATTCTTAGATCATATTAAATCCTAAACAATTTACGAATATTCCATAAATTTCATATGTACTTAATTTAACTCGTAATCTTAACCTATAACACAATTTAACGTGATAGGAATTAATTTCATTTTAAACTATACTCTTCTGGTAGCTCCATTAATTTTAAGTTTGATTTATTTACTTCATATGTTTATGTGTCGTGTCCTTCCGTATTTTATTTTAAGATACGAACCTTACTACTTAGTTCAGTACATAGGGCAACGTTCTAGTTTACAGTCACATGACTTATGCTATTCATCAAATTTTATGTCTCTTTATTATAAGTACCTCTTTCGGTCAAATAGACTCTACCATTGAGTCCGGAATGTCAAAGAAAGTCAATTTAGACCCTCTCGGACTTCTATTTGGCTTTAGGGGCACTAAGGGCAAAATAGTAATCTTATCCCTTTACATGTATTTATTTTTTCGGGGTCTCGTCTCACTACACGTGTAATATCCCGACCTGGGATACAGCACGTGTACCGAGGTAAGTCGGTTAAATAGTGTAACTTGAACGGTAAGATATGTATATCATGGTATTTCATGGAAATGTATGACTGAAAATTTTAAATGATGGAAATGAATGACCAAGGTCGGGTAACACCCGAGCACCCCCGAACATTGCATCGTAATGCGTGCATGCACGTTTGCCCATGCATGCATACACGTACGTATGTGTGTAGCCCGTTCGAAATGAATGTATGTATATATGATTAAAAGTAGATTTATACGCCTACACATGGATGTATATACATGTATAAAATATGTATTTTATATGTTTATATATATATATATATATGTATAACATAATGTATTTATGTATATATGTATATGTATAAGAATTAAAAGGAAAAGAAAAGAGGGAAAGGGAAACTGCCAAGGGCAGTATATAGGTGCAGTGTATGTGGGTGTGAGTATGTGTCTCGGTTGGGTGAGGTGTGTGTGTGTGTGTGTGTGATGTGCATAATATATATATATATATATATATATGTGTGTGTGTACATCACAAGTCTCCCATGCATTTGGCAGAGGGAATACCAGAACCTAAGTCAAGAAAAGGGGCCATAGAAGGGGGAGTAACTGAGAGAGAGAGAGAGAGAGAGAGAGAAAGAGGGAGAGAGGCGGTGGAATCTCTCTCTTTATATAGGTATATACGGGAGTGATTTGAGAGACAAAAAGGAAACTGAGACTGAGAGGAACATTGTCAAGGAACTCAGGAGCAGAAACAGAAGGGTTTAGAGGGTCACAGTGAGCTCAAACCGAAAACCCAGGTTAGTGTTTTGAGTTCTGTTTTTATAATTTAGAGCATGAAACTTATATCTATTTATAAGGTCTAAATCAGCATGAAATATGGAACTTATTGCAAAAATAATGAATGAAAAAGATTAAGAAATCAGTAAGAAATGTTGAGTTGCAGGTTAGAGTGATAATACGGGTTTCACGAGTTTTATGCTTAAAAGCTTAGTTTAAGTTTATGAAAATAAACCCTAATAGTGCAGAAAACGTTTAGGCTGAAATTTGAGTGAAAACCGTGACCTAAAAGTCACGAAAATGAAAATGAAGCTCTGACCGAAAAATCGGCCGGAGATATTTAAACCTATATTCGTGAAGATCAAGACGGTCTTGATCAAAACGGAGGATGAAGTCATGACCCCCATGTGGTGGGGAGTAAAACGGCATTCAAAATAGGAGGAAAATCCATCAAAAACCGAATGACCGTCGCTGGAGAAGGCTACTGTTCACCACCAGAACCCTACCGGAGTAATGGGGAAGACGACCGTGAAGTCGTGAGGCAACCAGGTTAAATATAAACCGGATCCAGGTTCGGATCGGGTCGGGACCCGACTGGAAATGAAATGGGAAAATGAAACTATGTCATTTTATAGATTGGATTTTAAATGAATGGGGTCATTTGGTTACAGGGATAGGAAATGTAAAAAAATCTGAGTTTGGGCTTATCCAAACCGTGGATAGGGTAGGAACCAGGATATTGGAATCCGGTTCTTTGGAATGGACTGAACCGTTTGGTTCAGTGAAGGGGCACCGGTTTAGGGTTTCTGGTTGTGAACCAACTGGTTCAGACCGCAGCTTTGGGAAATTGTAAACCGGCCCCAAATGTTTTAAGAAATGTCACTGTGGCCCAAACAGGAAAATTAATAAAATATTAATTTTACAAAAATGCCCCTATTTCAAATATAGGTCAAACGAAGTCCAAACGATGCAAATGAATAGTCAAAATTTATTATCTCGGACGTTTTGAGTCCAATGGTGGTGTCCGTTTTATGAGACAAAACCCCGAAGGATAAAATAACGTAAAGTGCAAAATGACCTATTTTGCCCTTTTTAGTACAAAAGTCTAAATGGAATTCCGCGAAAGCCTAAATCGACTTTCTTTGGCGTTCCGGACTCAATGGTAAAGTCTAAATTAGTATTTGAGCTACTTATGATAGAAAGGCATAAAACTTGATGAATAGAATTTATTCTAAAACGTATTTACTGATATATAGGGAACTCGAAAGGCAAGGGTACACTCACGGATTTCTGATATAGAATCACGATAGAGGTAAGTGGATCACTCTCTCTTACATGTGGTGTTTCCACAAGCCAAGTTTATTCTTTTACTGCCAAACTCGTACTCTTGAATGTATTGATATCCTTGTGTTCCACAATTCGATATTTTTCTATCTTGTGGACATTTGATTGACTGATGTATCATTTCATGTTACACTGTGCCTTGAAAGTACCACATGTTATTGCTATCCACAATGTGATATTGTTCTATCTTGTGGACATTGATTGACTGCTATATCATTGTTATCATGTTGAACCATGCCTTGAAAGGCCTACTGTTGTATCCTTATTAAATGAATGATATTCCATTTTTATATCCTATGGAATTACTTATGCTCATGGTATGTTTATGAACACGGGAGTTGTGCTCAGTCACAACACCCATCTGATTCTATCTGATTGACTGGGACTTACGGGTCAAATCCGTGAACGGACAAATGGCAATTCACTGGAATTCACTGGAAGGTATGCCGGGCCCCAAAAGATCGAGGGTCTGCCGAACCCTGACACAGAATAACAGAATCTCTTATGACTGATAGAACTTGATTGTTGAATGGCACTATCCCTTATGATTCTTCAAGTCTCGAGGGACTTGCATTGATTGATTTGATTGTGATCGGTTCATTGTGGCAGTACTTCATTGTTGTTATATCATTATTGAATTTCTTCATATTGATATTACACCCAATACTTCTGATTGTGTATTGTGATTACTGTTCATTGGCCCTCGTGGCAATTGTTTCCATTGGCTATCACAGCATCTTATTCTTATGATTGGCTATCATAATCTTATTCATGGATTCATTGATCATCCATACCAGTGTTGGAGATCTGCATTTACTTACTGAGCTTTGTAGCTCATTCCACCCCACTTACCCCCCCATTTTAGGTAATGACGCTGCGAGACCCCAGTAGGAGTCTGAGAGCATAGGGGGACATTTTGAAGTACTGTACCAGTCTATGTTAGTTCTCCCATGTATTCACCACCCCCGGGTGCTGGTTACGTTTAGTTCTCATTTTGTCTTATGTAGAACTATGTCATGTATTTAATAGACTTCCGCTGTTAATTTTATTTAAAAGACTTTCGCTGGATTACTGTAATTGATAAAGACTTCGGCTGTTCATTGTTTAAAATTTTTAGTACATTGCATATTAGTACTATGATACAAGAATGGAAAAAGTAGGGACGGCCTTCGGGTCGGCCCCGCGACACGAGATCCGCATAGGGTGGGTTTCGGGTCGTGACAGCTTGGTATCAGAGCTTTAGGTTCGATTGTGAGTCATGGGAGATAGGACTAGAGTTAAGACTGTTAGGTATGACTGACATTTTATATTTTACAATCATAGACAAATTTTCTTACACATTGACTGGTCATCTCATTGGTTATCTCATTGGTTATCTCACTAGTTATCTCATTGGTTATCTTCATTGGTTCTATTCACAGTCATGGTTAACACAAGGCAAGGTCCGTTACCTATGGATCGTTTAGAACAATTGGAAAGATTGATGCAGACTGTCATTGAAACTCTACCACAGATTCAGGCTAGTGCTAGCCAACCAGCACAGCCAGTACAATAGGAGCAGCCTGTCAACGCAGGCGGCAACATCGGGGATCGTCAAGGGAATGAACGGGATGCTGTATACCAATACGAACGATTCTAGAAAATGAAACCCCCGACGTTTGACGGTACAAATGGGGCCACGGCGGCCGAAGAATGGATGTTAGAAATGAACAGGGTTTTTGATATCCTGAATTGCACTGATGTCCAAAAAGTGGCTTATGCCACGTATATGCTCAAGGGAATGGCACGTAAGTGGTGGATAAATAAGAAGGCGAGGGAGCCAAACATGAACTGGCAACGATTTACTGTGATCTTCAATAAGAAATACTTCTCCCAGGAAGTACGAAACTGCAGAGTTGCCGAATTCATGGTATTGCAACAGGGGTCGATGACTGTGGAGCAATACGAGGCCACTTTTACTGAATTGGCCAGATTTGCCCCTGATGCTATCAGAATTGAGGATCTGAAGGCTCGTAAATTCGAGGAAGGATTGAGGTGGTCTATCAAGGATAGACTAGTACCCCATCGACTGACTACTTACGATGATGTCGTGGAAACGGCTCGGATCATAGAAAGGAGTGGCGAGGAATTCGCCAAGAGGCGAGGGAACCAGAAACGTGGAGGCAACCAGAATAAGAGGCAAGGGCCTTCTACTTCAGGACAGGGATCTACATTTACCAGACCTGGAGCTACATCACAGAAGACAGGGTCCGGTCAGAAGAAACAGAGCAACACTAAAAAGGGGGCAGCCAAGTGCTCTCGTTGCAATAAGATCCACAAAGGCCAATGTCTCAAGGACAGCAACGCTTGCTACTACTGTGGCCAGGAGGGACATTATGCAAGAGAATGCCCTCAGAAGGAGCAGGCCACATGTCACGACCCCAAACCCACCCCGTGCGGATTACCAGATCGCGACCGCCGCCCCGAGACCCGAAGGCCCCGAGACAAGGCTCGCATCTGCAGCGGTATCGAATAGATGTGCTACACATGATTGCGGAAGCGTGAAAAAACTTTTTCTTTTCTTTTCTCATTTTAAATTATGCACATCCGTCCGATACTGCTGTTCCATACATAGCATACATGGTTACACATTCAGAGTATAACGAAACTTAAAAACTTCATACATTAATACAATATATATTCGGTTGCCCTGAGGGCCTATTACATATTCTTACTCTGTCTATTAATAAAAAACATACTACTAATGTTCATAGGTTCTTCAAAAGAACTACTTAAACATATCCTTCCAAAAACAGCTAGACTCATCGTCGTTGTCCTTAAGACCCTGTCTGCTGCATCACCTGAAAGGGGGGTCCGAACAAAGTCCGGGTAAGCTAATCTAAGCTTGTGAGCAATTCTAGTATTCGTCATGGGGTTTCCAATTAGCAGTGGTTTTTAGTACATAAGAGTTGTAAAACATTCACTGCCAATTGCTTATACAATTTAGAATACAAAGTACATGCATTCTTAAAACAAATAGCTTTGAAACATTTTAAGTATTCAAGCTATACTTATACTTGTCAAATGGAGTATATAACTCGAACATATGCATTTCATAAATAGATAGCTTTGAAACATTTAAAGTATTCAAGCTAAACTCGTACTTCGTCAAATAGAGTATATAACTCAAAACATATGCATTTCAAATAACTTGGAAACATTTAAAGTATCCAGGCAAAACTCGTACTTCATCAAATAGAGTATATAACTCAAAACATATGCATTTCAAATAACTTGGAAACATTTAAAGTATCCAAGCAAAAACTCGTACTTCATCAAATAGAATATATAACTCAAAACATATGCATTTCAAATAACTTAGAAACATTTAAGGTATCCAAGCAAAACTCGTACTTCATCAGATAAGTATATAACTTAAATCATATCAATATGTATTTGAAAATGAGGGTAAAACCTGCTTTCATTTCCAAAATCACTTTGTTATCTTTTCTCTTTAATTAGGTGGAATCTGTTTCGAACCAGACTCCCATTTTACTGCCAATACTGTCGATCTCATTTGCCTGGGGGATTAGATCCTGCTACCGGGCATTTACTGTTGAATCCCAAAGGATTTCAACCTTCATAGGGGGTGGTACTTAGTACCGTTTATCTTGTAAAACATTTATCACATAACTTCTTCAGTAGATACTTTCATGAGTATTTAAAACATGAAATGTATAATTTCTACAATAGGACTTCAAATACTTGTAACTATCAAATTCAGGATATTTAACATAATTTGGCATTTAAAACTTTAGACATGCTGAAATATGTTTTAAGAAAACTATGATAAATACCAATCACTGAGCATGTCATAATAGAGTTATAAAATAGTACAATTAAAAGCTGAATCATGTAAATACTGAATTTGAAACTTCAAATACTTCACATCTTTGAACTTAAAACTTTTTCAAATCCATGGAGTTAAATCTCCAATTCAAACACAGGGTTACTCACCTTTATTCTTTAGGGTTAGTGCTAAAAATGCGCTTTCCCACTTTCCTTGTAGTTCCTAAGAACAATTCATAAACACCTCATCAACTTCACATTCATTGTAATATCATCTCGATATTCCTTAACTTATGCTTAAATCGTATTAGATCCTAAAACAATTTCATAATTTCATAGGTACTTAATTTAACTCGTACTTGTAACCTATGACATAATTTAATGTGTTAGAAATTGAATTTTATTTCAATTTATACTCTTCTGGGAGCTCCATTAACTTTGAATTAAAGTTATTTATTTGACATGTTTACGTGTCGTGTCTTTTCGTATTTCATTTCTCGTACTTGCCTCAGTTTAGTTCTTTGGCAATATTTCAGTTCATAGTCATCTAACAGATGCTATTCATCAAATTTTATGTCTTTTTATTTTAGACATTTCTTTAGGTCGAATAGACTCTACCATTGAGTCCGGAGTGTTGAAGAAAGTCGGTTTAGGCTTTCCTAACATTTAATTCGGACTGTTATATGTAAAAGGACAAAATGGTCATTTACCATTTTACGTGTCACATTTTTCTGTACGTCGTTTTGTAATTTGGACTCCATTTTTGAGTCCGGGATGTCAAAGAAAGTTAATTTAGACCTTCTCTAATTTCATTTTGGCTTTAGGGGTACCAGGGGTATTTTGGTCTTTTTACCCCTTTACGTGTCTTTATTTTTCGGAACCCCATTTCGTGTTGTGGATCTCACCATTGGACTCAGAAGGTCCAAGATAGTAAGAATATACTAATAACTTGTAAATTTTGGTCAAGGGGTATTTTGGTCATTTACCCCCTTATGTGGCTTTATTTTTCGGGCCCCGTCTCGTAAAACGGACCCTACCATTAGTCTTAGAATATCCAAAATAGTAAGGATACACTATTCATATGCTTAATTTGGACTTCGTTTGCTCTATTTATGCCACAAGGGCAAAATAGTAATTTAACTTTATTTATTAAATAATTAAATTAATTATTTAATTATTTAATTATTTTTTCAGGGGTCTAAATGTATAAATTTTCCCTCAGTTGGGCCTCTGTATAATTTTTCTGAAGCCCAGGGGTCAATCCGTAATAACCAAAAGTCTTGGTTTATTTTATTTTAAATAAAACAGAAAACCAGAGGGTTCAATTGAGTCTTAAGTGAACCGGTCCGGTTCAGTTGCAAACTGTCACATCCCGAACCCCACCCTACGTGGATGTCGAGGACGTGATGCCAGTCAGCCGCCACGCGACCAACCGAAGGCAATTTCTGAACTTTCTAGTGAATTGCACTCCGACTGTAGGGTCAGATGCAGCGGAATTTAAAACCTTTTTTTTTTGTCAAGGGAATGCAACTCATGTATTCACTGTAAGGTTATGTACCACAGAGCCAGTCTAAAATCCAACAGCTAACAATTCTAACCTCAGAGCATATCTATAATCCGACATATAACAACAGAGCAAAACTATAATCTCTAGAGTACCGTTTAAATCCATGAGCCACGTCTATATCTAGTACATATCAGTCAAGTCAGTCGTATTACATCACTCACCTGATTAAACAGATTCAATCCTCAGTAATCCAGTCTCCACAGATCAGTGCCATCAAATCCAACAGATATCATTCCTGAAAAATGTTAGGGAATGAGGTGAGCTTCGAAAAGCCCAATGAGTAACACAGGTTCCCTGTCAAGGGTTTCAAAACCATTTCTTGTTTACAAAGCACAAAGGTAGTTCAGTTGTTTCTAAAATAGCAGTTTTATAAATCTACTTTAAATGCAGTTTCAGTAGAATAAAGCAGGACTGAACTAAACGGAACAACAAATCAGAACAGACGGAACAGTGCATGTTGCTAATATCTCAACGAGAGTATAGGCAATGAATTCAAATATTAGAACAGATCAGTACTGGGCAGAACATAACAGGGCATAACAATAATATATCAGTTAGGCGCGTAATCAAGCCTACTTATGCCAGACCGCTCATAATCAGAATGATACCCAGAGTCAGACACATCATAGCAGAACAAAATCAGATAGACCATAAAACGGAACAAGACAGACCGAACAAAACAATAGTAGGACGGGACAAAATCATGTCGCGTACAATACAGTATAAAAGTTTGCATTTAAAAACATGCATTCAGACAGTATAACTTTTAAAACTGTACAGTGCATCAAAATACAGTATCTATGCAGTAACTTATATACCAAGTCAAGAATTCGGACAGATCATAACGGAACTGGACCATATATCAATCAAGACAGACAGATTATTAATGGACGGTACATAACGGGATCAGACGGAACAAAACACCAGTTCAAGTCACAGGCATAATCAAGGATAAAGGCATAACAGGACGGATCATAACGGAACAAAGCAGAGCAATACATCAATCAGAACAAGACATATCGGAACTGAACATGGCGGATCAAAACGGTACAATATCAATCAGGTCAAGTCATATCGGAACTAAACATGACGGAACAAAACGGAACAATACATCTATCAGAACAAGACATATCGAACTGAACATGACGGAACAAAATGGTACAATATCAATCAGGACGAGTCATATCGGAACTGAACATGACGGAACAAAACGAAACAATACATCAATCAGATCAAGACATATCGGAACTGAACATGTCGGAACAAAATGGAACAATACATCTATCAGAACAAGACATATCGGAACTGAACATGACGGAACAAAATGGTACAATATCAATCAGGACAAGTCATATCGGAACTGAACATGACGGAACAAAACGAAACAATATCAATCAGGACAAGTCATATCGGAACTGAACATGACGGAACAAAATGGTACAATATCAATCAGGACGAGTCATATCGGAACTGAACATGACGGAACAAAATGGTACAATATCAATCAGGACGAGTCATATCGGAACTGAACATGACGGAACAAAATGAAACAATACGTCAATCAGATCAAGACATATCGGAACTGAACATGTCGGAGCAAAACGGAATAATACATCCATCAGAACAAGACATATCGGAACTGAACATGACGGAACAAAACGGAACAATATCAATCAGGACAAGTCATATCGGAACTGAACATGACGGAACAAAACGAAACAATATCAATCAGGACAAGTCATATCGGAACTGAACATGACGGAACAAAGCGAAACAATATCAATCAGGACAAGTCATATCGGAACTGAACATAACGAAACAAAGCGGAACAATATATCAATCAGAACAAGGCATATGCTACTTTAAATATATGTTTTTTAAACAGTATAACGTTCAAAACAGTACAGTGCTTCAAAATACAGTATCTAGACAGAACTTATACACCAATTCAGGAGTCAGGGTTACTCACAAGACGCAACAGTACAGAACAAAACCAGGACAGACCATACAACGGAACAGGACAGACCCGAACTGAACAGGAGAGCAGGACAGTACAAAATCATGTCACGTGTAATACATTATAAAAGAGTATGCATTTAAAAACATGCATTTAAACAGTATGGCAGATAAAACAGTACAGTGAATCAAAATACAGTAACTAGACGGTGTACTTATACACCAAGCCAGAAGTTCCAAGTTACTCACAAACTGTTACGGTTATCTCCTTGCGCAAACAATCCGATAACCTCCAGATACGTCAGGCATCTCCATGTATATCCTGAACAATAATCATCAATCATATACAGATCAGAACTCATCCATTCAGGTCTCATTTGTCATCTTAGGTATCTATCGGTTTACCTAAGATAGCCTAGTAGCCTATCGCCCTCTCATCGGGTTTCATCCGAGGCTATTTCATTCTTAAATTAGGCTTAGCAGTCATCAGGATTATAACCCAAGTCATTTAAACTTCAATCGTTATCAGTCAGTTACTTCTTCAGCCTTAGGGGCAAAATGGTCATTTTATCACTCTTGCCCCGGACCCAGTCGTGGTTCTCAGAATATCCCATATATCGTATACATGAAGTTCTAACTCTTTTAGACTTGAATCGCTATCAATTAAGTGCTTATTTAGCCTTAGGGGCAAAATGGTAATTTGTCCATTCTTGTCCCGGATCCTATCTTGGTCCTCAGAATAGTCCACATATCTTAGATATGATTTTCTAAGTCCTTTGGACTTCGTTTGGTATCTGCTTTTGGTCATCAGGACACATTAGTCGTTTCTTGTTTTACGCGTTAACTGTTCCGGAGCCCTTCAGTGTTCATAATTATCCTTATGATAATTTATCAGATCAGTTTGACCTTTATCTTGCACTCACAGTGCTCAGGGGTATTTTGGTCATTTCACGTGTCATATTTTTCGGTGCCTCAGTTCACAGAATGGACCTCACCATTGGGTCCAGAGCGTCTGACATAGTTGAGTTGGACTATCTGTAATGTTTAACTGACCCTGGGAATCATTAGGGGCAGTATGGTCATTTACACTTTATGTGTCTGTATTTTTCGGGACTTCAGTTTGTTAAACAAACCTCACCGTTGAGTTCAGAACGCCCGACATAGTCAAAATAGACTGTCTTTTATTTTTATTTGGGTCTGGTGCCATCAGGGGCAGTACAGTAATTTATCACTTACAAGTCTGTATTTTTCGGTACTGTATTTCCAAAATCGGACTGTACCATTGAGTCCGGAATGTTTGAAATAGTGAAAATACACTATTTATTTAATTTATTTGGACTCCGTTTGACATATTTAATGTCTAGGGGTAAAATCGTAATTTTACCTATTTAATAAAATAATAAAATAATTATTTTATTATTTAATTAATTTTTCAGGGGCTTAAATGAATAATTTCTCAATGTTCTGGGCCACAGTACAATTTCCCAAATTAGTGGGGGTTGATCCGTAATATCAGAAAACTCCAGGGGTTAAAAACTTATTTCATACTTTTGGGGTTCAAACCCAAGGGTTCAAGGGTTTAGAAACTGAACCAGTCCAAAACCTCCAAAAACCAACCGGTTTAATTCCCTTCAGAAAACCGGAATATAATAATCCAGTTATCCCCAATTTGGCCCCTATCCACAGTTAGGTTATCTACTTCCCAATTTTAATTCGTTAACCATGGAACCAAACAGTCAGAATTTAGCTTTTAAATTCAAAATCCCTAACTCCAAAACGACGCAGCTTAATGACCCAAGGGGTATTCGGTCGGGTCCCACCCGAACCGATTCAAGATCCGGCCCGGCTATAAAAAACCCATTCTACCGCGCGTTTTTCCGCTGGTCTTCTCCGGCAACGTTCCCGGCGCCGGCGTACGGACGGTGAGGTTTCCCTCGCTGTTTCTCTTGGTTTTCTCGTCCGTTTTTTCAAGATTTTTATACCAAACAGATCCTAGGACATTAGGGATCATTTTAGGACTGTTTTTAAACCTCAAAATCTATAGTTTTCAGTGACCCATTTCGGTTTTCCGATCACATTATCGTTTGCTCTAGCACGGCCGTTTCTCAACCAAATCCGGTGAGACTTGGCTTGCTGTGACCCACATCTCATAGGCTTCAAGTCCCCGTTTACAAATTTCAGTTTAAGTGTTCGTTTCAGGTTTTGGGTTCCATGGCCGAGACTCACAGGTTCGGTTTTGAGGGTCCAAATCAGTGTTTTAGGGTCGCAGGTTGGTGTATTTGAGACCCTCTCAGTGTCTAGATCATTTCTAAACCATCAAAACTTGGTTTTAGGGAGGTCGAATCAGGCCCAGTTTTGGAGGTGTCATCAATGGCGGTTTGGTCACGGTTTGGGTTTCTAGGCCTATCCGAACCTCCTAACTGATTTAGAATAACCCTAGGATCTCACAGTAACTGATTTACGCAGTCTACATGGTCCATATGATTTAAAATCATCAGAGCAGTACCAATAATCTCAACAGAAAAAATTAAGCAGTTTGGCAGTTTTGAGGTTATCTCTGAAGCAGTAATTCCCCTTGCTATCCATGGCTCGGTCCTGATTTGGTGGGGTGCTTGCTTAGATCCAGTCGTGCCTCAGCTCCCCCTTCCTTGGTGCATCTTCAAAGGATGACATGCACACTCACCATTTCTCTCTCTCTAACCCTCTCTCTCTCTCTCTCCCTACCCGAGCACCACCTCTGATTTCCCCCCTCCATACATGCACATATAATCTTGTATATGGCAGATTATTTTGGTTGCATGTGATATGGTTGGTGGATTGGTGATAAGGTGTTTGTAGAGAGATGATGACCTAGGGTGCATAGGCATGATGGCCTAGGGGCATAGGGTGATGCATGGGTGAAGTGTTGCATGTTTGGTTATTGGCCACTTGGGGGGTGGCCAAATCAGATTTATAGTTATATATATATCTTTGTATATTTGTACACAAAGATACCCCTAGCCTAGTTGGTATTTTTTTGGATGAGGTTTCCTTCCACTCAAAGGTCAAGGGTTCAATTCCCTTGGCCTCCCATTTGGCCATTTTTTTCCCTATTTTCGGTTAAGGCCACGTTTGGTTGCGCAGTAATTTAGTTTCAGTGTTTCCTTCGTAACTTTCATTCCGTAACTCATTTTTCGATGCGGTTTGTTCCGAGAGTTCCATAATTCAGTTAGCTTCAATGTCAGAGGTTCCATGTCATTTATTAATCATTCAGGATTTCCCGGGTTAGCTAATTCAGGTTCCGTTAGTATTAAAACGACGTTATTTCACCGAATTAATCAGTAATTTGGGTTCGGGTAAAATACCCTTCCCTCCAGACATTTTCTTTATTTAATCGGTCTATGGCGACCGTCGGGATTATGATTAATTCCCTAAATCATTCTTTAAGTCGGTATTAATTAATAATTAATAATTAATTATTAATTTCACGGGATCGGGGTGTTACACAAACCAACCTGTCTATCCGGTTTATTTACATGTGGCTGACGTCATGATGACGTCAGCCCTAGCGTCCATTTATTTAAACCGACATTCAAAACGTCGCCGTTCCATTTAATCGGTGGCAAGCCCAGAGGCTGCCACCTGTCCGAGTCGACCCAGCCTTATTTTAAAAACCGAGTTGACTCGTCTTCGTCTTCCCCACGAGACCCACTGAAAACCCTAGTTACAGTTTTCCTTTTCTTTCTATTTCGTGCAGTTTGGATCCATGGATCCTTACTGTTTTTGTCCCAAAATGTTCCTAAGGTATATACAATTCGATTGGCATTCATTTTGGAGTTCAAAACTCATTCGGGTGTTCGGTTTAGGATACGATAATCCAACCTGCAACCCCTTCGTACATGCTGGTTTTTGAGCTAAAATCATTGGGGTTTCTCCTGTCATGATCTATTTTTCATGTAGTTTTAGTTTTCATTTTGATATACTCGTTTTGGGGCGATTTTGGAAAGTTGGTCCCCAAACTCGAATCCTGTAACTTCACATATAGGGTTTGTTCCATAGGTTTTGTGATCGCGGCTAGGGTTTTTCATGACTCTTATGACCTCAGTTTGAGTTTTTGGTAAGCCAAAATCAGTTTGGTGATACTCGGTTCAGACCTGCTTCAAGCAAGGTCTTCAATGGTGGATGCTTCTGGTTTTTTATGTTTTTAAGTGTTTACAAGCTAAAATTTCGTTCTTAAACTGATCTAAACATGTTCTTCATATCATATATATAAAATGAAAGCTTTAAATCAGTTTATACATAAAGAAATTCTAGAGAGAGGAATTTCAAAAGTTTTGGTGGGTTCACCTTTCACCACTGTTTTTCTCTTTCTTTCTTACTCTGAATCTCTTCTTCTACTTCCTCAGTTCCTCCTCTTTTGGTTTCTTTCGTGAGAGAACAACATGCTTTGCATGTTTTGGTTTTTAAAGCAAGGATAACCGACCTCTCTCTACTGTTCTCTCTCTCTTCTTTCTGATTGTAGCCCTACACTAGCCCTCACTTCTCATCAATTTTGCTTTTTCTCTTTTCTTCTTTGCATTAAATTTCCCAAGATATTTATACATATAATATATACATATATATACTTATACACATATATACAAGACAACACACACACACACCAACCGACACACACACACCATTCACACCTGTTCACACCTTTTTCATATATATATATATATATATATATATATATATATACTTGCATGCATACATGCTTCCATATACATACATATATATTTCACTTTATACATATATATATTATTTAATTAATATATATAACATTTCTTTACTTTAATTAATTAATAATTAAATTAATTAATTATTTTTTTGTAAATTCTCGTAATACGTGTCATATGACCCGGTATCCCGGGTCAGGATATTACACCACGCCCAGCACTACTTCGGTTAAAGCACCAACAACCGGAATAGCACCACCTAGACCTCCGACCCAAAGAAGTGGACAGGGGAACGTCCAGCAACAGGCAGGACGAGTTTTCTCCCTTTGACCAGGAGACGTGCAGGCTACAACCTCTGTAGTCGCAGGTACTCTTTTAGTATGCTCACAGCCTACTCATGTTTTATTTGACACTGGATCTACACATTCATTTGTATCCCCTACATATGCTGCTAGATTGAACCTAGTGACGGAACCCTTAGGGTATTTACTGAATGTTTCTATACCATCGGGGAAATCATTGTTGGGGGATACCATGTATAGGAATTGTGGGATTCAGATTGGGGATACACACTTTTTGGCTAACCTTATACCTTTGGAAATTTGTGGATTCGATGTTATCCTTGGAATGGATTGGCTGGCCGCCAATCACGCTACGATAGACTGTGTGGCCAAACGAGTTCTCATACAGAACCCCTAGTTTCCAACAGTTGACTTTGAGGGGACAGGGGTGGCTTCCCCACCCTACTTCGTTTCCTCTATCCAGGCAAGGCGTCTGCTTCGCAAGGGATGTCACGGATTCTTATGTAGTGTTCAGGACACTGATTCCCAGCAGCCTGAGTTAGAGAAGATTCACATTGCTAGGGAATTTCCCGGAGTATTCTTGGATGATCTTCCAAGAATGCCCATAGACAGAGAGATCGAGTTTTGCATCGACGTATTGCCAGGCACTACACCGATATCCAAGACTCCATATAGGATGGCACCGGCAGAGCTGAAGGAGCTGAAGCTCCAGTTGCAAGAATTATTGGACAAGGGTTTTATACGACCCAGCTCGTCACCATGGGGTGCACCTGTATTGTTCGTAAAGAAAAAGGATGGAACTATGAGACTGTGTATCGACTATCGCGAGTTGAACAAAGTTACCATCCGGAACAGATATCCACTGCCCAGAATAGATGATTTGTTCAACCAATTAAAAGGGGCCCAAGTGTTCTCAAAGATCGACCTGAGGTCCGGCTATCACCAGTTGAAGGTCAGACCCGCTGACATTCAGAAGACAACATTTAGGACACGGTATGGACACTACGAGTTCCTTGTTATGCCATTTGGGGTGACCAATGCCCCAGCTGCATTCATGGACATGATGAACCGTGTGTTCAAGCCGTACTTGGATGACTTTGTGATTGTATTTATAGACGACATCTTGGTTTACTCTAAGAACCAGGAAGAACACGAGGTACATCTGAGGAGAGTCCTACAGAAATTAGGGGAGCAGAAGTTAAACGCCAAGTTGAAGAAATGCGAATTCTGGCTTCCTAGTATAGCATTTCTGGGACACGTGATCAGTAAAGAAGGAATCTCTATTGATTCCCAGAAGATCGAGGCAATCATGAATTGGCCTCAACCTACGAGTGTCACGGAAGTGCGAAGTTTCATGGGGTTAGCAGGCTATTATAGGAGATTTGTCAAGGACTTCTCCAAAATAGCTATACCTATCACCAAACTGACCCGGAAAGGTGTTCCTTTTGTTTGGACAGAGGAACAAGAAAAGAGTTTCCAAGAGTTAAAGGAGCATTTGGTTACAGCTCCTATATTGACAGTACCAGAAGGAACTGACGGTTTTGTGATTTACAGTGATGCCTCGTTCAAGGGCTTAGGGTGTGTGTTAATGCAGAACGAAAAAGTGGTAGCATATGTTTCACGACAGTTGAGACCCCATGAGGGGAACTACCCGACACACGATCTCGAGCTAGCCGCTATTATCTTCGCCTTGAAGATATGGAGGCATTATTTATACGGGACCACGTGCGAAATCTTCACCGACCATAAGAGCCTCAAGTATCTGTTTACACAGAAGGAGCTCAATATGAGACAGCGCCGTTGGTTAGAATTGTTGAAGGACTACGAGGTCAGCATACAGTACCACCTAGGAAAGGCCAATGTGGTAGTTGACGCTCTTAGTAGAAAGTCATCAGGGAGTTGGGAAGATCAGTTGCCATTGGTGGAGTTCACGTACAATAATAGCTATCAAGCTAGTATTGGCATGGCGCCATATGAGGCATTGTACGGCAGGAAGTGCCGATCACCACTATGTTGGACAGAGGTGGGAGAAAGGAAACTTTATGGGCCAGAGATAGTGGAACAGACCACAAGAAAAATACAACTGATCCGATAGCGTTTATTAGCAACTCAGAGTCGACAAAAAAGCTATGCGAATGTTCACCGATGAGACTTAGAGTTTGCAAAAGGCGATTTTGTATACTTGAAAGTATCACCCATGAAAGGAGTAGTCAGGTTTGGCAAGAGGGGAAAGCTTGGCCCCAGATACATTGGGCCATTCAAGATCACGAAGAGGGTTGGACCCGTAGCTTACGAGCTTGCCTTACCTTTAGAATTAGCACATGTTCACAATGTGTTTCATGTCTCGATGCTAGGGAAGTGTATATAGAGTGCAGATCAAGTGATTGAGCACGAACCATTAGACGTCCAGGAAAATCTGAGTTACATAGAGCATCCAATTTAGATTTTGGATCGTCGAGATCAGGTACTACGGAACAAGACTATTCCGTTAGTCAAAGTTCTGTGGAAGAATCACCGGATGGAAGAGGCTACTTGGGAGCGAGAAGATGATATGCGCGCCAAGTACCCACACTTATTTCCATAGTAGTATATGCTAAGTTTGGGGACAAATCTATTTTTAAGGGGGTAAGAATGTAATATCCCGACCCAGGATACGGCACGTGTATCGAGGTAAGTCGGTTAAATAGTGTAACTTGAATGGTAAGATATGTATATCATGGTATTTCATGGAAATGTATGACTGAAAACTGTAAATGATGGAAATGAATGACCAAGGCCGGGTAACACCCGAGCACCCCCGAACATTGCATCATAATGCGTGCATGCACGTTTGCCCATGCATGCATACACGTACGTATGTGTGTAGCCCGTTCAAAATGAATGTATGCATATATGATTAAAAGTAGATTTATACGCCTACACATGGATGTATATACATGTATAAAATATGTATTTTACATGTATATATATGTATAACATAATGTATTTATGTATATATATATATATGTATAAGAATTAAAGGGAAAAGAAAAGAGGGAAACGGAAACTGACAAGGGCAGTATATAGGTGCAGTGTATGTGGGTGTGAGTATGTGTCTCGGTTGGGTGAGGTGTGTGTGTGTGTGTGATGTGCATAATATAATATATATATATATATATATGTGTGTGTGTACATCACAAGTCTCCCAAGCCAATAAATGCAAAGTTGCATTTGGCAGAGAGAATACCAGAACCAAAGTTAAAAAAAGGGGCCATAGAAGGGGGAGGAACCGAGAGAGAGAGAGAGAGACAGAGAGAGAGAGGGAGAGAGGCGGTGGAATCTCTTTCTTTATATAGGTATATACGGGAGTGAGTTGAGAGAAAAAAAAGGAACTGAGACTGAGCGGAACATTGTCAAGGAACTCAGGAGCAGAAACAGAAGGGTTTAGAGGGTCACAGTGAGCTAAAACCGAAAACCCAGGTTAGTGTTTTGAGTTCTGTTTTTATAATTTAGAGCATGAAACTTATATCTATTTATAAGGTCTAAATCAGCATGAAATATGGAACTTCTTGCAAAAAGAATGAATGAAAAAGATTAAGAAATCAGTAAGAAATGTTGAGTTGCAGGTTAGAGTGATAATACGGGTTTCACGAGTTTTATGCTTAAAAGCTTAGTTTAAGTTTATGAAAATAAACCCTAAAAGTGCAGAAAACGTTTAGGATGAAATTTGAGTGAAAACCGTGACCTAAAAGTCACGAAAATGAAAATGAAGCTCTGACTGGAAAATCGGCCGGAGATATTTAAACCCATATTCGTGAAGATCAAGACGGTCTTGATCAAAATGGAGGATGAAATCATCATCCCTATGTGGTGGGGAGTAAAACGGCATTCAAAACAGGAGGAAAATCCATCGAAAACCGGTGACCGTCACCGGAGAAGGCGATTGTTCACCACCGGAACCCTACCGGAGTAATGGGGAAGACGACCGTGAAGTCGTGAGGCAACCGGGTTAAATTTAAACCGGATCCGGGTTCGGATCGGGTCGGGACCCGACCGGAAATGAAATGGGAAAATGAAACTGTGTCGTTTTATAGATTGGATTTTAAATGAATGGGGTCGTTTGGTTACATGGATAGGAAAAGCAAAAAAATATGAGTTTGGGCTTATCCAAATCGTGGATAGGGTAGGAACCAGGATATTGGAATCCGGTTATTTGGAATGGACTGAACCGTTTGGTTCAGTGAAGGGGCAGACCGGTTTAGGGTTTCTGGTTGTGAACCAACTGGTTCAGACCGCAGCTTTGGGAAATTGTAAACCGGCCCCAAATGTTTTAAGAAATGTCATTGTGGCCCAAACAGGAAAATTAATAAAATATTAATTTTACAAAAATGCCCCTATTTCAAATATAGGTCAAACGAAGTCCAAACGATGCAAATGAATAGTCAAAATTTATTATCTCAGACGTTCTGAGTCCAATGGTGGGGTTCATTTTTCGAGACGAAACCCCGAAGGATAAAATAACGTAAAGTGCAAAATGACCATTTTGCCCTTTTTAGTACAAAAGTCCAAATAGAATTCCGCGAAAGCCTAAACCGACTTTCTTTGGCGTTCCGGACTCAATGGTAAAGTCTAAATTAGTATTTGAGCTACTTATGATAGAAAGGCATAAAACTTGATGAATAGAATTTATTCTAAAACGTATTCACTGATATATAGGGAACTCGAAAGGCAAGGGTACACTCACGGATTTCTGATATAGAATCAAGATAGAGGTAAGTGGATCACTCTCTCTTACATGTGGTGTTTCCACAAGCCAAGTTTATTCTTTTACTGCCAAACTCGTACTCTTGAATGTATTGATATCCTTATGCTCCACAATTCGATATTTTTCTATCTTGTGGACATTTGATTGACTGATGTATCATTGTTATTATGTTACACTGTGCCTTGAAAGTACCACATGTTATTGCTATCCACAATGTGATATTGTTCTATCTTGTGGACATTGATTGACTGCTATATCATTGTTATCATGTTGAACCATGCCTTGAAAGGCCTACTGTTGTATCCTTATTAAATGAATGATATTCCATTTTTATATCCTATGGAATTACTTATGCTCATGGTATGTTTATGAACACGGGAGTTGTGCTCAGTCACAACACCCATCTGATGCTATTTGATTGACTGGGACCTACGGGTCAAGTCCGTGAACGGACAAATGGCAATTCACTGGAATTCACTAGGGGGTATGTCGGGCCCCAAAAGATCGAGGGTCTGCCAAACCCTGACACAGAATAACAACATCTCTTATGACTGATAGAACTTGATTGTTGAATGGCACTATCCCTTATGATTCTTCAAGTCTCGAGGGACTTGCATTGATTGATTTGATTGTGATCGGTTCATTGTGGCAGTACTTCATTGTTGTTATATCATTATTGAATTTCTTCATATTGATATTACACCCAATACTTCTGATTGTGTATTGTGATTACTGTTCATTGGCCCTCGTGGCAATTGTTTCCATTGGCTATCACAGCATCTTATTCTTATGATTGGCTATCATAATCTTATTCATGGATTCATTGATCATCCATACCAGTGTTGGAGATCTGCATTTACTTACTGAGCTTTGTAGCTCATTCCACCCCACTTACCCCCCCCATTTTAGGTGATGACGCTGCGAGACCCCAGTAGGAGTCTGAGAGCATAGGGGGACATTTTGAAGTACTGTACCAGTCTATGTTAGTTCTCCCATGTATTCACCACCCCCGGGTGCTGGTTACGTTTAGTTCTTATTTTGTCTTATGTAGAACTATGTCATGTATTTAATAGACTTTCGCTGTTAATTTTATTTAAAAGACTTCCGCTGGATTACTGTAATTGATAAAGACTTCGGCTGTTCATTGTTTAAAATTTTTAGTACATTGCATATTAGTACTATGATACAGGAATGGAAAAAGTAGGGACGGCCTTCGGGTCGGCCCCGCGACACGAGATCCGCATAGGGTGGGTTTCAGTTCGTGACAACACGGACCTCACTATTGGTTTCAGAAGGTCCAAAATAGTAAGAATACACTAATAACTTGCCTAATTTCAACATCGGACCATTTCATCATTATTTATTTTAATTTAATTTAATTTATTTTATTTAATGTATTTTATATATAATATATATATATATATATTTTTGTGCGTTATTTTGGCACGGGATTGTCCCTTCCAAACAGTTCGCACACTTCATATACTCCTCTTGGTTCCCGTTTGATTCCCACGGTACGTAGCACCCTTTTATTTTTCTTAATTTTTCTTCCATATTTTATATATATATATATATATATTGCCCATATTCATCACATCGAGCGCTGTGTCCATGTGGTAAGGGCAGGGGTTTGGGCTTGTGAGGACTGGGGTTCGAGTCACAAGGGCTACGGCCTCTTATTTTTTTTCTGATTTTACTTAAACCAAACATCATATAAGACTCTAAAATCGGAATAGTATAACATATCTGTGCTTGAGTTAGTAAAATTGGGCCTAAGCCTCGTAACCAAACGGTCCATTTAGGGTTTTAAAACCTTTAAGCCCCTAAACGACATCGCCCAATTAATGCGGTGGCAATTCAGAAAGCCACCACGTGTCCTGAGTCGACACAGCCATTTTGAAACGAGTGACGAGTCGACTTGTCGTCTTCCCCATCATTCCCATCACTGTTGCCCTAAATCCCGCAGTTACAAACTTCCATTTTCGTGTGTTACAGCTCAATCAAATCTTATTGTTTTTAATCTAAAATGTTTCTAAAACTTCAGGGATCATCTTGGCATTCACTTGAAGTCTTAAATCGAGCTCAAGGCTCGGTTCCACTTCACCATGGCTGCACCTGCAACTCTCTAGTATGCCCTCATTTCTTCACCATTTTATGTAGGGTTTCGTCCGTTGTCTCCCTTTTGTCAGGGGGTTTTATTCCTTACCCTTAAATTTGTTTTTAGGTGTAAGTTTATGAGGTTGGGTTTCAAACCCGAAACCTGTAACTCATTTTATGGAGGTCTTTTCCTAGGCTTTTTGATCGCTTAATAGGGTTTCTAACACCCTCATGTGACCTACTTTGGGTCTAGAATAACCAAAATATGTTTTATAAAGGTCATCACAGACCTACTTCAACCAAGTCTATCCATGGCTATTATGGTGTATGGCTGGGTGTTCTTGATGTTTTTAACATTCATTTTCCACGTCTTGTTCAAGAATAAACATCATATATATATATATATATATAAATCAAGACTTAAACAGTTTATATGTATGTAAAATTCTAGAGAGAGAAAATAGTGAGTTTTATGGTTTCTCACCTTTCCTTTCATTTTTCTCCTCTCTTTTCCCTTCTAATTCCTTCATTTTTTCTCCCTTTTATCTCCTTGCTTTCTTTTTCCTTCAGATCTCTTCTCAAACAACAAGCATGCATTGCATGCACTTGCTTTTAAAGCAAGCTTCCACCGCCTTCTCTCTCTCTTCCAATCTCTCTCTCTCTACATGACCTCACAGCCTCCAAACTTCACTTCTCATCAATTTTCCCTCCATCCATTTAATTCTACTTTTCCAACTTTTTCTTTGCATTTAAGTTTGGTTTGATATTTTGTAAATATATGTATATTATATTAAACACACACTCACAAACAGACACACACAACCGACACTCACACACATTGGTTCACTATTCTGTACACAGATGTATATACATACTTATATGTACATATATATTTTCATTTTCTATATATGTATACATTTATGTGTATTGTTATGCATATATATATATATATACTTATGTATACATACATTTGATAATATACACACTAAATGCGTGTATTTGTATACGTTAATACATATATATATATATATATACTTATGTATACATACATTTGATAATATACACACTGAATGCGTGTATTTGTATACGTTAATACATATATATATATATATTATCTTATGTATATAGCTTAACCATGTATTTGGAGTTATATGCATTTGTTTATTTCTCGATTTTCGATCTTCTAGTAGTTAATTTTTAACTACGGTTTGTCACCTCGTAATGCGTGCTATATGACCCAATATTTTGGGTCGGGGTATTACACTGGGTATCATTAGAGGTAATACAATCATTTACCATTCGCGTGTCTATATTTTTTGGGACTTAATTTCTCAAATCGAACTGCACCGTTGAGTCCAGAGTGCTCGAAATAGTAAAAATACACTATTCATTTATTTATTTTGGACTTCGTTTGACTTATTTAGTGTCCAAGGGTAAAATAGTCATTTTACCCATTTAAAATAATGAAATAAATTATTTTATTTTTTTTTTTTCAGGGGCTTGTTTGCATTAATGCTTTAAAATCTGGGCCATAATATAATTATTTAGAACTGTTGGGGGCCTATTTACAATTTTAGAATTTATCTTAATAAACCAATTGGTTTATTTGCTTTTTAAGTGAACCGATCTAAGGTTTCACTGGACCAACGGTTTGACCAGCTCAACATGTAATGCTGACGTCAGGCCTAATTTTAAATTTTAAATTTTCTTAATCAAAACGTCGTAGTTTCACTTAAAAGGTTTTAAACCCTTTCGTAGTTAGGTTAAGGCCCAACTCGAAACCCAGTTCATGACCCGACCCTGCACTGTTCATCGTCCCCAACGCGAGGGTCACTGTAGCCCTAGTTGTAGAGAATTGTATTTTTGATTTCATGGGTTTCTGAGGGGTATTTCTCTTTGCTTTGAATCAAGATTTGTTTATGTGAACCTTCCCTATCATTCTACATCGATTTCGTGCCTCAAATGAAGCTCAAGGCTCGGTTGTTCTTCATTCTGTCCGCACTTGCAACTCCTTAGCAAATCTTCATTTCACCACTATTTCATGCAGGATTTGGTCTATTACGTTCCTTAGGTTATTTAGATTCAACCCACGTTCAAAAAAATAAGATTTAGAGCCCCATTGATGAAGCTAAGTTATGAACCCGCGACTTGTAACTCTGATTTCTGGGCTAGTCCCTGAGCCTTTTCTCTATATTTTGGTTGCGTTGTGATCCCTATCATTTCTAGTTTTGATCCCTATAAGCCAAATTGGCTTTTACGTAATTTGGTTTCTAGGCAAGCTTTTTAAGCTTTAACAATGGTGGTTTGTGTACAACCACTACTTTGGGCTATTTTTGGAACCTAATCTCACCCTAAATTATAATACAACAACTTCAGGGACCATTCATGCAAGTTTTAGAGCTTAACAGTGTCTTTCCATGCTAAAACAAATCTAGAGAGAGAAAGTAGATTTTTGAGATTTACCTTCCATGGTTGTCTCATTTTCTGTCTTTGATCCTCAAGCCCTCTAATTCACTGTCTTGCTACTGCTTCCTTCCTTGCATGCAACATGCAATGAGGGCTTCACCTCCCTCTCTTCACAAACTCCTCTCTCTTTCTCTCTCTTCACGACCTCCCTCTCTTTCTAAGTTTCTCTCTCTACCCGAGCACACACCCACACACTTCACTTCTGAATTTCCATCCCACATACGCAAGCTCTGATAAATATACATCATATATTTTATTTTACCTATGTTTGATTTGATTTGTATGAAACCTAATTGGTGGGTGTGGTGGTCCAATGAAAGGCTGACACCTCATTTTTTATGTTCTGAATTTAAGCATTCCATGGTATATAAATATATATCTTATGTATATTAAAGCACAAAAGTGCTTATGGCCAAGTGGTTAACTTTTTGGGAATAAGTCCCATACTCTGTTTGATCTAGGGATCAATTCCCATGTCTAACCCTTTTTGCCTCTTTTGGCCATTTTTTTTTTATCCTATGCCTTGTTTGGAAATTCAAAATTGTAATATCCCGACCCGGGATACGTCACGTATACCGAGGTAGGTCGGTTAAAACATGTAACTTAAACGATAAGATATGAATGTCATAGTATTCTCATGGAAATGAAAGACTGGAGACTGTAATCACGGAAATGAATGACCAAGGCTGGGTAACACCCGAGCATCACAGGGCATTGCATCGAAATGCGTGCATGCACGCATTCCCATGCATGCATACGTGAATGTAGATACGTAGCTTGATTGAAATCAGTGTATGCAAATATGATTTAAAATAGAATTAGACCTCCACATATGCATGTATATACATGTATAAAAAAAGTGTATTTCATGTGTATATATGTATAATATATAATGTATTATACATGTATGATGTAATTATGTATATATGTATATTTACATAAGAAACAAAAAGAAAGGAAAAAGGAAAAAGGGGAACTGCCTTGGGCAGTATGCAAGCACCAAAGAGAGTGTGTGTGTCGGCTATGGGAGAAATGGGTGTGTTATATATATATATATAATATGATATATATATATATATATATATATATATACATAAGTGCCCAACAAGTCTCCAAGCCATTTAATGCAAAGGTTGCATTTGGCAGAGAGAGCACAGGTTCTGGGTCAAGGAAAGAGGCCATAGAAGGGGGAGGAACCGAGAGAGAGAGAGAGAGAGAAGAGAGAGAGGCGGTGGAAACTCTCTCTACAAATATAAGCCTACGGGTGTGGGTTTAAAGGCACAAACAAGACCAAAGTTGAGAGAACATCTTGGCAAAGGATTCAGGAGCATAAATAGGAAAGTTGGAAGGTCACAGTGGGCTAAATCCGAACACCCAGGTGAGTGGTTTTAATTCTGTTTTTACAATTTAAAGCATGAAGCTTGTATGTAATTATATGGTCTAAACAAGCATGAAATATAGGTTTTAATGCAAAAAGAATCATGAAAAACGGTTGAGAAACCATGGAGAAATATGGAGTTGCAGGTTTCATGGATAATTTCGGGTTCCATGAATTCATGCTTAAAACCTTGATGTTTGTTTATGAAAATAGTCCTTAGAGGTGCAGGAAACCATTTCTAATGGATTAGGGTCAAAACAGTGTACAAATAGTCACGAAATAGGAAGGATATGGGTCACCGGAAAGTCGGCCGGAGATCCTTAGGCTCTATTTCGTGAAGTTATGAAGGGATTTAAAGGAAATGGAAAATGGATTTGAAATCCTTAGGAGAAGGGGAAGAAAATGACATTTAAAAAGGGCCGAAATCTCACCGGAAAATGGGTCACCGTCGCCGGAGAAGGTGACTGTGCACGCCGGAACCCTACCGGAGACGTGGGGAAGACGATCGGAAAAGCGTGGGGGCTATCGGGTCAAAACTGGGATGGATCCGGGTTCGGATCGGGTCGGTACCCGACCGGATATGAAACGGACCGAAGCTGTGTCGTTTTGGGTTTCTAATTAAATGGATTTGGGCATGTTTGGTTGCAGGAATAATAAATAGAAATTGGGTTTTGGGGATAACCGAAACAGGGATAAGGATAGGGAATTGGGTTATTGAAATCCGGTTCTTGAATGAAGGTGAACCGTTTGGTTCAGGGCAAGAGTGGACCGGTCTAGGGTTTTTAGGTCTGAACCAACTGGTTCAGACCGCAGCTTATGGGAATTATAAACCGGCCCCAAATAGTTTGGGAAATTTCACTGTTGCCCAAGTATAAAAAATTAATTAAATGTTAATTTTACAATAATGCCCCTATTCCAAAAAGAGGTCAAACGAAGTCCAAACGACACAAATGAATAGTCAAAACCTATTATCTCGGACGTTCTGAGTCCAATGGTGGGGTCCGTTTTACGAGACGGAACCCCGAAGGATAAAATACCGTAAAAGTGCAAAATGACTATTTTGCCCTTTTTTAGTACAAAAGTCCAAATGGAATTCCGCGAAAGCCTAAACCGACTTTCTTCGGCATTCCGGACTCAATGGTAAAGTCTAAAATAGTATTTGAAATACTTATGATAGAAAAGCATAAAATTTGATGAATAGCATTTATTCTGAAACGTATTCACTGATATATAGGGAACTCAAAAGGCAAGGGTATACTCACGGATTTCTAAGATAAAGGCACGATAGAGGTAAGTGGATCACTTTCTCTTACATGTGGTGTTCCCACAAGCCAAGTTTATTCTTTTACTGCCAAACTCGTACTCTTGAAAGTATTGATATCCTTGTGTTCCACTTTTCGATATTTTCTATCTTGTGGACATATTATTGACTGATGTATCACTGTATCATGTTTTACTGTGCTTTGAAAGCACCTATGTTATTGCTATCCACTTGTGATATTGTTCTATCTAGTGGACCTTGATTGATTTCTATATCATTGTTATCATGATTGAACCATGCCTTGAAAGGCCTACTACTGTATCCTCATTGAATGAATGATATTCCATTTTTATATTCTATGGAATTACTATGATCATGACATGTTTATGGACATGGGAGTTGTGCTCAGTCACAACAACCATCTGATGCTATCTGATTTAATGAGACCTACGGGTCAAGTCCGTGAACGGACAAATGGCAAATTATTGGAATTGACTGGGGGGTATGCCGGGCCCCAAAAGATCGAGGGTCTGCCGAGCCCTGAAACAGAATAACAGCATCTCTTATGATTAACAGAATTGATTGTTGAATGGCACTATTTCCTTATAATTCTTCAAGTCTCGAAAGACTTGCATTGATTGATTTGATTGAGATCGGTTCATTGTGGCAGTACTTCATTGTTGTTATATTTTCATTTTACACTATTACTTCTGATTGTGTATTGTGATTACCTTTCATTGGCCCTCGTGGCAATCATGTTTCATTGGCTATCACAGCATCTCCTTCCTTATGATTGGCTATCATTATCTATTCATGGATACACATTGATCATCGATACCAGTGTTGGAGATCTGTTTTACTTACTGAGCTTTGTAGCTCATTCCACCCCATTTACCCCATTTCAGGTGATGACGCTGCGAGACCCCAGTAGGAGTCTGAAAGCGTAGGGGGGGCATTTTGAAGCATTGTATCAGTCTATGTTAGTTCTCCCATGTATTCACCACCCCCGGGTGCTGGTTACGGTTTAGTTCTCATTTTGAATTTTGTAGAACTATGTCATGTATTAATAAGACTTCCGCTGTTTAATGTATTTAAAAAGACTTCCGCTGGATTACTGTAACTGATAAATGACTTCCGCTGTTTATTGTTTTAAATTTTTAGTACATTGCATATTAGTATTATGATACAGGAACGGAAAAAGTAGGGACGGCCTTCGGGTCGGCCCCGCGACACGAGATCCGCATAGGGTGGGTTTCGGGTCGTGACAGCTTGGTATCAGAGCTATAGGTTCGATAGTGAGTCATGGGAGATAGGACTAGAGTTAAGACTGCTAGATATGACTGACATTTATTTTTGTCTTACACATTGACTGGTTACTTCATTGATTCTTTCACTGGTTATTTCATTGGTTATCTCACTGGTTATCTCATTGGTTGGCTTCATTGATTCTATTCACAGTCATGGTAAACACGAGGCAAGGTCCGTTGCCTATGGATCGTTTAGAACAGCTAGAAAGAATGATGCGGACTATCATTGAAAGTCTGCCACAGATTCAGGCTGGTGCTAACCAACCAGCACAGCCAGTACAACAGGAGCAGCCTGTCAATGCAGGGAATCGTCCAGGAAACGAGCGAGATGCTGCATACTTATACGAGCGGTTTCAGAAAATGAAACCCCCGACTTTCGACGGTACAGGCGGAGCCACTATAGCTGAGGAGTGGTTACTAGAAATGAACAGGATCTTTAAAATCCTGATATGCACTGAAGTCCAAAAAGTGGCCTATGCCACATATATGCTCAAAGGAATGGCACACAAATGGTGGATGATAGAGGAAGATAAAGAGCCAGACATGAATTGGCAACGATTCACTGATATCTTCAACAAGAAGTACTTCTCCCAAGAAGTAAGAAATCGAAGGGTTGCAGAGTTCATGGTACTGCAACAGGGGGGAATGACAGTAGAGCAATACGAGGCCAAATTTACTGAGTTGGCCAGATTTGCCCCTGGTGCTATCAGTACCGAGGACTTGAAGGCTCGCAAATTTGAGGAAGGACTGAGGTGGCCTATTAAAGATAGACTGGTGTCCCATCGACTGACTACTTATGATGATGTAGTGGAGACAGCTCGAGTCATAGAAAGGAGTGGCGAGGAATTCGCCAAGAGAAAAGGAAACTTGAAGCAGAGCGGCAATCAGAAAAAGAGGCAAGGGCCTTCTACTTCAGAACATGGATCTACATTTACCAGACCTGGAGCCACATCACAGGCGACGGGATCGGGTCAGAAGAAACAAGGCAACAAAAAGGGGGCAGCCAAGTGCCCTCGTTGCAATAAGATCCATAAAGGCCAGTGTCTCAAGGACAGCAACGCTTGTTACTACTGTGGTCAGGAGGGAAATTTTGCAAGAGAATGTCCTCAGAAGGATCAGGCCATGCCCAGTATTGCTTCAGTAAAGGCACCAACCACTGGAACAGCACCACCTAGACCTCCAGCCCAAAGGAGTGGACAGGGGAACGTCCAGCAGCAGGCAGGACGGGTTTTCTCCCTTTTACCAGGAGACGTGCAGGCTACAACCTCTGTAGTCGCAGGTACTCTTTTAGTATGCTCACAGCCTGCTCATGTTTTATTTGACACTGGATCTACACATTCATTTATATCCCCTACATATGCTGCTAGACTGAACCTAGTAACAGAACCCTTAGGGTATTTACTGAATGTTTCTATACCATCGGGGAAATCATTGTTGGGGGATACCATGTATAGGAATTGTGGGATACAGATTGGGGATACACACTTATTGGCTGACCTTATACCTTTGGAAATTTGTGGATTCGATGTTATCCTTGGAATGGATTGGCTGGCTGCCAATTATGCTACGATAGACTGTATGGCCAAACGAGTTCTCATACGGAATCCACAGTTTCCGACAGTTGACTTTGAGGGGACAGGAGTGGCTTCCCCACCCTACTTTGTTTCCTCTATCCAAGCGAGGCGTCTGCTTCGAAAGGGATGCCACGGATTCTTATGTAGTGTTCAAGACACTAACTCTCAGCAGCCTGAGTTAGAAAATATTCCCATTGCTAGGGAATTTCTCGGAGTGTTCTTGGATGATCTTCCAGGAATGCCCATAGACAGAGAGATCGAGTTTTGTATCGACATATTGCCGGGCACTACTCCGATATCCAAGACTCCATATAGGATGGCACCGACAGAGCTGAAGGAGCTGAAGCTCCAGTTGCAGGAATTATTGGACAAGGGTTTCATACGACCCAGCTCGTCACCATGGGGTGCACCTGTATTGTTCGTAAAGAAAAAGGATGGAACTATGAGACTGTGTATCGACTATCGTGAGTTGAACAAAGTTACCATCCGGAACAGATATCCACTGCCCAGAGTGGATGATTTGTTCGACCAGTTGAAAGGGGCCCAGGTGTTCTCGAAGATCGATCTGAGGTCCGGTTATCATCAGTTGAAGGTCAGGCCCACTGACATTCAGAAGACAGCATTTAGAACACGGTATGGACACTACGAGTTCCTTGTTATGCCATTTGGGGTGACCAATGCCCCAGCTGCATTCATGGATATGATGAACCGTGTGTTCAAGCCGTACTTGGATGACTTCGTGATTGTGTTTATAGACGACATCTTGGTTTACTCTAAGAACCAGGAAGAACACGAGGTACATCTGAGGAGAGTGCTACAGAAGTTAGGGGAGCAGAAGTTGTATGCTAAGCTGAAGAAATGCGAATTCTGGCTTCCTAGTATAGCATTTCTGGGACACGTGATCAGTAAAGAGGGAATCTCTGTTGATTCCCAGAAGATCGAGGCAATCATGAATTGGCCTCAACCTACGAGTGTCACAGAGGTGCGAAGTTTCATGGGGTTAGCAGGCTACTATAGGAGATTTGTCCAGGACTTCTCCAAGATAGCTACGCCTATTACCAAACTGACCCGGAAAGGTGTTCCTTTTATATGGACAGAGGAGCAAGAAAAGAGTTTCCAAGAGCTGAAGAAGCGTCTGGTTACGGCTCCTATATTGACAGTGCCAGAAGGAACTGATGGTTTTGTGATTTATAGTGATGCTTCATACAAGGGCTTAGGGTGTGTGTTAATGCAGAACGGAAAAGTGGTAGCTTATGCTTCCCGACAGTTGAGACCCCACGAGGGGAATTATCCGACACATGACCTTGAGCTAGCAGCCATTGTCTTCGCTTTGAAGATATGGAGGCACTATCTATATGGAACCACGTGCGAAATCTTCACCGATCATAAGAGCCTCAAGTATCTGTTTACACAAAAGGAGCTCAATATGAGACAACGCCGTTGGTTGGAGTTATTAAAAGACTATGAGGTCAACATACAGTACCACCCAGGAAAGGCGAATGTGGTAGCTGACGCTCTGAGTCGGAAGTCATCAGGAAGTTTAGCTTTCCTGTTGACAACACAGACGGAATTACTGAAGGAATTGAACGACATGGAAATAGAGATAGTTCTGCCCAGTTCCAAGGCACTATGTGCCAACGTCACAGTCGGGTTGTCGATTGTGGACAAGATCAGGGGACAGCAGACTCAGGATGAGAAGTTGGCTAAGATTCTTCAAGGAATCAAGACAGGCATAGATTCCGAGTACACAGTGAGAGATGGGATATTGTATTATCAGGATAGGATCTGCGTACCCGATGTGCCTGAGATCAAGAAAGAGATTCTCGATGAGGCACACAGTTCGAAATTTGCCTTACATCCAGGAGGCACCAAAATGTATCACAATGTTAAGGATACTTATTGGTGGTCCGGGATGAAACGTCATATAGCTGAGTACATAGCACGATGTGCCAAGTGCCAGCAAATTAAGGTGGAACATCAGAAGCCTGGAGGACTTCTGCAGTCACTGCCCATTCCTGAATGGAAGTGGGAACACATCACGATGGACTTTGTGTCGGGATTGCCAAAGACAGTCAGGGGGAGTGACTCTATCTGGGTTATCGTGGACAGATTAACAAAGACAGCTCACTTCCTGGCAACCAAGACGACACAATATCTTCAGCGACTAGCTGAGCTATACATCAGAGAAATAGTTAGACTTCACGGAGTTCCAGTATCGATTGTTTCTGATAGGGACCCCCGGTTCGTATCACGATTCTGGAAAGGACTACAACAAGCTATGGGCACGGAACTGAGTCTTAGCACTGCGTATCATCCCGAGACCGACGGCCAGTCGGAGAGGACGATACAGACTTTAGAAGACTTACTGCGTTTTTGTGTCATAGACTTTGAAGGAAGTTGGGAAGATCAGTTGCCATTGGTCGAATTCACGTACAATAATAGCTATCAAGCTAGTATTGGTATGGCACCATATGAGGCATTATACGGCAGGAAGTGTCGATCACCACTATGTTGGACAGAGGTGGGAGAAAGGAGACTCTATGGGCCGGAGATAGTGGAACAGACCGCACAAAAGATACAACTGATCCGACAGCGTTTATTAGCAACTCAAAGTCGACAGAAAAGCTATGCAAATGTTCACCGACGAGACTTAGAGTTTGCGAAAGACGATTATGTGTACTTGAAAGTGTCACCCATGAAAGGGGTGGTCAGGTTTGGCAAGAGGGGAAAGCTTGGCCCCAGATACATTGGGCCATTCAGGATCACGAAGAGGGTTGGACCCGTAGCTTACGAGCTTGCCTTACCATCGGAGTTAGCACATGTTCACAATGTGTTTCATGTCTCGATGCTAAGGAAGTGTATACAGAGTGCAGATCAGGTGATCGAGCACGAACCGCTAGACGTCCAGGAAAATCTGAGTTACATAGAGCATCCAGTTCAGATTTTGGATCGTCGAGATCAGGTGCTACGGAACAAGACTATTCCATTAGTCAAAGTTCTGTGGAGGAATCACCGAATGGAAGAGGCTACTTGGGAGCGAGAAGATGATATGCGCGCCAAGTACCCGCATTTATTTTCATAGTAGTATATGCTAAGTTTGAGGACAAACTTATTTTTAAGGAGGTAAGAATGTAATATCCCGACCCGGGATACGTCACGTATACCGAGGTAGGTCGGTTAAAACATGTAACTTAAACGATAAGATATGAATGTCATAGTATTCTCATGGAAATGAAAGACTGGAGACTGTAATCACGGAAATGAATGACCAAGGCTGGGTAACACCCGAGCATCACAGATCATTGCATCGAAATGCGTGCATGCACGCATTCCCATGCATGCATACGTGAATGTAGATACGTAACTTGATTGAAATCAGTGTATGCAAATATGATTTAAAATAGAATTAGACCTCCACATATGCATGTATATACATGTATAAAAAAAGTGTATTTCATGTGTATATATGTATAATATATAATGTATTATACATGTATGATGTAATTATGTATATATGTATATTTACATAAGAAACAAAAAGAAAGGAAAAAGGAAAAAGGGGAACTGCCTTGGGCAGTATGCAAGCACCAAAGAGAGTGTGTGTGTCGGCTATGGGAGAAATGGGTGTGTTATATATATATATATAATATGATATATATATATATATATACATAAGTGCCCAACAAGTCTCCAAGCCATTTAATGCAAAGGTTGCATTTGGCAGAGAGAGCACAGGTTCTGGGTCAAGGAAAGAGGCCATAGAAGGGGGAGGAACCGAGAGAGAGAGAGAGAGAAAAGAGAGAGAGGCGGTGGAAACTCTCTCTACAAATATAAGCCTACGGGTGTGGGTTTAAAGGCACAAACAAGACCAAAGTTGAGAGAACATCTTGGCAAAGGATTCAGGAGCATAAATAGGAAAGTTGGAAGGTCACAGTGGGCTAAATCCGAACACCCAGGTGAGTGGTTTTAATTCTGTTTTTACAATTTAAAGCATGAAGCTTGTATGTAATTATATGGTCTAAACAAGCATGAAATATAGGTTTTAATGCAAAAAGAATCATGAAAAACGGTTGAGAAACCATGGAGAAATATGGAGTTGCAGGTTTCATGGATAATTTCGGGTTCCATGAATTCATGCTTAAAACCTTGATGTTTGTTTATGAAAATAGTCCTTAGAGGTGCAGGAAACCATTTCTAATGGATTAGGGTCAAAACAGTGTACAAATAGTCACGAAATAGGAAGGATATGGGTCACCGGAAAGTCGGCCGGAGATCCTTAGGCTCTATTTCGTGAAGTTATGAAGGGATTTAAAGGAAATGGAAAATGGATTTGAAATCCTTAGGAGAAGGGGAAGAAAATGACATTTAAAAAGGGCCGAAATCTCACCGGAAAATGGGTCACCGTCGCCGGAGAAGGTGACTGTGCACGCCGGAACCCTACCGGAGACGTGGGGAAGACGATCGGAAAAGCGTGGGGGCTATCGGGTCAAAACTGGGATGGATCCGGGTTCGGATCGGGTCGGTACCCGACCGGATATGAAACGGACCGAAGCTGTGTCGTTTTGGGTTTCTAATTAAATGGATTTGGGCATGTTTGGTTGCAGGAATAATAAATAGAAATTGGGTTTTGGGGATAACCGAAACAGGGATAAGGATAGGGAATTGGGTTATTGAAATCCGGTTCTTGAATGAAGGTGAACCGTTTGGTTCAGGGCAAGAGTGGACCGGTCTAGGGTTTTTAGGTCTGAACCAACTGGTTCAGACCGCAGCTTATGGGAATTATAAACCGGCCCCAAATAGTTTGGGAAATTTCACTGTTGCCCAAGTATAAAAAATTAATTAAATGTTAATTTTACAATAATGCCCCTATTCCAAAAAGAGGTCAAACGAAGTCCAAACGACACAAATGAATAGTCAAAACCTATTATCTCGGACGTTCTGAGTCCAATGGTGGGATCCGTTTTACGAGACGGAACCCCGAAGGATAAAATACCGTAAAAGTGCAAAATGACTATTTTGCCCTTTTTTAGTACAAAAGTCCAAATGGAATTCCGCGAAAGCCTAAACCGACTTTCTTCGGCATTCCGGACTCAATGGTAAAGCCTAAAATAGTATTTGAAATACTTATGATAGAAAAGCATAAAATTTGATGAATAGCATTTATTCTGAAACGTATTCACTGATATATAGGGAACTCAAAAGGCAAGGGTATACTCACGGATTTCTAAGATAAAGGCACGATAGAGGTAAGTGGATCACTTTCTCTTACATGTGGTGTTCCCACAAGCCAAGTTTATTCTTTTACTGCCAAACTCGTACTCTTGAAAGTATTGATATCCTTGTGTTCCACTTTTTGATATTTTCTATCTTGTGGACATATTATTGACTGATGTATCACTGTATCATGTTTTACTGTGCTTTGAAAGCACCTATGTTATTGCTATCCACTTGTGATATTGTTCTATCTAGTGGACCTTGATTGATTTCTATATCATTGTTATCATGATTGAACCATGCCTTGAAAGGCCTACTACTGTATCCTCATTGAATGAATGATATTCCATTTTTATATTCTATGGAATTACTATGATCATGACATGTTTATGGACACGGGAGTTGTGCTCAGTCACAACAACCATCTGATGCTATCTGATTTAATGAGACCTACGGGTCAAGTCCGTGAACGGACAAATGGCAAATTATTGGAATTGACTGGGGGGTATGCCGGGCCCCAAAAGATCGAGGGTCTGCCGAGCCCTGAAACAGAATAACAGCATCTCTTATGATTAACAGAATTGATTGTTGAATGGCACTATTTCCTTATAATTCTTCAAGTCTCGAAAGACTTGCATTGATTGATTTGATTGAGATCGGTTCATTGTGGCAGTACTTCATTGTTGTTATATTTTCATTTTACACTATTACTTCTGATTGTGTATTGTGATTACCTTTCATTGGCCCTCGTGGCAATCATGTTTCATTGGCTATCACAGCATCTCCTTCCTTATGATTGGCTATCATTATCTATTCATGGATACACATTGATCATCGATACCAGTGTTGGAGATCTGTTTTACTTACTGAGCTTTGTAGCTCATTCCACCCCATTTACCCCATTTCAGGTGATGACGCTGCGAGACCCCAGTAGGAGTCTGAAAGCGTAGGGGGGGCATTTTGAAGCATTGTATCAGTCTATGTTAGTTCTCCCATGTATTCACCACCCCCGGGTGCTGGTTATGGTTTAGTTCTCATTTTGAATTTTGTAGAACTATGTCATGTATTAATAAGACTTCCGCTGTTTAATGTATTTAAAAAGACTTCCGCTGGATTACTGTAACTGATAAATGACTTCCGCTGTTTATTGTTTTAAATTTTTAGTACATTGCATATTAGTATTATGATACAGGAACGGAAAAAGTAGGGACGGCCTTCGGGTCGGCCCCGCGACACGAGATCCGCATAGGGTGGGTTTCGGGTCGTGACAAAAATGCATATTTTGGCTTCTTACCTCATATCTTTCTTTTTATTTCTCTTTTTGCAAAGCGGTTTCCTTTAGTAGTTTCCTACCAGGTTGGCCTCGATATTCTAAGCTTCGCACTGTATCCATTTTCCTCGCGGTTCCTGAGGTTTGTTAATCTTATAATTACGATATTTTGAATTTTACTCCAAGCGATATTGCTTCTTCGTGTATTTAATCCTTTCACTTAGTCCATCATAATTATCGGGAAGTCCCGATAAATTTTCTTAATCATTCTCTATTTTGTTTCTAATTAATAATTAGCGAACTAATTATTAATTAATTAGGTCGAGGTGTTACACTCTCGGCATTTCATTTGTCTTTGGGCATATTAGGGATAATTTTGTAATTTACACTTTCACGTGTCTTAATTTTTTGGGACTTAATTTCACCAATCGGACTCCACCATTGAGTTCAGAATGCCCGAATTAGTAGAAATACACTATTTATTTATTTTATTCCGACTTCGTTTAACTTCTTTAGTGTCCAAGGGTAAAATGGTCATTTTACCCAATTAATAAAATAATTAAATATTTTATTTTATTATTTTTTAGGGGCTTATTTGAATTAATTTTCCAAATCTTGGGCCAAAATAGAATTATTCAAAAGTTAGGGGCCAAACCGTAAATTATAAAAGTTCTGGTTTTATTTATTTTATTTAAATCCTTGAACCAAAGGGTTCAAGGGTAAAAACTGTAACACCCCAGACTTAATTATTAAATTATGTAATGAAAAACTCTTTCTGAAATCTGATCTGGCATTTAACTGTTTAAAATCAACTATTTAACACTGACCAAACCCATGTTAGCAAATGCTAAAAATTCTGAGAAACTGATTACTGTCACTGAACCCTTGGACACTGAAGCTAACCTAACTAGGAGCTGACTGAAAGAAACCGCGTCGAAAAATAAGCTACAGAATGAAAGTTAGGAAGAAAACAGTGAAACTGCATTAATGCGCAGCCAAACAGGGCCTAAGCCCGAAATATGGGGAAAAGACCAAAAATGTGGCCAAGAGGATTTGATCCCTTGACCAACCTAGGCAGAATTTGGGTTACCAAAAATTTACCAACTAAGCTAAGAGCACCTTTGTGCATATATATGCAAAGATATATATTTAAATAGTAATCATATTTGGCCTCTCCCCAAAGTGACCAATAGCCATGCATGCAACACATCAGCATGCATCACCCTATGCTATAGCCATCATGCCTATCCCACCATGATTACATCTCCTCCCAACCAAAATGCATGCAAATCCATCATGCACTTAGGGAGATGAAACATCAAGTAAAAATCTGATTTACATGATCTCCATATATGCAATGGAGGGAAAAACAGATCTGCAAAAATGACCCTGTAAACTGATATTGAGAGATATCCTGTATACTGATTTTTAGAGAGAGAATCCTAGAGAGAGAGAGATAGCTTGAATGTGGGGCTTGACCATTGAAGGAGCAATAGAAAGGAGCTAAGGACTGGGAGTGCACGGAGGGATCAAAGCCAACTTGTTGCAGTTTCTGTTTGAGCACAGCCAGTGAGGGAGACCACTGTACGAAGGTCAGTTGTCCAAAATTTTCTGAAATTTTTCCTCTTTAATTTGGCTACTGTTTTATAGCTTTTTAGGATTGTTAATGCATGTATCATGTTTAGACCATAAAATCTGGATCGATTTGGAACTTTTGGACCATCAGAACTGCCCAAACCACTAACCCGTAAGCAAACCGCCATTGTTGAACCTTGAGGTTGCAGGTCTGATCCGACCTCAACCAACCGAGCTTTTAATGGTCAATACAAGAAGTAGAACACTCTAGGACCTTGAAAAACACCATCCGCGACCTAGAAACCTAGGTTTAAGCCCTCAAAATCGACATTATCCTTTTCGGCCCAAAAATCAACTCTCAACATTTGACCACTAAATTGAGATTAAACGATTGGGAATTGAAGATCATGTTAAGAGGGTCACGGAGGACCAAACCCCGTGCAAAATGGTCGAGAAACCAGGCCGTATGGACCGACTGTAACTCCCACGATAATCGGCTAGAACAGTCCCCCATCGTTGAGTTTGATGCTTGAAACCGATGCCAAACGAATGGTCTTACACCCAGAATCCTTTTAGAACAAAAACCAGTAAAAATCGATGCATAAAACCCCACGAAATTGAAGGAGAAATTTCTGAAATTTCTAGGGCAACAGTAGCCCTATACGGGTAGGGACGATGAACAGTAACGGGTCATGGATCGGGTCTTCGGGTCGGGCCCCGACCCGAGTAAGAAACGGATATAACCCATAAACCAAGCTGCGTCGTTTTGTTACTGTTAAATTTAAATTTTAAATTGTAGGGCTGATGTCAGCCTGACGTCAGCACATTTCCCTGAACCGGTTAGAACCGGATTGGACCGGTCCGGTTCAATTGCTTAAGGACTGAACCCTTTGGTTCAGTTCAAACCTTTTGGAAAAATTGCAAACCAACCCCCAACAGTTCTGAATATTACACTGTGGCCCAGATTCTGATATTTTATTTCATTTATACCCTTGATAATTTAATAAATAATAAATTAAATTATTTAATTAATTTATTAATTAAATAAAAATGACCAAATTACCCCTAGGTCATAAATAGGTCAAATGAAGTCCAAATAAGTCAAATGAATAGTGTATTTTCACTATTTCAACCATTCCGGACTCAATGGTGGAGTCCGATTTGGGAAATTAAGTCCCGAAAAATACAAACACGTAGGAGTAAATGACCATACTGCCCCTGATGATACCCGAACCCAAATACAACTAAAGGGTAGTCTATTTTGACTATGTCAGACATTCCGGACTTAACGGTGAGGTCCGTATTAGCAGATAAAGTGCCGAAAAATACAACACACGAAATTACCAAACTGCCCCTGACACTGTTTAGAACCCAAACAAAGTCCGATTGAAATGAAACTGAAAACAATAGAAACCCTGACACGTATGGGACTGTACACGTGATCGGATGACGAATCGGAGTCAAACTTCACAACTGTGAAATGACCAAAATACCCCTAGCCCTGTATCAAGTTAGATAACATCCGAATGAACTAAGAACTAACCCAATGAAAACTTAAATAATTTCATGACCGGACTGCCTAGAGGTAGTACACGTCCTAACATCTTGGGATTTTGCTATAGGATAAAAAACTCAAGCCAGTCATGGAAGGGAAAAACAAGAAATTTACCATTATGTCTAAAGCCGAAAGACTAGCTGACAAGAAGCAACAGGAGTTCATGCGACAACTATTGTGGCAACAAAAGATTATCGAACGGCACATAAGGATAGCCAAAACAACCGAGATAGTCTCCGTTCGACCGTTTATATACAAAATGCCTACCAAGGCAATGATCGCCGAGGCTAAATTAAAGAAACAGGAAGACACGGAAACCCTGAAAGAGTGGGTGCAAAGGTGAATTTCAATTATCATAAAAACACACAGACAGCGAGATAGTCTAACTCAAGTTGAATTTTGAATAAAAATAAACCAAGTTAAGATTCATGTGAGATTTACGAAATGTTCATAAATTTTCTAGGATAAAGAAGGATAAGAAGAAGAGAAAGGCTTCTCAGTTAAGTCCCGTTACCGCACAAGGTGAGTAACCTAGACTCCTGAATTGGTGTATAAGTACACCGTCTAGTTATTGTATTTTTAAAAACTGTACTGTACTGTTCCTACTAATATACTGTCTTTCATGCTTCTACTCAATGCATGACTATATTTTACCCTGTTCGATTTCACTGTTCCGTATTGAAATGAAATTATCCTTGTTTTACTAAAAGAACAACTGACTCATGGTACCAAATTCAGTCTTGAAGACTATATGAGCATGTTGCACTGTTTAAATTGTGCATACTGTACTGTTATCCTATTATATTGTTCTGCTCCGCTCATTATTGAACTGTTCTGTTGCTCTGATGTTTTGACTGTATCCCTATTTTTTTTTAAATATTGTTCAAATATACAGATTTAACTTTATCCTCTGAAATGCCTAATTCAACCACCTGTTTTATAAACAACAATGGTTTGAAACCCATGACAGGGGACCCGTGTTACTCACTGGGCTTTTTAAAGCTCACCCCTTCCCTAACATTTTTCAGGTGAGGGACCCAGCAATCAGGATTAGCGGGTTGGAGACCCGGAGCACTATTTTGAAGAACTCACGAATTAACCATTTTTGTACCTAACTCCATTTTTGAATATGATGTACTGAAACCTAAGACTCGTATCTTTTGTAGGACAATGATGTAATAGTTAACCATGGATGTATTAATGGCTCTGCCAAGGTGTTATGCATTCCCTTAGTTCCGCTGCAACTTATAATTATTTGAATGCATTGTACTTGGATGTTACTGATGAATGGCCTGTGGTTAGGATTACCATCGGCATTTTGATTTCAAAAAAAAAAAAACCGATGGGTGCCTAACTGGCCGGTTGCATGCCCCTAATCTGCACAGGGTGGGTAAGGGGGATGTGACAAAAACCCTAGACCGGTCCAAGCTTCACTTGAACCAGCTGGTTCAGGTTTCCTCAAAGAACCAAATTAGATATCCCACCTGATCCCTTTATCCACGGTCGAGTTATCCCATATTCCTATTTCAATTTCTTATGGCTGTAACCAAACAGCCCCAAATCAATTTAAAATCAAAACTCTTTCCCCACAAAATGGTGTCGCACACCGCAACCCATGCGCGTGCGGTCGGGCGGGTCTGACTCAACTCGAACCACCCGACCCGACCCGTCAATCAATCAGGTTCATCTTCTTCACGTTACTTTCCAGCGACGGCGACGGTTTCCGGAAAGCTTTTCATGCTTCCAAAAATATGGAAATGCTTCATTTTTTTTCCACGATTCCATTTTTCTGACCAAACCAGACTTTGGGCAACCCGACGATCATCGAACAGCCATTTCTAGTGGCTGCTCAGCCAAGAAACCCAATTTTCTGGCGACTTTTGTTTTAGTTTTTCTCACTGTTTTTGTAACACCCCGACCGGATTAATAATAACTAAGTCACTAATTTTTAATTAGTGACCTTAAAAGAAATGATTAAGGAATTTAAGTGGGAAACAAACGACAATTCCGAAAAAATAGTTCCAAGACCTTAAGTAATGAGGTTAATTCCGAAGAAAAATAATCTATGGCTACGATTTATCAAATCAAAATATGAAAGAGTAAATATTAAATCACAAAGTGCAAATAATACAAAAAAGTTAAAATAAATAAATTAAATGCCAAACAAGGCATAAGGGGGAAAAATAGCAAAAAGGGAACCAAATTGTGAGGCCAAGGGGTTTTAAACCCTTGACCCAAAAAAGGGTAAAGTTTTAAAGCCCAAAAAGAATACCACTTGGGCTGCCCACTTTTTATGTCTTATATTTCAAGTTATATGTATATATGTATAAAGTAACAAGGCCCTACCTCCCACATGCAACCAAAAGAATTCTTTGAAAATGAAAACAATAAAATAGTAGGTGATATGATTATAAGTGTTGCGTGTGGGTAACCTCAAAATCAAAAATCAGAAGTGTGATATGATGTAGAGAGAGAGTCTAAAGAAAGAGTAGAGAGAGAGAGAAACCTAGAGAGAGAAAGTGAGAGAGGAAGAAGAAGGAAAGGGATGTGTGCATGGCTGCCTGTCCTAAAGGAGATCACGATCCAAACAAGAAAAGGAAGAAGGGGCATCCACTGTAGGGTAAAATTCTAACTCACCATTTCTTTTTCTCTCTCTAGAAATTTCTCATGCATACAACTGTTTTGAGTTTTCTTTTGGCATGCATGACTTTAAAACAGTGCCTTATGTGAGGGAAGATAACAAGAAGCCAAGTTAGGATAGTCGAACGGCCCTAAAACACCAAAAACAGTGCACATCAGCCATTAAAGGACCTCCAAGGTGCAGGTCTGAACTTACCCACTAGGAACTAATTTTTAAGGGTTGGAACTTAAACTGGATGATGTGGGGTTTTCATTGCAACAAAAACCAGACCAAATGGCTAAGAAACGAGTCCTAAAACGAGCATTGCAGGTCTCAAGTTGTGAAGCCATTTCCACAAAACTACACCAAAACCTGATTTTAGGAGTTGGGGCTTGAACCCCATGATGAAGGGACCCTAACGGAGAAGACCCCATGAAATTTGGGTCAAAAACGAACACACATGACCGAGTTGCAGGTCGCGACTATCCCTCTCACCGTGGCTTCTAGGGCCTGTTTTGAGGCTTGAAACCAATGTCAAACTATTTCCCTCAGCCGCAGTAGTCAATACCACCCAAAAATAGAGAAAAAATCAACCCTGAAATGCATGAAATTGAAAAGATTTAAAATCGGGAATTAGGCCAACACGGGGGAAGAAGAAGAAGGGAAGAAGATGAACAGTACGGGCCGGCCTTTGGGTCAGGACCCGACCTGTCGCATAAATGGGTTTAAATGAAACTACGTCGTTTGGATAAAAGGATTTTAAATTTTAAAATGTAGAGCTAACGTCATCATGACGTCATCTTTATGCATTGAACCGGCCGAACCGGTTGGTTTAGTGAAATAGTGGACCGGTTCAGTTACAAATCAACTGAACCCTTTGGTTTATTTTAAAAGTTTTAAAGAATTGCAATTGAACCCCCACTGTTTGAGAAAATATTACTAAGGCCCAAAGTCTTAAAGAATTATTTCAAATAAGCCCCTGGAAAAATAAATAATTAATAAAATAATTTATTTAATTATTTTATTAATTGGGTAAAATTACTGTTTTACCCTTGGGCACTAAATCAGGCAAACGAATTTCAAATAAAATAAATGAATAGTGTATTTTGACTGTTTTGGACGTTCTGGACCTAATGGAGAGGTCCGTTTCCCGAGATGAGACTCCGCAAAATTTAGACACGTTGATGTATAAATTACCAAAATGCCCCTAATACAATACGAAGCCCAAATGAAGTCCAAATTGGACGAAATTGACACCAATAGAAGCCCAAATATTTTTGAGCTTGCATATATGATTAAATAATGATTTGGGGTTAGAACATCATAAAATTTAAATGACCGATGTGTCCCTATGATCAAAAGCAAATACCAAACGAAGTCCAAAAGACCTAAAAATTTACGTATAAGATATGTAAAATATTCTGAGGACCATGATAGGTCCGGGTCAAGAAAAATAAATTACCATTTTGCCCTACATATGCCTGAAGCCAAATAAAAAGTCGAGAAGGCCTAAATTGACTTTGTTCGACATTCCGAATCCAACGGTGAGGTCCAAAATACCAAAATAGGTACTGAGAAATAAGTCATGTGAAAAATAAAAATTTATTAAATCACCACAAGTAGACAGGTAAGACCAATCCTAGGAAATTAGGATACGTCAGGTCTAAGATTAAACTGAAGAGCATCAATTAGAGATGATTTGAAGTAAATAAGGAATTAATTGAAGTCTTGATGAATTTGATTTTAGGAACTACAAAGGAAAGAGAAAAGCACATCAATAGCGCCAACCCAGACGTATAAGGTGAGTAACCTTGCATTTGAAGTGGAGATTCAATTCCACGGATTTGAATGATGTTTTAAATATCAAATTCAGTCTTTATACGATTCCTGTTTAAAATATTCTGTTATGACATGCTCATTAAATGTTTTTATATACAGTTCCTTTCTTTGAAATATTTAGCATGCCTGAGTAAAATGCTAATTCCCTTAAATATTCTGAATTTGATTATTCCAAGTATTTGAAGATCCTATCATGAACGTCATGTTTTAAATACTCATGAAAAGTATCTATTTGAAGAAGCCATGTGATAAATGCTTTACAAGATAACAACGAAATGCCACATAATCAGGATTTTGGGTTTCTTCGAAACTCAATTGCCCTGTCGTGTGAAATGTCGCATAGTCAGGATTTTGGGTTTCTTCGGAACTCAATTGACCTAACATGTGAAATGCCCGATAGTAAGATCTAATCCCCCAGGCTAATGAGATCGTAGCATTGCAGTAAAATGGGAGTCTGGTTCGAAACAGATTCCACCTAATTAAAGAGAAAAGATGACAAATGTTTTTGGAATGGAAGCAGGTTTTACCCCCATTTTCCTATGCATGTTTATATGTTTTGAACTAACGCTTTTGGAAATGGAAGCAGGTTTTTACCCCCATTTTTCCCTATGCATGTTTATATGTTTGAAGTGCATATACTTAATTTAAAGAAATGTATGTTTAGGCTTGAATACTTTAAATGTTTCAAAGCTATTTGTTATGAAGAATGCATATGCTCTATGTTCAAAGTATACGAGCAATTGGTAGTGAGTATTTTATAAACTCTCATGTGTGAAACTACTGCCAATTGAAAACCCATGACAAATGCAAGGAATTACTCATTGGGCTTTTCGAAGCTCACCCCATTCCCTAACATTTTTCAGGTACTGACGATGAGTGGGACCCGTGCTCTATTTTGGGATAATGACTAATGGCTATATAGGATTATGGACTTTTGGAAGTAGTTAGAATCTGTAGTTGGATAGATTATGATGTAATAGACTTTGGACAATATGTACTTAAGCCCTAGAGGCATTCGAGTATGTAATATGTATAAAACCTTAGAACTTTTATTTATGCTCTGAATATATTATCATGTGTATCGCTATGAAGAGCGGCAGTACCGGACGGATGTGCGAAAGTTTTAAATAAGAAAAAAAAAAGTTTTTCATGCTTCCGTAAACCAAGACCACGCCGCCATCCGATACTGTTGCTTATGTGAGCCTTGCCCTAAGGCCTCCGGGCTGAAGGGTGGCGGTCGCGATACGAGATCTACACAGGGTAGGTTTCGGGTCGTGACAGTTTTGACACCCGTTTTTAACATGTTTTATATCAAAATGACTTTAGAGGCCTCAATAATTCATTTGGGTTTGTTTTCAGCTTCAAACAGGGCACTTTTCTTCCACCTAACATTTTTACCACCTTTCTCTCTCTACATTTTCTCTCGCATTTCTCCACAAAAAAACCTCCCATTTCTTCCTAAATTCATCATTTTTCTTACTCTTTTAAACCCTATGGTTCTTTAGGTGTTTAGTATTAGTTTCCAAAAAAAAAAAATAGTAAACACAGTAAGAAGATACATAGACGAAAAATGGGAAAAAGGTTTACTTCTTTTCGCCCTTCTTGCCTCGGATCTCCTTTCTTCCTCTTCTTCTTCTCCTCCTCCTTACTCTCAGCACTTCTTCTCTCTCTCTCTCTCTCTCTCTCTCTCTCTCTGTGTTTTTGGTATGGCCGAATGGCTTGTGTGTGTGTGTACATATATATATATATATATATTCAAGTCAGCTTTTCACCACCTGCTTTGTACTGCCCCTCTAGATCACACGTACACACATATCTATTTTTATATTTCCTAGGGTCATACTGCTCAACAGCTTTTACAAATACATACATACATATATATATATATATATACATTATATGATTTTTTTATTTTTTATTTTTATTTTTTGTTCTACATTATTCTCTTTATGCACATATATATCATATACAACATATATCACAAAATGGTTGGTAACCCAAATGGTATTTTTTGGGACTTAAATGCTTTATTAGCCTTGGTCAAGGGTTCAAAACCCATCCATTTCGTTTTTGGCATTTTTGCTATGTTTTGCCTTAAGGCTTTGTTTGGCAATTAGAAATACATATTTTGACTCTTTACTTTTTATCTCTCTTTTTACTTCTCTTTTTGCAAAACGGTTTCTTTTAGTAGTTTCCTATCCGATTGGCTTTGATATTCTAAGCTTCACATCGTATCTATTTTTCTCGCGGTTCTCTAAGCATGTTAATTTCGTAATTACAATATTCGAATTTTTCTCCAAATGATTAGATTAAAATATTATTTGCTTCTTCATGTATTTGAAATTATTACTCATTCCTTCATGTATTGATTTTATAAGCCGTAGCCCTAGATTATTTTTCCCAAAGTCGACCTCATTAATTAGGGTCTTGGCATTTTTGAAATTATTATTTATTTTTTGATTAAATTTTCTTAATTATTTTATTAAGGGTCACTAATTAATAATTAGCGACCTAATTACTATTTAATCGGGTCAGGGTGTTACATCCTTCCCTCCTTAAAATGAGTTTTGTCCTCAAAACTCAACTACTCATATAACTTAATAGTATTTACTCGTATCACTCCTTGCTTCTAAATCACTAACATACGATTTCTAATTCCTGATGTCACATACTGGATTCATGTCTCCCAACGATCTAAGGATTTCCTCGATATGGTTGGATAAGGTAGCACTGCGTGTTTCTCAGTTTCCTTAGTCATATGATAAGGCGGTCATTCCGTACCGGTAACAGAGGTCCTGATAGCAAACTAGTAACTGCCGAAATCCTCCATTTCTCTTTTATCCTTCTACAATCATAGTTATCCACTTTCATAGTTTACGTTTACTTCTAATCTTCATACTCTATTCCTTTTACTCTACTGCGGGTCCCATACCCCGCCTTCTTATCAGATCATATATTTCAGAATATTTACTTCACTTACCGCGGGTCCCATACCCCGCCTTCATATTGAATCATGTATTTCAGAATATTTACTTCACCTACTGCGGGTCCCATAACCCGTCTTCCTATCAGATCATGTACTTCAGAATATTTACTTCACCTACCACGGCTCCCATACCCCGTCGTCATATCAAATCATGTACTTCAAAATATTTACTTCACCTACCGCGGGTCCCATACCCCGTATTCCTATCAGATCATGTACTTTAGAATATTTACTTCACGTACCACGGGTCCCATACCCCGCCTTCCTATAAGATCATGTACTTCAGAATATTTACTTCACGTATCCATAGGTCCCATACCCGCCTTCCTATCAGATCATGTACTTTAGAACATTTACTTCATGTATCCGCAGGTCTCATAGCCTCGCCTTCTAATCACGTACTTTAGAACACTTACTTCATATTAATGCGGGTCCCATACCGCGCCTTTAGATCACGTACTTCATGTTAATACGAGTCCCATACCCCGCCTTCAAATCTAATCATACACTTCGCCTAGGTCTCCCTTAATAGCTTATCTGCTACTTTTAATTTTTTAAGTAGCCTAGGACCTACCTAACATATAGTTTCGTTGCTAATCCTTCTAGTGTCATTCAATTATTTTAAGTCAACTTGGAGCTCTGATACCACTCTGTCATGACCCTGAAACCCACCCCGTGCGGATTAAGAGATTTACGACCGTCTGTCCGCTTTCGTCCATGGGCCGTCAGCGGACTCTGTAAGCGTCGCCGCCGGATGGCAGGTGCGATGCAACTAGGATTGGAAATTGTGGAAGCGTGAAAAACTTCTTCTTTATTTTTCGCACGCCCGTCCGGTACTGTCGCTTCTTCTTCTTCGGAGCGGTAAACAAATATCATACATTCAGAGCATACTAAAAATTTTTAAAGTTATACATCATTATATGTCCAATTGCCTCTTGTGCTTAATTACATAACTGTTTCAAAATTCCTACAACAAAATTTGACCAGCTATAGGTCCTATTACCTCCAAAAATCCCCTGATCATAGTGGAGCTGCCAATCACAAATACTAAAATTGGGCAAGGCTCCCATCCATCATCATCACCTAAAAAATGTTGGGATAATAGGGTGAGCTTCAACAAGCCTAGTAAGTAACTCCAGTACCTTGTCATGGGTTTTCAACTGGTAGTGGGTTAGTTTAAGAGAGAGTTCATATAAACATACACTACCAATTATACATATACTTTAAATACAAAATATAGAATTCTTAAAAACAGATAGCATGAAGCATTAAAGGCATTCAGGCCAAGCACATACTTTTTCAAATACAGGATATAGGAAGCTTCAAAACACATAACACGAAGCATTTTAAAGCATTCGAGTAAAACAACTATTTCACGTATGCAAGTACAAAGATCTTTAAAAAGAACACGTAACACGAAGCATTTAAAAGCATCGAGTGAGGCATTAAATATGCAATAGAATCTTGTAACACGTACAAAATGACCATTTGGTGGCCCTAAATGTATAAAACATTTACTTGTAAACAGGATGCATAAAATTCTTTTTCTTGTATATGACCCTTTGTTATTTTAAAAACTGGGTCATTTCCTTTAAAACAAATACTTCTTCATATAAATGGGGGTTTTTGAAAGCCTTATGCCATTTCTTGTGAAAATATGAAAACTTTGTTCATGAATTCATTTCATGTCATTACGTTTAGAGATGGGGGATCAGATTCTGCTACCATTTATGCACACATTCATCTTATCACTTTGATTAGGTGGAAATCTGTTTCGAACCTGACTCCAATTTTACTTCACGTTGAGATATCTCATGCCTGGGGGATCAGATCCTGCTACCTGGCATTCTTCATGTCAATTGAGTTTCGAAGGAACCCAATATCTCTCGTAGTGCTTATGCACAATTTATCTTGCATTACCAATTCACACATGGGAGGTTTGAAAACATTTCTTTTCACATAGATGCTATTTTAAAAGCATTTAAAACTTTAACTTCTTCAATAGATGCTTTTCAAAGAGCATCGAAATACATTTTTTTTCAAATAAATGCTTTTTATTTGCATTTGAAATAAGACTTCTTCAAAAAGGTACTTTTATGAGCATTTAAAACATGGCTTCTTCAATAAATGCTTTTCAAAGAGCGTCGAAATACAGCCTCTTCAAATAAATGCTTTTCATGAGCATTAAAAATATGATTTCTTCAAATATATGCTTTTCATGAGCGTTTGAAATATGAATTTTCAAATAGATGCTTTTTCACTAGCGTTTGAGATATGACTTTTCAAATGAATCCTTTTCATGAGCGTTAAAATATGACTTATTCAAAAAGATGCTTTTCATGAGTATTTAAACAGGAATAGCTTTAACGGAGTTTGCAACATTGAAATACAACGATTAAGACATTTAAAACATCTTTAGAGTATTAAATCACGATGTACAAGAGTATTTAAAAGATAGCAAAATAAAGGAATTTATTTTTAGAGAGGCATTTAATAAAATTTTCATTTAACGTAGACATGCTGGAACATAAACTTACAGAAGGTAAGCAACATAAACAAGCTAACTTGCATGTCACAATAGAGTTTTCAAAAAGAGAAGCAGTATTACTTGATTCAGGAGTCATATAAATACGGAATTTGAATTTAAAATACTTCAGGAATTGAACTCGTAATACTTCAAAAAATTTTGAATTTAAACTTCTTCAAAATCCATGGAGATTAAAACCTCCACTTCAAAGTACAGGATTACCCACCTTGTTCTCCTAGGTCTGCACTACTAATGGGTTTTCCCTTGTTCTTTGTAATTCCTAAAAATTAAATTCATCAAGACTTCAATTAATTCCTCATTCAATTCAAAACATCCCTCAATTGATGCTCTTCATTTAATTTTAGACCTGGCGTATCCTAATTTCCTAGGATTGGTCTTAGCCCTTTTTAACCAGCCTACTCGTGGTAATTTAATAAATTTTATTTTTTACATGACTTATTTTTCAGTACCTATTTTGGTATTATGGACCTCACCATTGGGTCCTGAACGTCGAAGAAAGTCAATTTAGACCCTCTCAGCTTTTCATTTGGCCTTGGGCATATTAGGGATAATTTGGTAATTTACACTTTTACGTGTCTTAATTTTTTTTGACTTAATTTCACCAATCAGACTCTACCATTGAGTCTGGAATGCCCGATTAGTAAAAATATACTATTTATTTATTTTATTCGGACTTCGTTTGACTTATTTAGTGGCCAAGGGTAAAATGGTCATTTTACCCAATTAATGAAATAATAAAAAAATTTATTTTATTATTTTATTATTTTTCAAGGGCTTATTTGAATTAATTTTCCAAATCTTGGGCCAAAATAGAATTATTCAAAAGTTTGGGGCCAAACCGTAAATTATAAAAGTTCTGGTTTTATTTATTTTATTTAAGTCCTTGAACCAAAGGGTTCAAGGGTAAAAACCCTAGACCGGTCCAACCTTCACTTGAACCAGCCGATTTAGGTTTTCTCAGAGAACTGGAATTAGATATCCCACCTAATCACTTTATCCACAGTTGGGTTATCCCATATTCCTATTTTAATTTCTTATGGTTGTAACCAAACAGCCCCAAATCAATTTCAAATCAAAACCCTTTCCCCCACAAAATGGTGCCGCACACTGTCACGCCCCAAATTCCAGCGAACCGGAGGCGCAAGTAACGAAAACCAAAATAAAAGGGAAAATAATAATTAAAGTACAATCATATGCATTTCAAGCATTAATTCAGTTCGCTGTTCTGTTACAATCTATAAGATACTGTCCATCATTACATGACATGCAAATAAACATCAAGTAGGCCAAGGCTTATGCCCATGTACACATCAAAATGTGCCCCACGGGCCAATTACAATTCTCAGTTCTTTCCTTCCTTAAGGCATCACTAAATCTCACGCAGCCGAAGTGTCATCTGAAATGTTATCCCACGAATGGGTCAGCTCAACTACTGGTATAATATAGTGCTAATGCAAGAAACAAAATTAAGGCGTGGCATGTGCAAGTGTACATTTATCTCTACATGTTATGCACTGTCTTCAATGCAATGCATGATCAATATGCATGACGCACCCATGCAAACTCTATGCCACACCCATGTCTCACTTTACGGTCCTTCCCCGAAGGCCTGAGTAACCTTGTTCTCACTTTACGGTCCGTCCCCGCTGGCATGAGTACCATGGCCGATTTTGGGTTTTTCATCCACAGGATCTACACCCTCATAATGCATAGCACCACGTGCTTAACTCACACCATGCTTTCAAGGAATCACACTATGCCAATATGCCCTGATTCCACCATGCAATGTCGTAATCTCAACGAAACAATTTATCAACACATGAAGCATGCTTTGACTTATGCATATTCTACTTAAAGCAATAATGACATTTAAATCACACAGTTCAGTCCACAAATCCACATATCATGAACAATCCACTTAATCACATGCTTGATTTTCACATTCATCATATTAACAATTCCATAAATCACACACAATGACAACTCATGGAGTATACATATAGTCATGGCTCACATCTATCATTCAACCAAACATTCAGGAAGATAACAAGAAACACATAGGCATAGAATCAATCAAACAACATAGCAATTACTCCTAAACTCAATTCTATTTCTTACTTAGCAAAATATCATACCTGATGGGTCATCTCAACTCAAGGAGTTGTACTCGTAGCATAAGCGAAACTAACAGTCAGAATGCAGAAGGTCAGACCACCTTCTCTTTGCCTTTCAGTGTTCCTAAAATCATGAAATACCACTCAGTTCAATTGCCACTTGAATTATGCTATTCATCAAATTTTATGTCTTTATTTTATGAGTTCCCATTTTGCCAAATTAAACTCTACTGTTGGGTTCGAAATGTCGAAGAAGGTTGGTTTGGGCTTTCGCGGAATTTAATTTGGACATTCGAGCTAAAAGGGCAAAACGGTCATTTTGCACTTTTACCCGTCCTCACTTCCCGAGGCCTCTTTTCATAAATCGGACTCCACGGTTGAGTCCAGAATGTTCGAGATAATAAAAATTCTCTATTTTTCACTTTAATCGAGATTCGTTTAACTGCTTTTAACTCAGGGATATTCTGGTAATCTCCCTTTAAATAATTATTTTATTAAATAATATTTTATTCACTTGGGCCAATTCAGAATTAACCAAAATTCCTGGGCATAATTATAATTTCACAAGGTTCTATTCAAAATTTAAATTAGCTAAACAACAATTAAATCTAACCTTTGATTGGCTGCAGTCGAGTGTCACAATTCTCCAGTCATGTCTTTTATTCCAGTACAAACATCAGCTTCTACAACCCACTTCACCCACATAAGTATTGGTGTCCTTGACTCTACCATTAATGAACCAATTCATGGAAATCACAGAAACAATCCAGCAGCATAGCATCAACAGTAGGGGGTCCAACTTCAAGCCAAACCCAATTATATGGAAATAATTTATCCACCCAATTAGCTTCAACAATCAGAATGCAAGAAGACCCAGAATTCAGGGAAGATAAGTAAAATCCCAAACACCCACAAAAAGAATCCAAGAATCCACTAGATTCGAATTTCCAATTCCAAGACAATTTTGATTTTTATCCTGTTAGCCACCAACCAAAAACCTAGATGGAGAAATAGGCCAAATCAACCAAACAAGGATTCTCTCACATCCCAGTTATAAAATCACAAATACCAGAAGGCTGAATCAAAGCAAAACAAACACCAAAACACAACTATAGCTTCTGTAATTTCTCAGAATCTCATGACAATAAATGTAAACCCCCAGGCAGACCTCTACTAACATTGAAACCCCCAACCAAATTGACACACAAAAACCCCCAAAGACCGTAACTCAATATCTCAACAATCGATCATAGATTTGAAGCCATTCATGTAAAAAACACATCTCCCCCATTCATCCATGATTTTTCAACAAAAATCAACAAAGAAAAAATAGTCTTTTGAGTAACAAATTGTTCATAACCCCAATCAAAAGCACCAAAATGGTACACGACTAACGCCCAAACAGAGACCCAACATCACAGCATCACAAGATCGACCACCCCTGCCATCATCCCCGTAACCAGGAACGAAAAAGAATGAATAGAAATAGAACCTGTCCACCACCGTCGACCTCTTCCAACTCAATGCCCCTGACAGAGGCCATCAAAACGGGGCATTCGACCTCAATGCCCATAACAGCCGCACTCAATACTCTCAACTATCCTCTGAATAGCATCAAAAACCACCGTAGGTACCGCAACAACAGCTTCGATTGCTGCCGCTTCCTACGTGAGCACACATATCCAATCGTGATTCAGCCCCTCTGTTCAAACGCTACACAAATACACACACATCAATCACCACCAAGACCATCTTCACCATCGCAACACCCATCTATCCTCGATCAGAAACCCAGCAGGCTGCTGAAACCCATCTGCCAACATCGCCACCTTCCCCATCAACCCATCATTGCTCCATCGCCTTCACGATCAGGATTTCCGGGTCTGGCGCAACATTGTCGGCGCTGCTATTGGTTACAATACCGATCGCCCTTCGGATCATGCTCAGCGCCAGCACCACCTCCATCGCCCACTGCCTCGATCCTCTGTAATCTCGATAGTCCCCGCCGCCCCCCTTCGGTTATGCGGCTCACCCCCTACTTCGCTGCCTCTGCTCGATCCCCTCTCCTAAATCTTCATCCCCAACTCTTTTCCTCTCTCTCACTCACTCTCTCACTTTCAACGCCCCTATTGCCGCAATGCCCTAACAGCCTCACCCTTTGTTGATTTAAAAACCCTTTGCTTCATACGTTATGCCCCCCCTTTTATCCAAATCTCAGTGCATATGTATCTATATATATATAATCATATAATAATAATTTTGTATATATATATATATTTTAACTTTATTCTCCTTTTATTTTTATTTTTTTTTTCATTTCATTTTTTTTTCAGGTCTCTACACACATCACAACCCATGCGAGTGCGGTCGGGCGGGTTTGACCCGACCCGTCAATCAAACAGGTTCGTCTTTTTCACGCGACTTTCCAATGCCGTCTCTGGCATCTTTTCCAGCGACGGCGACGGTTTCCAACGAGCTTTTCATGCTTCCAAAAATATGGAAATGCTCCATTTCTTTTTCGAGGATTCCATTTTTTCGACCAAACCCTACTTTGGGCAACCCGACGATCGTTGAACAGCCATTTCTAGTGTGGTTGCTAGGGCAAGAAACCCAATTTTTTGGCGACTTTTGTTTTGGTTTTTCTCACTGTTTTGACACACATTTTTAACATATTTTATATCAAAACGATTCTAGAGACCTCAATAATTCATTTGGGTTTGTTTTCAGCTTTAAACAGGGCACTTTTCTTCCACCTAACTTTTTTGGCCACCTTTCTCTCTCTATATTTTCTCTCTCGTTTCTCCACCAAAAAACCTCTTCTTTCTTCCTAAGTTCATCATTTTTCCTACTCTTTTAAACCATATGGTTCTTTGGGCGTTTAGTATCAGTTTCCAAAAAAACATAATAAACACAGTAAGAAAATGCAGAGAAGAAAAATGGGAAAAGGGTTTACCTCTTTCCGCCCTTCTTGCCTCTGATCTCCTTTCTTCCTCTTCTTCTTCTCCTCCTTACTCTCAGTAGCTTCCTTTCTCTCTCCTTCTCTGTGTTTTTGGTGTGGCCGAATGGCTTGTGTGTGTGTGTACACACACACACACACACACACATATATATATATTCAAGTCAACTTTTCACCACTTGTTTCGTACTACCTCTCTAGATCACACGTACACACATATCTATTTTTATATTTCTTGGGGCCATGCTGCTCAGCAGCTTTTACACATACATACATATATATATATATATTATATGAATATTTTTTAATTTTTTTTCTAGATTATTCTCTTTATGCACACATATATATATATAATATATATATCTTATACAACATATATCACAAAATGGTTGGTAGCCCAAATGGTAGTTTTAGGGACTTAAATGCTTCATTAGCTTTGGTCAAGGGTTTAAAACCCATCCATTGCATTTTTGGCATTTTTACTATGTTTTCGCCTTAAGGCTTTGTTTGGAAATCTAAAATACATATTTTGACTTTTTACATTTTATCTCTCTTTTTATTTCTCTTTTTACGAAATGATTTCTTTTAGTAGTTTCCTACCCGGGTTGGATTCGATATTCTAAAATTTGCATCGTATCTATTTTCCTCGCAGTTCCCGAAGCACGTTAATTTCATAATTACGATATTCAAATTTTTCTCCAAACGATTAGATTAACAAATTATTTGCTTCTTCATGTATTTGAAATTATTACTCATGTCACGCCCCGAATTTCTGACCAAAACCCGAGGCGCGACTGACAAACAGAAAGTAAATAAAATAAAGGATAATTAAATAGATTTACGAATTTACGACGAATTAAATAGAGTTCTTTAATTTTCATAAAATTTCGGCAGAACCTCCTCTGTTTTTTTAGCCTTTTTCCCCCTGATAATCACAATACATCATATACATACAACGCATCACAATCCATCCTCACTCGATGGCCATAAATCTCACAGAATTTAAATGTGCATCGTCTAATTATACAATACATCATATATACAGCTACACTTAAACTTAAGAATCATCGATTCCCAATTCATTACACTATACCAATATCATTTCCATTTTTTTTTGTTTCACAATATGCAAATTTTCTACGAGACAAGAAGGAAATGAAGTAAGGAGCAATCTCAACGGAATTGACTAGACATGCATCATTTCCCATCAATACATATAGAAACATAAAATACATCTCACAACTACATCGTTCATAGGTCATTCGGGCTTAAGCCCTTACATCACAAAACATAAGTCCCGTGGGCCAAAATACACCAAGTGCTTCATCCTATCAAGGTGTCATCGAATCTTAAGTAGCTGGCGTATCCTCATCTGTAATATATGTCACGACCCGAAACCCACCCTGTGTGGATCCCGAATCGCGACCGCCACCCTCAGGCCCGAGGACCTTTAGGTGAAGGCTCACATAAGCAGCGGTATCGAATAGATGTGCGACACGTGTTTTGCGGAAGCGTGAAAAACTTTTTCTTTTCTTTTCTTATTTTTAAATTACGCACATCAGTCCGATACTGCCACTCTTACATAGCATACATGATTTAACATTCAGAGTATAACTAAAAACTTAAATACTTATAAACAATACATGTTTAGTTGCCCCGTGGGGTTTATACATAACAGGGTACCACTTTACTTGTCACGACCCGAAACCCACCCTATGCGGATTTCGTGTCGCGGGGCCGACCCTAAGGCCGTCCCTACTTTTTCCATTCCTGTATCATAGAACTAATATGCAAAGTACCAAATTCTTAAAACAATAACAACGGAAGTTTATCACTACAATAGTCAGCGGAAGTCTTAACCTACATCATATGGTTTTACAGTACCAAGTCAAAACTAAACATAACCAGCACCCGTGGGTGGTGAATACATGGGAGAATTAAAACATAGTCTGATACAATTCTTCAAAATATCCCCCTATGCTTCCAGACTCCTATTGGGGTCTTGCGGTGTCATTACCTGAAAAGGGGTAAGTAGGGTGGAATGAGCTACAAGAGCCCAGCAAGTAAATACAGATCTCTGACACTGGTATCGAGGATCATAAAATAATATGAATCCAAGAATAAGAATATGATAGCCAATCATAGAAAAAAATAAGATGCTATGATAGCCAATGGGAACAATTGTCATGATGGCAAATGAACAGTGGAATCACAATGTGTAATCAGTAGGAATGGCATAACAATGTTCTGAAATTCTCGACGATAATACACTAACAAGAAAGTACTGCCAATATAATTGATCACAACAAATCAATAAAGGAATATCTCGCAATACAAGATAATCACAAGAATATTGTAATTCAACAATTATAGTTGAGCAATCATGTAAGAGATGCCTTTATACTATGTCAGGGCTTAGCACGCCCTCGGTCCTTGGGGGCCCGGTTTACCCCCTTCAGTGCATTCCAATGTATGGCCACATGTCCGTTCACGGACTCGACCCGAAGGTCTTCAGTGTATTTAAAAGCATCGGATGGATGTTGTGACTGAGCACAAATCCAGTATACATAAACATTTCATGATCATAAATGATTCCATAGGAGTATATAAAAATGGAATATCATCAATTCAATGGAAACATAACAATAGGCATTTCAAAGCACGGTTCAACATGATAACAATAGTACAACAATAATCAATGTCCACCAGATAGAACAATATCACATTGTGGAGACAATAACATCAGATACGCTCAGGAGTACAAGTTTGGCAGTAAAAGAATGAACTTGGCTTGATAACACCACATGGAAGAGAAAGGGTATCTACTTACCTCTAATGAAATCTTAGCTTAGAAATTCGTGAGTGGGCCCTTCCCCTTCAAGTTCCCTATATATCAATAAACGTGTTTCAGAATAAATGTTTATTCATCAATCTTACGTCTCGTCATCTTAAGTATCTCTAATGCCAATTTAGACTTCACCATTGAGTCCATAGGGTTCGGAATAATAAAAATTCACTAGTTCTTTAATTTAATCGGAGTCCATTTGACTCACTTATGAAGCAGGGGTATTTTGGTCATTTTTTACAAGTTGTAACTTTTCGGGACTCCGTCTCGTGAAACGGACCTCACCATTGGACTCAGAGCATCCGAGATAATAAAAATTGACTAATCATTTACCTTATTTGGACCTCGTTTGACCCACTTTTGAGTCAGGGGTATTTTTGTAAAATTAACATTTTTCTGTTGGGCCTTAGTGTAATTATTCAAAACTTTTGGGGCCGGTTCATAAATCCCATAAGCTGCGGTCTGAACCAGTTGGTTCAGACCCCAAAACCCTAAACCGGTCAGCCTTTCACCTGAACCCAACGGTTCAGGTTCATTCAAGAACCGGAATACAATAACCCAATTCCCTATCCCTATCCATGGTTCGGTTAACCCCTAAACCCCATTTCTATTTATTGTTTCTGCAACCAAACAGCCCAATGATTTTAATTTTACATTCAAAACGACATAGCATCACTGCCCCTAATCGCTTTCGGTCGGGTCCCGACCCGGTCCGACCCAAACCCGGTCCCGTTATGACCCGAAGAAGCCCCCGACTATCCGGTCGTCTTCTCCGGTTGGTTTTCCGACCACGGTCACCGGAAAAATGCAATTCTTCACGGATCTTCATGGTTTTACGTCCAAAATTCACTGTTTTTCTTCCCAATGAAATCTAAAATTGCAAGGAATACTTTAGGACTGTTTTTAACCTCCAACCTCATCGGTTTCATGCACCCATTCCCAGTTTCCGGCGTTGCACCGGTGAGGGAATAACCGGCCATAAAATGGCCATTTCTTGACCATTTAATCTAATTCAAAGTGTTTTGAGATCCTGGGGTAATTTCCTATGCATATTATGGTTCAATTCTCCATTTAGGTCCACCTATTTTAAATCACCATTTCTAACCGAAACTCAATTTCTTTCTTTTTCTTTTGTTTTTCCTTCTTTGTTTCAGATCCTACAATTCCAGTAAACAATTCTATAATTATACAAAATGAATTTAAAGAACAAAGACGTAGGGGTTTACCTGTTCTCAAGCAACTGCTATACCTCAATTTTCAGTTTTCTCTCTCTATCTCTATGTCTGATTCTATTTTTTCCTCTCTTCAATTACCTTCTTTATCCCCTTAACCGACCCTCAGTCGGTGGCCCTTGCCACCTGTAGCTGCGGTGGCAGCATACCCGAGCACCAAAGACACCTCACCAAATTTTCTTATATATATATATATATATACATATATATATACATATTATCCAATTTACCATATATATATTTATATACCGTACCCAAATTATATATATACATATGTATTCATGAGATCACCTAATACATTATTATGCATACATATTCATATACACATATCCATTTAATTATGCAACATAACTTAGAACAGTTCGGGTTTTATTATTGTATCGACTTACCTCGATATTTGTGCCGTACCCCGGGTCGGGGTATTACATTACTAATACAAAATTGTATACTTAATGTTCGTAGTGCTAGACAAAATTACTTGAACATAACTTCCAAAACAGCAGATTCATCATCATCGTCCTCAAGTCAAGACTGTTGCTAATCACCTGAAAGGGGGATCCGAACAAAGTCCGGGTAAGCTAATCTAAGCTTGTGAGTAATTCCTGCATTCGTCATGGGGTTTTCAACTGGTAGTGGTTTAACACATGAGAGTTTATAAAATACTCACTACCAATTGCTCATACATACAGAGTATATGCATTCTTAAAACAGATGGCTTGAAACATTTAAAGTATTCAAGCTAAACTCGTACTTCGTCAAATAGAGTATATAACTCGAAACATATGCATTTCATAAAATAGATAGCTTTGAAACATTTAAAGTATTCAAGCTAAACTCGTACTTCGTCAAATAGAGTATATAACTCGAAACATATGCATTTCATAAAATAGATAGCTTTGAAACATTTAAAGTATTCAAGCTAAACTCGTACTTCGTCAAATAGAGTATATGACTCAAAACATATGCATTTCATAAAACAGATAGCTTTGAAACATTTAAAGTATTCAAGCTAAACTCGTACTTCATCAGATAAAGTATATAAACTTTAAAACACATAAATATGTATTGTGAAAATGAGGGTAAAACCTGCTTTCATTTTCAAAATCACTTTGTCATCTTTTCTCTTTAATTAGGTGGAATCTGTTTCGAACCAGACTCCCATTTTACTGCCAATACTGTCGATCTCATTTGCCTGGGGGATTAGATCCTGCTACCGGGCATTTACTATTGAATCCCAAAGGATTTCAACCATCATAGGGGGTGGTAATTAGTACCGTTTATCTTGTAAAACATTTATCACATGACTTCTTCAACAGATACTTTTCATGAATATTTAAAACATCATGTACATAATTTCATAATAAATCCTTTAAGCACTTGATATAAACAAATTCAGAACACTTTACATAATTTGGCATTTAAAACTTTAGACACGCTGAAATATGTTTTAAGAAAACTGTGATAGAAACCATTCACTAAGCATGTCATAATAGGGTTTATAAAGATAGAACAATTTAAAGCTGAATCATGTAAATACTGAATTTGAAACTTCAAATACTTCATATCTTTGAACTTAAAACCTTTTAAAATCCATGGAGTTAAATCTCCACTTCAAATACAGGGTTACTCACCTTGGTCCTTTAGGGTTAGTGCTAATAATGTGCTTTCCCACTTTCCTTGTAGTTCCTAAGAACAATTCATAAACATCTCATCAACTTCACATTCATTGTAATATCATCTCGATATTCCTTAACTTATGTTTAAATCGTATTAGATCCTAAAACAATTTCATAAATTCATATGTACTTAACTTAACTCGTACTCTTAACCTATGACACAATTTAATGTGTTAGGAATTTAATTTATTTCAATTTATACTCTTCTGGTAGCTCCATTAACTTTAAATTAAAGTTATTTACTTCACATATTTACATGTCGTGTCTTTTCGTAATTCATTTTCTCGTATACGCCTTAGATTAGTACTTTCGCATTACTTTAATTTATAGTCATCTGACAGATGCTATTCAACAAATTTTATGTCTTTTTATTTTAGACATTTCTTTTGGTCGAATAGACTCTACCATTGAGTCCGGAATGTCGAAGAAAGTCAGTTTAGGCTTTCCTAAAATTTAATTTGGACTTCTGTATGTAAAAGGGCAAAATGGTCATTTACCTATTTACGTGTCATATTTTTCCATTCTTCGTTTTGTAAATTGGACCTCACCATTGGACTCAGAAGGTCCGAGATAGTAAGAATACACTAATAATTTATTTATTTTGAACAAGGGGTATTGTGGTCATTTTATCCCTTCATGTGACTTTATTTTTTGGGGCCCCGTCTCATAAAACGGACCCTACCATTGGCTTCAGAATATCAAAAATAGTAAGAATACACTATTCATATGTTTAATTTGGACTTTATTTGGTCAAGTTTTGAATTAGGGCCATAATAGTCATTTTACTTTATTTATTAAATAATTAAATTAATTATTTAATTATTTTCCAGGGGTCAAATTGAATAAATTTTCCTCCAGTTGGGCCACAGCAAGATTTCCCAAAACTGTTGGGGTCAATCCGTAAATAACAAAAGCTTTGGTTTATTTAATTTTAAATAATTTAGAAACCCAAACGGTTCAGTTCAATTGAAAGTGAACCGGTCCAGTCCATTCATAAGCCAACCGGTTTATCCAGTTTTGTGCATGTTGCTGACGTCAGCCCTAGTGTATATAAATTTAAAACCAAAACGTTACCGTTTAAATAACCCATGACCCGTCGGATCCGAACTAAACCCGGACCCGTAACCGACCCGTTTGCCGACCCGAACAGTGTCATCTTCCTCACGAAGTCGACACTGTTGACTGCAAAACCCTAATTTTTTTTAGTTTGAATTTTGTGGCATTTTACAACTCCATTTTCTCTGTTTTCTTTCTAATAAACTCCTGAGGTTGTGAGGCATCATTTCTCATTAGTTTTAAGCTTCGAATTCGACTCAAATATCGTAGTTTTGGGGGAATAGTTCATATCTGCCACAAGCTTGTTCAGGCTTATTTCTTAATCATTTCTCATGAGGTTGGGCTTCTTTTGATCCCCTCTTCATGGGATTTCACATTTTGGCCTTTAAAACGAGTTTTGGGGTGCAGTTGTGGTGTTGGGTTTAAAACCCGAAACCTGCAACTCACCATAAGAGGTCCATCTATTATGATTTTTGATCGCGGATATAGGTTTTTGTGATGCTTACAAGGTCTACTTTAAGTCTCTATATACCAAACATAGTTTGGTGATGGTGAAACCAGACCTGCTATAGTAAGGTCTTTAATGGCGGTTTCTTCTGGGTTTCATGTTTTGAGTCATTTTCATGGCCTAAAATCATGCTTGATGAACTTTTAAACATATATCTAACACCATATGCATATAACAAGTGAAAAACAGTTTATATTCATGCTTAACTTTTAGAGAGAGAAAGTGATAAATTTCATATTCCACACCTTTTTGTTGTGGTTTTGACCTCCTTCTCTTCTGCTTTTCTTCCTTCCTTAGCTTCTCAGTTTCTCCCTCTTTTGATTTCTTTCGTATGAAGCAAGCATGCAAAGCATGCTTTGCTTTTAAAGAGAGAAACCAACCTCTCTCTCTCTCTACTGTTCTCTCTCTCTCTCTTTCTGATTTCGTAGCCCTACATTAGCCTTCACATCTCATCAATTTTGTTCTTCCCAATTTTTGCTTTACATTAACTCTTGATGGTATTTGTATATATGTATATTATATATATATATTCACACACCAAATACACATGGAGACACATACACACACCTCAACCGACACACACACACACTGCACTGTTCACACACTAAGATATTTTATATCATTCATTTATATATATTTATATATAATTATTTTAATCATCTTTATATACATGTACATACATATATATATACATACATGTATACATACTTGCATACATATTTGACTTCATATACATACATACAATATTTAATTATAATTAAATATACAATTATTTCTCACATTTTAATTTATTAATCATTAAATTAAATTATTATTTTCTTGGGTGTAAAAATCTTTACACTAATTTTCCTTAATCTTGTAATACGTGCCAAGTGACCCGGTATCCCGGGTCGGGATATTACAGCGCCAACATGCTGGTATGATATAATACTAATGCAAGAAACAAAATTAAGGGCGTGGCATGTGCAAGTGTACAGTTATATCTACATGACATTCAATATCATCAATGCAGCATTTGAACAGTATGCGTGACACACCCATGCAACTCCATGCCACCATGTCTCGTCTTACAGTCCTTCTCCGATAGCCCGAGTACTAATATATGTCTTGCTTCACGGTCCAGAACCCGTCAGGCATGCGAGTACCTAATGGCCAATTTTGGGTTTTTCACCACAGAATCTGCACCCTCATAATGCACAGCACCACGTGCTCAACTCACACCATGTCCAAGGAGTCACACTATGCCAATTTGCTCTGATTCCCCCATGCAATGATGTGATCTTAACGAAACAATTTATCAATACATGAAGCATGCTTTAAGTTATGCATATTCTACTTAAAGCAATAATCAAATTACACAAATCAATCCACAAGTCTACATATCTTGAACAATCCATTTGATCACATGCTCGGTTCTCACATTCATCATCTTGACAATTCCATAAATTACACACAATGATAATATATGAATTACACATATAGTCATGGCTCACATCTATCGTTCAATCAAACATCCAACAAGATAATAAGAATCACACAGGCATAGAACCAATCAAATAATATGGCAATTACCCCTAAACTCAGTTCTATTTCCTACTTAGCAAAATACCATACTTCTCATTCAAATAAACTTCCTAACAATTCAAAGAAATTCATAATTGCACAAACCACCAGTCTAGGACTATCAAGACAATCAAATTCTAAGTGATTTCCTAATAGCAATTAAGCATAGGGGACACTCAATCATCTTATCAAATACTCCTAAGCTTAACCTCATTTCTCACATTAGTAAAATATCATACCTGATAGGGTTGGTCACAACCCTACTAAGCCGTGTCTACTACGTAGTCCAATCAACTGATGAATGACTCAGTCCTCCTACTGTAGCTATTTAGAGTGTTTGAGGTTAATCTTTAGTCCACGGTTTAGGAGTTGAAGAAAACACATCGGCAGGTTGATCGAGTCGGCCAACCGTTTTAAATCCAGTTTCATCAGCTTCTTCAGCCTTGACCCCATACTCAAATTGGATAATCGAATTACTACATACATTCCTCACCGTGCCATCATAACAGATGACAACATCTCGAAGGATGGCCATTAAGTTTTTGAATAAAGTTTCAGACTCAGTCAACCCTCTAGATGAGCGGACAATAACTTCTCTGCTTGAAATTGAGTGAGCCATCTTCCAACTGTAACTAGAGACCTAACACTCAATTATCACTGCTAAAGTGCTACAACTACTTTCAAGAACCCATATGTTACGGAAACTCTGTGACAAACTAAAATTCCCACAGAACACTCTCAACATCTCTCATTTTCACCTACGGGGTCAATGAGAATTCCCTCTCATTCATCACAGCAATCACTTGAATTCTTCCACCCAGTTTGCAATACCAGTAATCCTTTATGCAAACCGAACTCCTCAATCATCCATCCATGATCAAGCCAATGTGATTCCCCCTCTATCTCCAATTTGACCAACACACCAGGCATCTGACAATTCTCTCCTTTACCGACCTCCTAACTTGTCAAGGCAGCCCAGTGTACCTGATCGGAACTGGCATCATCATCAGCTCCTTACCCGTCGCAACACAGCCCAAGCTTCCGTCCTCCTCCTATTCAGGTTTCACCTGAACACTGTTACCATCTTTTACCGTCCATCACCAAAATTTGTCTAATAACGCATTACAATCAACCACTGCTCAAACAAATGGCCCCTAGTGCTATCAGAGAACAACCCAACCCACATACTGACCACAAACAAAATTGCCATGAAACAGAGCAATACACAAGTCTATCTAGATTTCTCTGCCCAAACAGAGACCCAACATCACGGCATCACCATCACCATCACCATCACAACCACCGGCACTGTTCATCAAACCCCAATGATCCTCCCAACAATTTGACACACAAAATCCCCCATTCATCCATGATTTTTCTAACCAAAATCAACAAAGGAGAACCTTACAAAAATCCAGAATCCCATTACAAAAACCCAATACCTATAAACCCCGATCTGAACAACCATGCCATCTTGGCGCTAACCCCGATACATTCCCAACACAATTCCCATGAGTGCGGCACACACCATCAGAGCATCAACAAGCCAATTAAGGCTTTTCCTGCGAACGGATTGGTGATGAATCCGGTGAGAACGCCGAGTTGTTTGATGCGGCCCTGTTGTAGCCTCGGACTGACGGAGCAATTTCATTGGCAACGGAGGCCAACCAAAACTCTCACCACCACCATAGCCGCCTCCTCATCAGCCCACTATATCGTCACTTTGAGCCTAACCAAGAGACCCAACACCCATACAACCGTGCCATCATCGCAACCTTCCTTTCTCTAAATCTCAGTCACCTTCCGATCAACAACTCTCGGTGCCACGCCGAGACGATCGCCTCACCCACCATCACTCCTCCGTCGCCCCCTTGCCTTGATCCCCCTCGCGACCACCGTCGCTTCTTCTTCTTCCCTTCCTTTTTCTTTCTCTCTTTTCTTCTCCTTTTCCTTCTCCCTTGTTCTGCCGTTCTCCCTCACCCGCGACCTGCACCGCTCCCTTTTCTTCTTTCTTTTCTTTTTTTTTTCTTCTTTTATTCATTTTCTACCACATATATATATGCCATACTTTACATTTTTTTTCATATATACTATTATACATATTTTTATTTTATTTTATTTTATTTTTTTCATATATTAATTATGAATGTCAATAAAGTTGGCATAAAGCTGGCTCAATATCGGTATTATTTGTTTTACCGTCTCTGGGTGTCCGTTCGCGTCTTATGTCATTTTTATTTTTTTATTCTTGTAACTACGATTCGTATTAGTCCCATTTATTTGTCTCGGCACTCGGTTGACCGCGTTAATTATTTTCTGAACATTTATCATTTGTGTTCTGGATTTAATTTATTTCTTCAAAAAATAATCCCGTTATGGCTTACTGTTCGGATCATTTACGTCACAGAGTCTTTTGGTCAGGGTGTTACTGCCAGTACCTTATAAAAAAAAATTCACCCTAAATTTTTAGGTCTTTACAACTCATTCCTTCATGTATCGATTTTATAAGTCGTAGCCTTAGATTATTTTCCCCGGAGTCGGCCTTATTAATTAGGGTCTTGGCATTTTTGAAATTATCATTTGTTTCTCGATTAAATTTTCTTAATTATTTTATTAAGGGTCCCTAATTAATAAATAGCGACCTAATTACTATTTAATTGGGTCAGGGTGTTACATTCCGCACTTGATAAAAGAAAAAAATAATTTTATTATCTCGTGTAATTCATTTGATTTTGTACGTCATGTCCGAGTGATAGTGTCAATCACCAGCCCCTAATTCGCATAGGATGGGTTCTGAGTCAGTGAAAATTTCCTTATAAGAATTACTATTTACATTTTTATAATCTCAAAATCTTGTTGACCTTTAACATTTTTTAAAATTAAATTATGTTGAAGGAATTATTTTAACGATTTTTTGGTTTCTTTCAGAAGGAGAAATTGTGAGAAATTATTGGAGCTTTTAATACATAATCAAAATAAGAAAAAAGATAGCAATTTATTAAAGAAATTACGAATAAAATATAAAAAATGGAATAAATAATCGGGGTCAAGTTAAACCCGATACTCGTGAATTTTAGTTCTAGCTAGGCTCGGGTTGGGTTTGTGGGTTCAAGGTCAGGTTCGGGCTAGGCTCGGCTTGACGGTTTTAGAACTTGGGTTGGGCTTGGACATGACTCAACCCGAGCTCAGCCCGTCTGAGTTGCACCCCTATTTTATCATACCTCTAAGGACAATAAGTGTCCTCATTATAAAGGGTGCTAACTAACTACTTCAACCATCTTTGCTATTGTCACGACCCGAAACCCATCCTATGCGGATCTCGAATCGCGTGTCACGCCCCGAATTTCCAACCGAACCCGGGGACACGACTAAAGCGAAATAAAGGAAGAAAATAAATAGACGAATAAATAACAATTTAACTAATTTAGATACAAACCTACATACATTCCTGTTTTTAAAAAATTTCAGCAGAACCTCCTTTGTTTTTTGAGCCTTTTTCCCCCTGATAATCACAATACATCATATATATACAAACTCACAATCCATCCTCACTCGATGGCCACAATCTTATCAAAGTTAAATATACATCACCTAATTATACAACCGAAAATATACAACCATGATACAACATATATGTCATTGGGCTTAAGCCCGTACATCACAAAACACGCCTCTCGGGCCAAATATCCATCTACAGTCAAGTCTCCTCCACTTGGCTAGACTTCCACAAGTCTTAGGTGTCGGGAGTGTCATCTAAAATATGGTTCCCACGAATGGGTCAGCTCAACTGCTGGTATGGTACAATGCTAATGCAAGGAACAAAATTAAGACGTGGCATGTGCAAGTGTACATGTATATCTACATGCCTCCCTACTCATTTATATAATGTGATGGCAATTTATATAATGCATCCATACAAAATCTATATCACATTCATGAGTTTCTACAATGCGATGTCAATATGCGTGACGCACACATGCAACTCTATGTCACCCATGTCCCACTTCATGGTACGCCCCCGTCAGCCCGTGGGTACTGATGTTGGCCAGAATTTGGGTTTTTCACCACAGGACCTATGCCCTCATAATGCACAGCACCTCGTGCTGACCCACACTATGCTTTCAAGGAATCACACTATGCCAATATGCCATGATTTTATCATGCAACAGTACAGCTCAAATGAAACATCACTTTCATAAGCATATGCAACATGCTTTAAATAATGCATCGTAATTAAGATCAACAATAGCATTTAAATCACAAGATTTCACCCACAATTCTACGTGTCATGCTCGATCAATCTCAACACTTACGCAAATCCACATGTCACAATATCAACAATCCTTCTAAAACATAAATCACATACGATGACAACTCAAGAAGTAAATCATAACTCCCAAATAATCATGAAGAACACGGAAGCACATAAACAATTAACTCAAAGTGTCTCAAGGCAAGAACTCCTATGTGATCTTTTATCATCAGATAAGCACAAGAATCATTCAATCAATATGCACATCAATCCTAATTTAATCCTATTCCTTACTTAGCAAAGTACCATACCTGATCGGGTTATCTCAACCCTAAGAAGTCGTGTCCACTAAGCAGTTTAGTCAACTGGTGATTAACTCAGTCCTCCAATGGAATCATATCAAGCTTATGCTTATCTCCATTCATAGATATCCTCCAGATATGTCGTTAGTTACTCATCATCCTGATGCTACTGTAATACTGTTTAGGGATTCTCCCATGCCGAATTGTTACTTGGAGAAGAATCAAGAAATGTCTTATATGCAAGCTTCGACATGGCAGTTGCAGCTAACACACCAACAGGTTCACCAGCAGCGAAGAAACTCTGGGGCTTAGTTCCAGCGTTGACCCCATACTCAAATTGGATAATCGAATTACTACATACATTCCTCACCGTGCCATCATAACAGATAACAACATCCCGAAGGATGGCCTATTAAGTTTTTGAATAAAGTTCCAGGCTCAGTCGACCCTCTAGATGAACGGACAATAACTTCTCTGCTTGAAATTGAGTGAGCCATCTCCACTTGAATAAGAGACCCAACACCCAACCTGATTGAAGCAACCAACGTGATTCACTTCTTATCATAATTCCCGTAGTAGTAACACCTCCAATGAAAATTCAACCAGTGACTTTACTTCTCTGCTGCTCTTGCACTTTCTGCTCTGCAAGCCACCATCCTTCCCTAACCCACAACATTCTTGTGCAGCAACCTCTTGGTATTGTTGGCTCTAAGGGGCCTTGCCAATGGCCGTATTCAACACTCCATGTACCCAACGCAATGCGTAGGATTCCAAATTCGCATCATCAGAGCAACATAAAATTTATCCCGGCTGAACTTCCTCATTCCCACTCGGAGATCTCGAGATGTAACCGGAGCAAAACGACGATCAATGCCGCTGCACAAACCAGCCCCTAATCCACCTCTATTCTCAACTGGAAACGGCAGAACAGAGGAACATCACAACCTTACTGAACTAAATCGACCCCCCCCAATCATCATCCAACAATCAGTCCAACGTGGTTCATCCCTGTAGCGACTGCTTCCTATTATCTCATCTGATTCAGCACATCACTTACAGCGCCCAACGGCTGCTGGAAAACCAACACCCATAGTTCTCCCTTGTTGCGCTGCTACACCAACACGCACACATATACACATATATATATATACACATACATATACACACAACCCTGTACCACAACTCCCATAGCCGTAGCCATACACGATTCTGAGCCACAACCGTAACAGCCAACCTGCTCAATCTCCTGCTCTGCGTCAAACCCAAACAGCTGTAAAAACCTGATCAAAAAATCCCAATTCTTGACACATTTTGAACCTCGGTCTGCTTCTCCTTCAATCTCTATCCTGCTGCTCCCATTTGCAAGAAGCTAAAAATAGAATCCTCCACTAATTATTCAAAACAATCACCTTGAACAGTCCAAACACTTGACCATCTTCATATTTCTTTGCAGCTTGTGCCTATTCTGTAGTGTGGACTGTGGAGAAGGAATTAGTCCCCTTTGGAAACCAGTAGCGCACTGCCAATGATCCACACATCCAAAAATCACTATTCTAACCCAAAACTTCAAACATGTACAGTCCATCAAGAACCCTAACAAATTGCACCGCTACACTGCTGCGCCGCTACTACCATCTCACTCCCAAACCCAATCACTTATCTCCTCAATTCTGAATATTTGCTAAATTAACCAAGTTCTGCATCATCCATACTTGCTTCTACTGCTAGGGATCCTCCATTTCCATCAATTCAACCCAACACCAACATGCTACTTAAACCAATCCTCATGGCAGAATCCTCCCCTACCGCACCGCTAAACCAACACAACCAGATGTGTGTATATATATATATATATATATATATATATATCTCTGCAAATCCCCCCTACAACACTAGACATACAAAATTCCGAACCACTACAACCACCGTTCACTAACTACACACACAAATAAATACATACACTGACCTGCTCAATTGCACTTCAACGGACCCATTCGACCATAGAGATCCCAGCCCCGAGATCTAACAAAGTCGCGATCTTCCCTCCCAATAATCTCAACCACCGTCCGATCAATGACATCCGATGCCACGACGTCGACGATCGTCTCCTCCGCCGTTGCTAATCCCAAACCCATCGCTGTTGAAACCCATCCTCCATCGCTTCTGCATGTTGCCCCTTTCTCCACCGACTTTCTCTCCCTCTCTCTATTTCCTTATTCCTTATCTCCTCCCAATTCTTATCTCTTCCCAATTTTCTATCCATTAGATAACATCCATATTATATATATATATATATATTTTTTTTTTTGTTTCAATAATTTCCTTTAGAAATTTCATAGACATATATATATATATGTATATATCTTTTGAATGTTTTTATTTCACAAATATTAAATTATCTTATGCCAATTAAAAAATTGCCATAAAGCAGGGACTTAATTTAATTATTTATTTACCACTATTGGTTCTTGTTCGGGTCCCATATTATGTTCTTATAATTTATGATTCGTATCAATCCCATGGATTTATCCTGGCACTTGGTTAACCGGTTTAAGTATTTTATTTTATTTTTTTCAAGTCTCTACATCGCGACCGCCACCCTTCGGCCCGAGGGCCGTTGGGCGAGGCTCACATAAGCGACGGTATCGGATAGCGGTGCGGCCTATGTTTGCGGAAGCAAGAAAAACTTTTTCTTTTCTTTTTCTCTTTTAAATTTTTCGCACATCCGCCCAGTACTGTCACTCTTCAGAACGGTACACATGATTATATATTCAGAGCATAATAAAACTTAAGGACTTTATAAACAATACATGTTTAGTTGTCCCTTAGGACTTAGTTACATAACATTCTAACATTTACTATAACAAACAGCGACTAACTACAAATCCTTAGTACGTCCCATAAACTACCAATACAAAAGTGACCAACATATGGTCCTATTACTTCCATGCTAACCTTGTAAGGAGATTTCTATGCCCTTCCACAAAATGGGCAAAGCTCTCACCATCTTCATCACCAAATAGGGTCATAATCGCTTTTGTTACCTATAATGTGGGTCGAATAAATCCGGGTAAGCTAATCTAAGCTTGTGAGTAATTTCAGCATTTGTAATGGGTTTTCAATTGGTAATGGTTTAGTACAAGAGAGTTTATAAAACAATCACTACCAATTGCTCGTATACTTCAAATACAAAATATATTCATTCTTTAAAACAGATAGTTTCGAAACATTTAAAGTATTCAAGCTAAACATGTACTTCTTCAAATAGAGTATAGAATCTTCGAAACATGTAGATATATATAGTAAAATAAGGGTAAAACCGGCTTTCATTTTCAAACATAACATCTTATCACTTTCATTAGTAGAATCCGTTTCGAGCCAGATTCCTAGTTTTACTTCTTGGAGAATCTCATGCCTGAGGGATTAGATCCTGCAACCTGGCATTCTTTATGTTAATTGAGTTCCGAAGAAAGCCAAAATCACTTGTAGTGCTTATGCACCATTTATCTTGCACTACCAGTGGCAATAGAAGGTATTAAAGAAATTACAAATAGATGCTATTTAAAAGCATTAAAACATGGCCTCCCCTGTAGCTGCATTTAAATACATTTAACACATGACTTCTCCAAATAGATGCTTTTATGAGCATTCAAAACATGATGTTCATGGCTTCATAATAGAGTTTTCAAATACTTGGAATATGCAAATTCAGAATATTTAAAGAAATTTGGCATTTTAAACTTAAACATTCTAAAACATATTTTTAAGGAGAACTGTAGTAGAAACCATTCACTAAGCATGCCACAATAAGGTTTATAAGAATAGAAATATTTTAAAACAAGAATCATGTAAATACTAAGTTTGATATTCAAATGCTTCAGATATTTTGAACTTAAAACTTCTTCAATCCATGGAGTTAAATCTCCACTTCAAATATAAGATTACTCACCTCTATCTTTAGGGTCAATGCTACTATTGCACTTTCCCTCTTTCTCTGTAGTTCCTAAGAACAATTTATAAAGAGTCTATCAACTTCACATTGACTTCAATATCACCTCTTGATGCTTTAACTTATGCTTAGATCGTATAAAATCCTAATTTTGATCTTAGGCGTTATACTCTTAAAGTATGCTCTTTTGGTAGCTTCATTAATTCTTAAGGTTGCTTTCATAACTTCACATATTTATGTGTCATATTTTTTTCATACTTTATTTCATAATTTGGACCTCACCATTGAGTCTGGAACGTCGAAGAAAGTCAATTTAGACTCTCTCGGATTTCTATTTGGCTTTAGGGGCACTAGGGGCAAAATGGTCATTTTACACTTTTAAGTGTCTTCATTTTTCAGGATCTCGTCTCACAAAATGGACCCTACCATTGGGTTCAGAATGTCCGAAATAGTTAAAATACACTATTCATATGTTTTATTTGGACATCAGATTATTTCACTATTATTTAATTAATTAAATTAATTAAATATTACTTTTATATAATATATATATATATATATATTGTGACATTTACTCACAAGGGCGTGCCTGTCACAGTGGGTTGGGGGTGGGGTTTAGGGTTCTTAGCTTGTGAATGGTTGGCTGTTCGATTCCCAAGGGCTGCGGCCCCTTTTATTTTTCAAGGGATTTTCAATCCAAACAGCGGATAAGCCCAATTCAGGGATAAGATATCCCAACCGGCTTTTAATTTAATTTCTAATTCCATATACTTATAACCAAACAAACTTTATTCCATTTTTAATTTAAACATAACACCCCTCCCAAAACGGCACCGTTCCATTTATGCGGTGGCTAACCCGCCACCCTACACGTGTCCGAGCCAACACGCCTGGTTCAAAATGATTTGGGCGAGTTGACTCATCATCTTTGTCATCAACTAGGTTACTATTGCCCTAAATTTCAAAAACTTTACTTCTAATTTTGTGGGTTTTAGATCACTCAATCTCTGTTTTCAACCTTAAAATGTTTCTGGGACACCAAGGATCATTTTGGCATTCATATAAGAGCTCAAACTGAGCTCAAGTGCTTGGTTAAAGGTTTGATAATCAAACCTACAACTCGGTCATTTATATATGTTTTTGGACCATTTCAGGTGATTTTTGGCTTGTTTTGCTCCTTGTTTAAGGGGCTTCAAATCCTCATTCTCAAAAATGGGTTTTACAGTAAGTTTGTGAGGTTGGGTTTTAAAACCCGAACCTACAAACTCCAACTTCTGTTTCCTTTGAGTTCTAAGGTCACGGCTTAGTGTTTTTAAAACACTTTGGGGGTCTAGTTAAGGTTCCTCAAACCAAATGGGTTTTGGCTCACATGATTTCAGACCTGCTCTCACATGCTTAGTGCATGTTATATATATATATATATAGACAACCCATATGGCCGCCCTCTTTCTCTCTATTCTTTCCCTCATTTCTCTCTCTCTTCCTTCCCTTCCTTGACTTCATTCTTCTAATTTTAATTTCCCTCTTTTCCATTTCAGCTTTACATTAAATGATTTCTTGATATTTTATGTTATATATGTGTATTATATTAGAACACACTTAGACACACACATGCTACCGACAGCCCCTAACCCTTCATACCTCTTCCCTCACAGCAATTGTAATATATATATATATATATGTATATATTTTTCATGCATTATTTTGTTCCATATATATATACACATTTTTTTATATACATTTAACTATACACACACACAATACACATGTAGTGTATGTATTTATTTCTATACTTGTTATATACATATATACATATTACATAAAAATATTTTACTTTATATGTGTACACGTGAACTATAAGTATACGAAATTGTGTATAATTGCACATTGCCCGACCCTTGATCTTTTCTTGTAGTAAGTTCTAGACTATTGTTTGAATTCTCGTAAAACATGTCATTATGTCCAGTTACTTTGGGTCGGGGTATTACAGCTATCATTTGCTTCCTTCTTTCAGTCTTTTCTTGCCATTCTTCATCACTCATGGTTTATTCCTTAGTTGGTTAACCATTGTTTGACTGCTTCTTTAGTTCTTAGGTCCTATAGAAGTGATTAACATTCACTAAGTATTACCTTAAGAAGCACTTCTTAAAGATCTATACTTTACAAGTCTCATTTGACTAAACAAACTCTACAATGGACTCCAAAATAATCATAAATGCTTAAGTATGAAGTTTCAAAATTTTTGGTATTCGTTTAGCTACTTAACTAAAGCTGCAAAGTTGTTAATCACTTTCATAACTAGGATAGTCTATCCCTGTTCTAGACGGGGTTATCAAATTAGTCGCATTATCTGTGTAACCAAATGATCCCGAACGGTTTTAAAAACCTTTTAATAGTCTCCAAAATGATGCAGTTTCATTTAAACGTATTCATGTTCGAGTCGGGTTTAACCTAAACCCAGATCCGACCCGACCTGCACAAGTCATCTTCTTCCTTAATTTTTTTGTTGAGTCATCGGTTGCCTTTCCCGGCGCCAATGACTTGGAACTGGAAATTTCTAGTTTTCCAAACCATTTTTCTTGTCTTTTTTTATTTTTATTTTTATCCTAGATCAATTAAAATACATTTTGGGATCATTTGGGACCATTTTGGTCCCTCGATTCTCGGTGGAACGGCAGGTGTAACACCTTGAACCGGAATATTTCACGTAAACCAAAATATGAACCAAATGTCATAACATGCAATTGTACTCGAACTTGTACGTGTATGCATATATATATGAATGAATAGTATATACTTACATATTGTAATATCCCGACCCGGGATACGTCACGTGTATCGAGGTAAGTCGGTCAAATAGTGTAATTCGAACTGTTAAAATGTGTATATCATGGTATTTCATGGAAATGAATGACTGGAAACTGTAAATGATGGAAGTGAATAACCAAGGCTGGGTAACACCCGAGCACCCCAGGACATTGCATCGTAATGCGTGCATGCACGTATTCCCATGCATGCATACGTGTATGTAGGTGAGTAGCCCGATCAAAATAAATGTATGTATGTATAATTAAAAATAGATTTATACGCCTACACATGAATGCATATACATGTATAAAATATGTATTTTATGGGTATATATATGTATAATATGATGTATTATACATATATTTATGTATATATGCATATATATATATATAATGTAACACCCCGACCCTAATTAAGAAATGATAAGTTACTAATCATTAATTTGAACCAAACATAAAGAATAATTAAGAAGCTAACCTAAATAGGAAATAGCCAGAAGAAGCCGCGTTGAAAAATAAGCGACGGAAAAGAAGATATTTGGAAAATAGCTGAAATAATTAAATGCGCCAACCAAACAGGGCCTAAGCCCGAAATATGGAAAAAGGACCAAAAATTGTGGCCAAGAGGATTTGATCCCTTGACCAAACTAGGTAGAATTTGGGTTACCAAAAAATTACCAACTAGGCTAGGAACCTCTTTGTGAACATATGTGCAAAGATATGTATATAAGTATAAATCTGATTTGGCCACCTCCCAAGTGGCCAATCACCAAGCATGCAACACATCAGCATGCATCACTCCTATGCCCCCATAGATCATCATGTGCCTATACACCCATGATTGCATCTCCCCCCAACCAAGTTGCATGCAAATCCATCATGCACTTAGGGGGATGAAACACTAAAGACAATCTGATTTTGATAATCTCCATATATGCATGGAAGAGAAATCAGATCAGTAGAGAACCTAGTGCACTGATCTTATAGAGAGAGAAAGTGGGTTAGAGAGAGGAAGTTAGAGAGAGGAAGCTTGAGTTGTGGGAATCCATTGAAGGGCTAAGGACTGGGAACTGAAGGGCTGCACCACTAGACCCGACCTGCTCCAGTGGAAGGCTTCTGACTGAAACGAACCCTAGGAGACCACAGTGTACAAGGTAAGGAATTCAAAATTTTTCTAAGCATTTTCTCTTTGAATTTCGGCCATTGTTTCATTCTATTGGGACTGTTAATGCATGTAGGAAGACTTAACAATAAAAACTGGGTTGGTCTTGAACCGTTTGGACCAACAGAACTGCCAAACCATCAACCCGAAAGCAAAACCGCCATGGAAGGACCTCGGATTGTGCAGGTCTGAATCAACTTGCACAAAACCTAAAATGGGTTATCTAGCCTTAAATTAGACCTCACTAGGGTTCCTAAACCACTAACCCACGACCTTGAAACCTAAGAAATGAGCCCTTAATATCGAGTTGCAGGTTTCGGTCGTGAAACCAAATTCTTGTTTGACACTTCTAAGCTCGACTTTGAGAATAGGAAAGGAACCCCCATGCCCTAAGGATCACACAGAACCCAACCCCATTGAAAATGGTTGCGAGATGAGGGTTTATTGTCAAATTATCCAGTTCGGCTATCATGTTTTAGACCGAGCATTTGGATTAGCTACACGACCCCAAATGAATGCCAAGATGTAGGCCAAACCCTTACGAACGTGTATCGACTAAGAATAGAGAGAATTAGTGTTTCAAAACACACGAAATAGAAAGGAAAGAAACCCAGAAATTAGGGCAACAGTCCACTGTTCGATGAAGAAGACGACGAGTCGACTGAGTCGACTCGTCCAACGCGTTTAGACCCACTGAATCGACTCTAACACGTGTCAAGACGAGACCGTGCCACCGTTTAATCAAAACTGTGTCGTTTTGATTTAAACGTTTTAAATTAAAACCTGGAGATGGCTTGTTTGGTCACGGGTTTTGTCAATTAAAATCAGATTTTGAGTTAACCAAATCAGGGATAAGGGGTTTAATAGGGCTATGGCATTCCGGTTTTCCTGAAGTGGACTGGACCGGCTGGTTCAGTGAGTTGGTCGACCGGTCTAGGGTTTCAAACCCAAAGCCCACTGGTTCACAGGAAAATTTAAAATAAATAAAAACCAAGGTTTATAATATTTACAAAATGACCCCAACAGTTTTGGAAATTCAACTCTGCCCCAGATTTTGGAATTTTATTCCATTTATGCCCCTGATAAATTAATAAATAATAAATTAAATTATTTAATTAATTTATTAATTAAATAAAAATGACCAAATTACCCCTAGGTCATAAATAAGTCAAACGGAGTCCGAATAAAGTAAACGAATAGTGGTTTTTGACTATTTTGGACGTTCCGGACTCAATGGTGTGGTCCGTTTTACGAGACGAGGCTTCAAAAATTACGATACGTTAAAGTACAAATTACTAAATTGCCCCTAATGTGGTCGATGCCCAAATAAGACAAGTTATTAGTGTAATCTTATTTTCTTGGGCCTTCTGAGATCAACAGTGAGGTCCGATTCACGAGACAGGACTCCAAAAAAAATATGACACGCGAAATGACCAAACTACCCCTATGGTACCCGAAGCCCAAATGAAACTAAAAGATAGTCTATTTTGACTATGTCGGACATTCCAAACCCAACGGTGAAGTCCATAACACCAAAATAGGTACTGAAAATTTAGTCGCGTATAAAATAAAACTCATCAAGTCACCACGAGTTGACTAGTAAGACCAATCCTAGGAAGTTAGGATACGTCAGGCCTAAAATTAAATGAAAGAGCATGAATAGGTAACGATTTAAGGTAAATGTGAAGTTAACAAGTTCTTTATAATTTTCTTAGGAAATACAAAGGAAAGGGAAAAGCCCACCAGTAGTGCAAACCCGGGGAATCAAGGTGAGTAACCTCACATTTGAAGTGGAGATTTAATTCCACGGATTTGAATGATGTTTTAAATATCAAATTCTGTCTTTACACAATTCCGTTTTAAATATTCTGTTATGACATGCTTCCTGAATAATTTACTACTGTTCTTTGAGATATACTTCTGCATGTCTAAAATTTCGATTTCAAATGTTATTATATATCCTGAATTTACATGTTTCACGTATTCCAATACCCTATCATGAGATTATGAACTGTATGTTTTGAATGCTTTTAAATGCATCCACACGAAGGAATTATGGGTTAAATGCTTTTAAATGCAAGATAAATTGTGCATAAGCACCACGGATTTCTATCGGGTTTCTTAAGAACCCAACTACGATACGAATAAATGCCAGGTAGCAGGATCTAATCCCCCAGGCATATGAGATATCTCCACGAAAAGTAAAATGGGAATCTGGTTCGAAACGGATTCTGTTAATGAAAGTGATAAGGTGTGTGTTGAAAATGGAAGCAGGCTTTTTCCCTCATTTTCACCATGCATATTTACATGATTTGAAATTCACATACTTTATTCCGAAAGTACAAGTTAGCTTGAATACTGTAATGTTTCAAAGCCATTGTTTAAAGAATGCATGTACTCTATGTTCCAAGTATACGAGCAATTGGTAGTGAGTATTTTACAAAATTCTCACGTGCGAAACCACTACCAATTGAAACCCATGACAGATGTTAGAATTACTCACTGGGCTTTTCGAAGCTCACCCCATTCCCTAACATTTTTCAGGTGATGACGATGGGTGGACCCTTGCCCAATTTGGGGAGAAATGATAGGCAGCTCCATTAGGATTCTGGAGATATTTTTGAGAAGTATTAGGGCCTATGGTTGGTTGAATTTTGATGCCGTACTTTTGGACAATTATGTATTTAAGCCCAAGAGGCAACCACATATGTACTTAAGCCCTTGAGGCATTCGAATATGTATCATGTATAAGACTTTAATTTTTAGTATGCTCTGATGTGATTATTCATGTGTACCGCTATGAAGAGCGACAGTACCGGACGGCTGTGCGAAAGTTTTTAAAGGATTTTTAAAAAGAAAAAAAAAAAGAGAAAAGGGTTTTCACGCTTCCGCAAATCAAGGCCGCACCGCTATTCGATACCGTCGCCCAAGTTTTGCCTTGCCCTCAGGCTCCCGGGCCTGAAGGCGGCGGTCGCGATCCGAGATCCGCACAGGGTGGGTTCCGGGTCGTGACATATAAGAGTTAAAAGGAAAAGAAAAGAAGGAAAGGAAAACTGCCAATAGCAGTATAGGTGCAATGTATGTGGGTATGTGTGTGTCTCGGTTTGGTGAGGTGTGTGTGTGTGTGATGTATGTAATATAATATATATATATATATATATATATACACACATCACAAGTCTCTCAAGCCATAAATGCAAGGTTGCATTTGGCAGAGAGAATATCAGACCCTAAGTCAAGGAAAGGGGCCATAGAAGGGGGAGTAACCGAGAGAGAGAAAAGGTGGGAAGTGACAAGGGCGTTGGAAGTGATGAGGGTTCTCTGTATGTGTATATAGGGAGCGTACATAGAGACAGAAAGGAGAGAAACATTTTGGGAGGAACTGAACCAAGAAAGAAGGAGAAGAGGAGGAGACCCGAGAGAAATACAGAAAATTTAGGTGAGTCATTCACCCACTGTTTTTATGATTTAAAGCATGATAGTTTGGTTTAAAGCTAGGTTCTTGATAAGCATGGGTTAAGCTTTTAAATGCAAAAAGAATGATAGAAAAAGATGCTAAAATGAATGAGAAATTCAGAGTTGCAGGTTTGTAGAGAATATTCGGAACCTTAACATTTCATGTATTAAACCTTGTTTGAATGACCCAAGTATGACCCTATGAAGTGCAGAAACATATAGGAAGAAATTAGGGTTCAAACTGTGGCTAAAAATCCACGAACTGATGGGATTATCAGACCACCGGAAAATCGGGTTCTCACAAAAAACCCACTGTTCGAGAAGATAGGGCAGTTTAAATTAAAAGTAAACCCTAGATATGGAAGCCTTGTAAAAATTGGAATAAAACTGCATTCAAAAAGGAGGGAAAATCCATCAAAAATCGGTGACCGTCGCCGGAGAAGGCGACTGTTCACCGCCGGAACCCTACTGATCCTCTACCGGATTATCGGGGAAGAAGGGGTCAAGTGGGTAATCGAAACGGCGACGTGTTGGGACCGGTTGTCTCGATACGGCATTGTTTGGACATGAGATATTCTGAATTTAAAATGGAAATGGACTGTTTGGATACGAGTGTAAGGAATCGAATTCAGGACTGGATATCCTAATTCGGTTTAGAGACATTGTCCACCGTTTGGATTTTTAATCCACCGAAAATGAAAGGGACCGTAGTCCCTGAGAATCGATCCCATGACCATTTCACTGAGCCCAGGTCTTTGCCACTCGGCCACGCGCACGCGTGTGCCGAATTAGGGCAAAGATATATATATATATATATATATATAATATAATAAATAAAATCAGAAAATGAGCAAAAGGGACGCTGTCCCTGGGATTCGAACTGTGATGTATTTTGGAGGGGGGTGGCACACGTCCAATGTGCCACCAGTACGCACCCGTCCATTTGGTGCAATAATAATGTATATATATTATACTTAATTATATAATTTAATTAATTAGATTAATTAAATTAAATAAATGGAAAATGATCCGATGTCCGATTGAGACAAGTCATTAGTGCATTTTGACTTTTTCAGACCTACTGAGATCAATGGTGAGGTCCGTTTCACGATACGGGGTCCCAAAAAATAAAATACACATAAAAGTACAAAATGACCATTTTGCCCTTTTTAGTATAAATGTCCAAATGGAATTCCGCGAAAGCCTAAACCGACTTTCTTCGGCATTCCAGACTCAATGGTAAAGTCTAAATTAGTATTTGAGATACTTATGATAGAAAGGCATAAAATTTGATGAATAGTATTTATTCTGAAACGTAATTACTGATATATAGGGAACTCGAAAGGCAAGGGCACACTCACGGATTTCTGATATAGAATCACGATAGAGGTAAGTGGATCACTCTCTCTTACATGTGGTGTTTCCACAAGCCAAGTTTATTCTTTTACTGCCAAACTCGTACTCTTGAATGTATTGATATCCTTGTGTTCCACAATTCGATATTTTCTATCTTATGGACATTTGATTGACTGATGTATCATTGTTATCATGTTACGCTGTGCCTTGAAAGGCCTACTGTTGTATCCTTATTAAATGAATGATATTCCATTTTTATATTCTATGGAATTACTTATGATCATGGTATGTTTATGAACACGGGAGTTGTGCTCAGTCACAACACCCATCTGATGCTATCTGATTGACTGGGACCTACGGGTCAAGTCCGTGAACGGACAAATGGCTATTCACTGGAATTCACTGGGGGGTATGCCAGGCCCCAAAAGATCGAGGGTCTGCCGAACCCTAACACAGAATAACAGCATCTCTTATGACTGATAGAACTTGGTTGTTGAATGACATCATCCCTTATGATTCTTCGAGTCTCGAGGAACTTGTATTATTGATTTGATTGTGATCGGTTCACTGTGGCAGTACTTCATTGTTGTTACATTATCATTGAAATTCTTGATATTGATATTACACCCAATACTTCTGATTGTGTATTGTGATTATTGTTCATTGGCCCTCGTGGCAATTGTTTCCATTGGCCCTCGTGGCAATTGTTTTCATTGGCTATCACGGCATCTTATTCTTATGATTGGCTATCATAATCTTATTCAAGGATTTATTGATCATCGATACCAGTGTTGGAGATCTGCATTTACTTACTGAGCTTTGTAGCTCATTCCACCCCACTTACCCCCCATTTCAGGTGATGACACTGCGAGACCCCAGTAGGAGTCTGAGAGCGTAGGGGGACATTTTGAAGTACTGTACCAGTCTGTGTTAGTTCTCCCATGTATTCACCACCCCTGGGTGCTGGTTACGTTTAGTTCTCATTTTGTCTTATGTAAAACTATGTCATGTATTTAATAGACTTCCGCTGTTTAAATTATTAAAAGACTTCCGCTGGATTACTGTAATTGATAAAGACTTCTGCTATTCATTGTTTAATATTTTTAGTACATTGCATATTAGTACTGTGATACAGGAATGGAAAAAAGTAGGGACGGCCTTCGGGTCAGCCCCGCGACACGAGATCCGCATAGGGTGGGTTTCGAGTCATGACACATATAGGTGCATCATAAAATATAAGTGTATGTATACGCACATAAAATTTAAATTAGACATATACACGAGTATATATGCGTATATGTATGATCCTAAAATATACATAAGAAAGAGTATATATATGTATATATGAACACATAGATGGTTATACATACAATGTATATAATACAAGCATACAAGAAGGGGGAGGCACAGCCATGTACACTGCATGTGATGTGTGTGAATCTAGTGTGTGTTTGTGGTGTGTGAGGAGTGTCGGTTGAGTGTGTGTGTGTATGCAAGTGTGTGTTACAATATAATACAAATATAACACAAAAATATCACCAACACATTTAATGTAAAGCTGAAATGAAAGAAAGAAAAATTAAATAGAACAGAGAAAGAAGTCAAGTAAGGGAGGAAGAGAGAGAGAAAAGAAAAGGAAAGAAGAGAGAGAAAGGAGGTGACCATGTAATGTCTATATATATATATAACATGCACTAAGCATGTGTTTGAGGGAGAAATAGAAGCTGAAGAAAGGCTTGGTGTTCAACAATAAGATTCAGAAGTATAGAGGAAGAAAATAAGAAGAGAGAAGCCATTGGTTGAGGTAAAAACACCCCAGCTCATTATTTCCCTCTCTAAAATATATGCTCACATACAAGTTTTTTAAGTCTTGATTCATGCATGAATGATATCTACGGTATGTGATCTTAAATAAGGCATGAAAATTTGGCATTAAAATAGCCCAAAACACCAAGCCGTACACCATAACATCCATGGATAGACCTTGGTTAGAGCGGGTCTGAAATCATGTGAACCAAAACCCATTTGGTTTGATGAAACATTAACTAGACCCCCAAAGTGTTTTAAAAACACTGAGACGTGACCAAACACCCCAAGGGAAGACCTCCAAAACCTGACTTGCAGGTTCAGGTTTTGAAACCCAACCTTATAAACTTGCACCTAAACCTAAATCTAAGGATGAGGACTTGAATCCCATGATGAGGGGGCCAAAATAGAAGAAATCTCAAGAACTTTGGGCTAGAAACAAACATGAATGACCGAGAAGCAAGAAATGACTATCAACCCTTTAACCAAACTATAGAACTCTATTTGAGCTCTCAAATGAATGCAAAGATGACCTTTTATAACCCAGAAACGTTTTAGAGTTAAGAGCACTGAGTAAAACAACTCCAAAAGTCACGAAACTTAAAAATGAAAAGTTGCAGGAATTAGGGCAACAGTGGCCTACGCAATGAAGAAGATAACGAGTTGACTGGGTTGACTAACTTAACTTGCTTGAACCAAGCGTGTCGACTCAGACATGTGTCACAACGTAGAGTAAGCCACCGCATAAATGGAACGGTATCGTTTTGATCTGAAGTTTAAAATAATGAACCCTGTTTGGTTACGCGTTGATCAGTCCCTTGATGCTCCTATTTGGAGGAGGATATCCTATCCATGGATAAGCCTCCTGTACACTGTTTGGCCCATAGAAAATTAGAAAAAATATTAGGGCTACGCCCCTAGAGACTCGAACGCCCAACCTCTCAACTCTAACCCCTCATTTCTACCACTGTGACAGGCACGCCTGTGGTATCTATGGTGGCCGAACATATATATATATATATATATATATATATATATAAGAAAAATTAATTTAATTTAATTTAAGTAATTAATTTAATAATAGTAAAATGATCCGATGTCCAAATTAAACACATGAATAGTGTATTTTAATTATTTCAGACATTCTGGACCCAATGGTGGGGTCCATTTTATGAGACGGGACCCTGAAAAATAAAGACACTTAAAAGTGTAAAAAGACCATTTTGCCCCTAGTGCCCCTAAAGCCAAATGGAAGGCCGAAAAGGCCTAAGTTGACTTTTTTCGACGTTCCGGACTCAATGGTGAGGTCCATATTAGGAAATAAAGTATAGAAAAATATGACACATAAATATGTGAAGTTATGAAAGCAACCCTAAGAATTAATGAAACTACCAAAAAAGTATACTTTAAGAGTATAACGCCTAAGATAAAAACTAGGATTTAAACACGATCTAAGCATAAGTTAAGAGCATCAATAGGAGATATTTGAAGTGAATGTGAAGTTAATAGACTCTTTATGAATTGTTCTTAGGAACTACAGAGAAAGAGGGAAAGCGCACTAGTAGCATTGACCTAAACGACGGAGGTGAGTAATCCTATATTTGAAGTGGAGATTTAACTCCATAAATTTGAAGAAGTTCTAAGTTTAAAATATCTGAATCATTTGAATATCAAATTTAGTATCTACTTGATCCTTGTTTTAAAGTATTTCTGTTCTTATAAACCCTATTGTGACATGCTCAGTGAATGGTTTCTACTACAATTTTCAGCATGTCTAAGTTTAAAATGCCAAATCTGTTAAAAATTCTGAATTTGCATATTCCAAGTACTTGAAGATTCTATCATGAAGTCATGAACATTATGTTTTGAATGCTCATAAAAGCATCTATTTGAAGAAGTCACGTGTTAAATGTATTTAAATGCAACTATAGGGAGGTCATGTTTTAATGCTTTTAAATAGCATCTATTTGAAAAAGTTTTATACCTCCTGTTGCCACTGGTAATGCAAGATAAACTATGCAGAAGCACCACTTGTGACGTTGGGTTCCTTCAGAACTCAATCATGACATGTAAAATGCCAGGTAGCAGGACCTAATCCCCTAAACATGATATATCTCCATTGAAGTAAGACTGGAGTCTGGTTCCAAACAGATTTCCACTTAATCAAAGTGAAAAGATGAGACGTTTAGAAATGGTAGCAGGTTTATCCCTTCATTCTTGAATATACTATTTATGTTGATTTCATGAACTAAAGTTTTCATGTTTTCACAAAAAATGGTAGAAGGTTTTTCAAACCCCTTTCACATGAAGAAGCATTTGTTTTTAAGGAAATGACCTGGTTTTAAAACAAAAAGTCATACCCTCATGTTTACAAGAAGAAGGATTTTTATTCATCCTATTGGGAAGCAAAAGATTTAAACTCTTTTGGTCACGTGAGCTACCATATACATGTTTACAAGTTTACATTGCATATTACATATTCCACTCGAGTGCTTTAAATGCCCCATGTTATATGTTTTGAATATTCTTACACTTTGTATACGTGAAATTTCTGCTTTACTCGAATGCTTTAAATTGCTTCGTGTTACGTGTTTTAAAGTTTTCTATACTCTATTGAAGAAGTACATGTTTAGCTTAAATACCTTGAATGTTTCAAGCTATCTGTTTAAAAGAATTCCTATATTCTTATTTGAAGTATATGAATAGTTGGTAGTGAATGTTTTATAAACTCTCTTGTACTAACCACTGCCGATTGAAAACCCATGAAAAATGCTAGAATTACTCACAAGCTTAGATTAGCTTACCCGAATTTTTATCCGACCAACATTACAGGTAACTGAAAGAAGTCTTGACATTTGGTGATAAAGATGGTTAGAGCTTGCCCATTTTTTGGAAGGGCATAGGAAGCTCCTTACAGGATTAGCATGGAAGTAGAAGGACCATATTTGGTTACTTTTGTATTGGTAGTTTATGGGATGTATTAAGGATTTGTGGTTAGTCACTTTTTATAGAAAATATTTAAATGTTATGTAACTAAGTCCTGAGGGACAACTGAACATGTATTATTTATTAAGTCTTTAAGTTTTGATTATACTCTGAATGTATAATTATGTGTACCGCTTTGAAGAACGGTAGTACCGGGCGGATGTGCGAAAAATTTAAAAGAAGAAAAGAAAAGAACAAAAAATTTTCCACTTCCGCAAACACTGGTTGCACCATCGTTCGATACCGTCGTTTATGTGAGCTTTACCTGATGGCCCCTTGGCTGAAGGGTGGCGGTCGCGATTCAAGATCCGTACAGGGTGGGTTTCGGGTCGTGACAGTTGGAATAACCAAAGCTTGATTTTTTGATGACTAATACAATCACAGTTGGAATCCTAAGACTTGTGCATTATGGATGGACCAGGCTCTGGAGGCCTGTGCATTATAGATGGACCAAGTACTAAGACTTGTACATTATGGATGGACCAGGCTCTGGAGGCCTGTGCACTATAGATGGACCAAGTCCCAAGACTTGTGCATTATGGATGGACCAGGCTCTGGAGGCCTGTGCATTACAAGATGGACCAAGTACTAAGACTTGTACATTATGGACCAGGCTCTAGAGGCCTGTGCATTAAAAGATGGACCAAGTACTAAGACTTGTACATTATGGACCAGGCTCTGAAGGCCTGTGCATTAAAAGATGGACCAAGTACTAAGACTTGTACATTATGGACCAGGATCTGGAGGCCTGTGCATTAAAAGATGGACCAAGTACTAAGACTTGTACATTATGGACCAGGCTCTGGAGGCCTGTGCATTTAAAAGATGAACATTCTTTGGAAGCATTAAAAGGAGAGAAACATCTCTTATTGATAATACTTCCGTAAATGTTCCATGTTCCATGGCCTCGGAATAGGCTTCCCAGTCATGTCTTCTAGCCAGTAGGTGGCAGGCCGAACAACCTTCGTCACTCTATAGGGGCCTTCCCAGTTTGGTGACAACTTTCCCATAGTGGGATCCTTGGTGTTTTGAAAGACTCTTCTTAAGACAAGGTCTCCGACTTGAAATCTGACCGTCTTGAGTCCCACCTTGGATTTGTCGACCATTCTCTACTGATAGGCTTCCATCCTGATGCTGGCTTGATCCCTTCTTTCTTCAAGCAAATCCAAATTTTTCATTAGCTGCTGATCATTGGATTCTTGCTCAAAGGCTTCAGTCCTCAGGGTTGGCATACTAATCTCAACCGGAATTACTGCCTCTATACCATAGGCCAGTGAGAAGGGAGTTTCAGAGGTGGGAGTTCTTCTGGTCATTCTGTAGGCCCAAAGAACTCCAGGGAGTTCCTCTGCCCACTTTCCTTTGGCCTGCTCCAACCTTTTCTTTAATCCATCAAGGATCGTTCGGTTGGTGACCTCTGCTTGCCCATTCGCTTGTGGATGGCCTGGAGAGGCAAAGTGTTGCCTAATGTTGAAGTTTTCACAGAATTTCTTGAAGCCTTTACCAGTGAACTGCATCCCATTGTCAGAGATAATCACACGTGGTATGCTGAACCTGCAAACAATGTTCTTCCAGGTGAAGCTCTCAACTTCCTTTTTTGTGATATGTGTTAGAGGTTCAGGTTCGGCCCACTTAGAGAAGTAGTCAATGGCTACCAAGAGATACTTCCTGTTTGGTGGGGCCCTTGGTAATGGACCCACAATGTCCATCCCCCACTGAGCAAAGGGCCAAGGACTAGGAATCGAGATGAGCTCGTGATGAGGCTGATGTTGATATGGGGCAAATCTTTGGCATTTGTCGCACTTCTGAACATACTCCTTAGCCTGCTTTAGCATGCTAGGCCAGTAATAGCCCTAAGATAGAGCTCGGTGAGCTATAGTTCTGCCCTCATTATGATTCCCGCAAATTCCCTCGTGTATTTCAGCCAAGACATATTGTGATTCTTCTGGAGCTAAGCACTTTAACAGAGGTTGAGAATACGACCTTATATACAGCTTGTTATTCAGGATTAGGTACCGAGCCGCTCTGATTCGGATTCTCCTGGCTTTGTTTTTGTCTTATGGGAGAAGCCGGATTGTAGGTACTGGAGGATCGGAGTCATCCAGCTCTAGGGCTGTTCAGCAATTTGAGCAACTTGGGCTTCCTCTATGCTAGGTCCTGGCTGATAGGAGATTTTTATTGTGGAGTTTGCTTCAGACTTTAGGCGGGACGCCATGTTAGCCAAAGCATCTGCTCTGCAGTTCTGGCTTCTTTCAATTTTCTGGATAGTGAATGTCTGGAAGGAATGCTTTAAGTGGTTCACCAGTTCGGAGTACCGAAGCATCCTATCATCTTTAATGGAGAACTCTCCCAGGACTTGGCTTACCACCAGTTGGGAGTCTGAGAAGACTTTTAGGTTCTAAACCTCGCATTCCAGGGCCAATTTGATGCCTAAGATTAGGGCTTCATATTCTGCTTCATTGTTGGAAGCTTTGAATCCCAAGCTGGCTGCTTTTTTTGATGTGAGCCCATCAGGGGACTGTAGTACCAGGCCTACTCCTGAACCCTGATCGGTCGACGACCCATCGATGTAGAGCAGCCAGGTTCTTGAAGTTTCGATGAACTGTGCCTTGTCTTGAAGTGCCGGGGTGAACTCGGCAACAAAATCAGCCAAGGCCTGTCCTTTGATGGAATTTCGAGGCACATATGATATGTCGAATTCCCCTAGCTCCACAGACCACTTCATTAATCTTCTCGATACCTCAGGTTTCCTCAGTATTGACTTCAGAGGATAGGCAGTTGGGATTTCAATTAGATGGGCTTGGAAATAGGGTCAAAGCTTCCGAGCTGATATGACCAAGGCAAAGGCTAGCTTTCTACTTCTGGATATCTCTTTTTTGTGTCAAGCAGTGCCCTACTGACATAGAATATGGGCCTCTGTACTCCTCTGTCCTGTCTGACTAATGCGGAGCTGACCGCGTTCTCAGAGACTGCAAGGTACAAGAGTAGCTTTTCTCCCTGTACTGGTTTTGACAGAAGTTCTGGAGAGGCCAGATACTCCTTTAGTTCTTGAAAAGCTTTCTCGCATTCTTCCGTCCACTGTAGAACTTTGTTACCCTTCAGAGCTTTGAAGAAAGGTAGGCAGCGATTAGTGGACTTGGAGATAAATATGCTTAGTGCCGCGATTCTGCCATTCAGTGCCTGAATGTCCTTTCTAGTTTTTGGTGACTTCAGTCCAATCAGAGCCTGGATCTAAGTGGGGTCTGCTTCGATACCCCTCTAAGAGACACAATGTATCCCAAGAATTTTCCCTTCGTTACCCCGAAGGTACATTTCGAGGGGTTGAGCTTCATCTTGTGCTGCCTTAGGATTTCGAAAGTCTGGGCTAAGTGCTGAAGGTGACTACCTTTCTGCAGACTTTTGACCAGCATATCGTCAATGTATACCTCCATGGTATTGCCGAGCAGCAGGCTGAACATCTTGTTCACCAACCGCTGGTATGTGGCTCCAGCGTTCTTCAAATCGAAAGGCATTACTCTGTAGCAGTAGAGCCCTTGTTCGGTTATGAAGGCTGTCTTCTCTTGGTCTAGAGGGTACATCTGAATTTGGTTGTACCCAGAGTAGGCATCCATGAAACTCATGAGCTCGTGCCCCGCAGTAGCGTCAACCAATTGATCTATCCTTGGTAGTGGAAAGTTGTCTTTAGGGCACGCCTTATTGAGGTCTGTATAATCAACGCAGACCCTCTACTTGCCATTTTTCTTCTTGACCAGAACGGTGTTGGCTAGCCACTCGGGGTAGAACACTTCTCGTATCTTCTTGGCTTCAAGCAGCCTCTAGACTTCTTCATTTATAATCCGATGCTGTTCAGGAGCAATCGGCCTTCTCTTCTGTCTAACTGGTGGGTGATCTGGATCTACCATCAGTTTGTGAGTAATGAGGTTAGGATTTATACCCTTCATGTCTTTGGTTTCCCACGCAAATATAGAGAGGTTGTCTTTGAGAAACCTGACTATCTTTTCCTGCTCGGTGTGCGTTAGATCTGGGCTGATGTACAAATAACGCCCCTCTGATTCTGAACTGACCAACACTTTAATGGGCTCGCCAACGGGTGTGGCTCGGTTGTCTCGTCCCCTTGGGCTCAGGGGTTCTTCAATGCCGGATAGGCAACCTTCCATCTCGGGAGTGTGGGTGAGAACTGGATCTGTACAGTCCCGAGTGTACTGTAATTACTATTTGGTGGCCTTCTCCTTGAGTGCAATGGCATGGCACTCTCGAGAAGTTGGTTGGCATCCCCTCACAGCATAAACATTCTGGTTGTGAACGTACTTCAGACATTGATGGAGGGTCGAGGTGACCGCCCCTATCTGATGCAACCATGGTCTTCCAATTATGACGTTGTAGGGAGATTTCATATTCAACACCATGTACTCTGAGATGGTGGTCTTCTGCCCTTTTCCCTCTCCCACAGTAGTAGGAAGGTCGATTCTTCCCAGTGGGGTACTAAGATTGCCATCGAAGGCTGCCATCACGGCAGTGGTAGGCTTGATGCTATCGTGGTCCATTCCCATCTGTTTGAGTGGCTCATGGAACATTATATTGACGGAGCTGCCAGTATTGACCAGGACTTTCCTGATCTCAAAGTTGGCTATTTTGAGAGTGATGATAAGGGCATCACTGTGAGGGCAGTGTACCCCTACGAGGTCCTGTTCGGTGAACTGGATCTCCAGTGCTGGCTTGAGCCTCTTTTCAACGTTAGAGATCTGCAATACGTCCGGGGCAGCTCTGGCCTCCCGAGCATATCTCTTTCTCGCCCTGTTTGACATTCCTGTAATAGGAGAGTCGACATGGAGGACGTAAATAACATGGTTGTTCTACCTCTGGGGTTCGTTTCGTCCTTCCCTATGCTCTTGTCTCTGCTCGGGCCTCTGGTCTGGCCGTTGTTGAGGCTTGTCTTCTTGGGGGTTCTACCTTCCGTCTTGCTTGACGAACTCCCGAAGACGCCCCTTTTTTATGAGTTGTTCTATCTCATACCGGAGGGTCCTGCATGAGTTAGTCGTATCCCCATGATCTTTATGAAAATTACAATACTTACTTTGGTCCCAAAGACTGGGATCTCCTTTAATTGGTTCCGGCCACCTCAGGTTTTCCCGATCTCGAATCTGTCGGAGTACCTGGTTAGGTGTAGTGTTCAATGGGGTGAAGTTAGTGAACTCCCTTGGTCCGGAATTGTACACAGCTCTGGGTGCTATTCTCTTCTCTGGACTCCTGGCCCTCTTCTTACCGGAGTCTCTTCTATGGTCCTCCTTCTTGTGATCCTCCCTCTTCGGATTATCCCTCTGGGTCTGATCTTTGCCCTTCTGGGATGTGCGGTTGGCTTCTTCCAAGTTGATATACTTCCTGGCCCGATCCATTAATGCCGCCATGTCGGCTAGAGGGCTCTTTGTCAAGGAGTCTCTGAAGCCACCGTGAGCAAGTTCAGCAGTTAAGGCGGCTACAAGGAATTTTGGGCTGCAATCAGTGATCTCTGTGAGTTTGGCATTGAAGCGCGCAATGTAGGCTCTGAGGGACTCCTCCTTAGTCTGCTTGACATTTAACAGGAATTCTAGTCCCCTTCTGAGCCTTCTGCTGATCATAAACCTGTCTAGGAATTGTCTACCGAGCTTATAGAAGTTGGTAATTGAGTTCGGAGGGAGGTTATGGAACCATTTCAGAGCAGTTCCCTTCAAGCTGGTAATGAAAGTCCGGCACATAAAAGCGTCAGAGGCCCCGTGGAGGGCCATCGTATGCTGGTAGTGCGAGAGATGATCTCCTGGATCTCCAGACCCATCGTACAGGGTGAACTTGCGCACCATGAACTTTCTGGGCCTTTCTTCTGACATGATGGAGTGAGTGAATGGGGTGGCCAGTCTTCCGAGCAGCGTGGCCAACTCGTCTTGCTCTAGAGGGATCTGGGCACCTCTCAAAGCAATTGTTCGGTCCATAGACTCGGCGATTTCTTCTACCCTCCGTGGGTCTCTGAATCTGACATCCTGTGAACCCTGCCTGATAGCCTCGGCTTCAGGGTAGTTAGGTTGAGTACGTCCCTCGGACGGAAGAGGGTTCTGAACTGGAGGGATTGGTGTTGCATGGGGATAAAGCTCTTGTGGTGCCGGATGTGCTCCCGAAGCCCTTGGAGTTGGGGCTCGAGTAGTGCTCCGGTAATGGACGTCAGGGACGAAGGCTGACGTTCCCCAGCCTGGAGCTACTGACGGCTGTGGGTCTCTTCCAACACGGGTAACACCCTGGGGGTGCCCAGGCTGGTTATTTGGAGCCTGCTCGTGGGGCTCTTCGTTCTCAGTGTTAATAGGGGGTTGTGTTCCCGCAGCAATGTTGACCGGCGGGTTAGGAAGGTTCGTCCCTTGATTCTGTGTGAGCATTGCCAGTGTTCTAGTGATGGCAAGAAACTGTTCCTGCACCAGTTCATTGTGTCGTTTGATCGATTCGATCTCTTGTCGCATGGGATCAACCGTTGGTCCCCTTGCTCGTGGAGCAGGCAGCCGACGTTGAGAGCTTTGCGAATTCTGAATATTCTGTCGTGGTCGGAGAATTGGGGCCATAGTTTTCCAGTGAGGAAAGAGATAAGTTTGTGAATAGAGCACTTGGAGATTAGTCATTCCCACAGACGGCGCCAAACTAATGCTGCACTTTTCGACTCGCAATAAGTGTGGGCTCTGTGACCTGTAGAACACTCAAAAAGATGATCAGAGGACCACCGGATTGGCTCTGGTAGTAGCCGCTCCAATGCTTAAGTAAGTAAACTGAATTGAAAAGACTGTATTGAAAGCCAAAGAATGAGCATGAAAATAGAGCGTACCTTTAGGGTTTGATTTATAGACCGTGGCCTTCCTAAGTTGATTAGGATTTGGAGCCATGAATATAGGGATTTGATCATCGGAGATTGCAGTTACCTTGTGGAGTATTGCATAGAGATAATCATAGATGGTAGTTTCCTTGTTGAAGACTGTTTCCGTGTTGAAAACTGTCTCCTTATTCCCTGCTCGGCAACCGCTAAGGAGGTGACGAGGTCTGGAGCCTGTAATTGACTCTGAGATCCTTATCTAGATATATACGTGCTCTGGAGGCATATGCTTGGCCACTTCTGATCTTTTATCCTGTTCTGAATGTTCGAGCGCTTAGCCATTGGCTGAGCGTGAGCTGAGTTAGCCGAGCGTGAGTTGGATTCATAGGCATACGTGTCAAGTGCTGATTGGCCTGCTCTTTTATGGTATATCAATATGCATAACTTTATTATTTCTTATTCATATACATGCATGCATACATACATGTTTTCTTATACATACATACCATATTAAATTTATAATTAATATAGTATACTATTATAATTAATTAATTATTTAATTTAATCTATAAAAATCTTCACACTTATTTTTAAAATTTCGTAAGTCGTGCATGTGACCCGGTATCCCGGGTCGGGATCTTACAAATACCCTCAAGAGCTTTATTGTTAATACATGCTGATGAATGCTATGAAATGGTATAGATAAATAAACAAGGCTTGAATGGAAGATAGTCTGAAGGAAATTTAATGAGTGAGATTGTTAGGATTGACCTTATGAAATGTGATGAATTTGAAAAGAGGCTGACACGTGATGAATAAATATTAGGAAGAAATTCAATGAATCTTGTGATCTAAGATGATGTGTAACCCAATTTTAGTCAATACTCTATCAAGTTAGATGAGGGTAAATGATAAATGATTCTGAATAATTGTTAAGGATCAATGTGATCTAAATGATCGTAAAGACTGAACTGATAGTAAGTTATTTAGAGAAACCATGAAATTGAGATGATGTATGATTTTTGAGGTACTACGAGGAAACCATTATTCATGAAAGATATACATAGAGCATATGAGGTACAGATCATAAGTACACAGTTATTAACCGATTAGATACTTTTAAAGGAACTAAAAATCTAAGGATTTAAGTAGTTAAATGATCGGTGACTTTGGAGGACAATAGCTTCTTTAAAGACTAAGGTTAATAGTCTTTGGGAAAGACTATACTAAGACTGACTTTGATGTTTCTTGAACGATTGAGATTATAAAATGAATAGTGACTTTTGGGAGGAAGTAGTATGCTTAAGGGCGAAGGTTAAGGATTCTTGGATAGAATCATACCAGTGTCGAGGTTAATGACTCTTAAGTCATTAAATTATGAATCGATCAATGAATTGAGGGAACTATCATTGGAACAAAGGCAACAGTTAATACTCTTTTAAAAGATATAAGGTGACATAGAGTTGGGATTGTGAAATCTTGGAAAGTCGATGGATTTAACAACAAATATATATATATATGAAAGATGGTCAGAGGAAGACTTAATGAATGGTAATGTGAGGAGTTTGAGACTCTAGATGGATTAATGACATATCAGAAATATGAGGATTCTTGAGTGAGTCATATAGGGTAAAGACAAATGGATCATTGGGAGGCAAATATTGATTGAACGAGACTATCAAGTGAACATTATGAAACGTGATGGTTCTAAAAGGAGATTGACACATGATGACTGATCATTGGGAAAAAAATTCAATTGATCTTGTTGATCTAGGTGACAATATGACCAAATGGTGGGTTGCACTTTATTAAGTTAGCTGAATCTATTTCAAAGGATAAATGATTGATGACTCTGAATGACTTTTGAGGATTAACAAGATGAAAATTTTGGCACAATGTTTAGAAAACTGGTGAGGATAACGACTATACTAAAGTGATACACAATTCTTTCAGCTACGAGAACAATTAAGATTGAGGTAGAAAGTAAGAATAACTACATCTGTGAAACTAAGGAAGTTGAGAAATTCTATGGTGGGAAAAACTTGACATAATCGTGATAAACTTTGAATGTCAAATGTAACGATAAAATGAGAGAGAAATGTAACATATGATAAAAAATCGAATATGATAACGAGTATAAGAAATGAGACAGTTGAACAACCTTTCTGAGCAAAGGTAAGTAAAACCAAAATAATGGTTATAAAATTAAAAAGTCATAAGACTTTGAGATCTGAACTGATCAAATGATGTGAAAAATTTAAGGTAAACCAAATATGATAACACCGTTAAGAACACATTCAAGTAGACTGTCATATAAAGAATCAGTGACTGGGGTAAAAGACTACCCTAAAATTTTTTAAGTATATGTACCATACTTTAATCTATGAAGGGATGAGGAATCAAAACCTGTGAAAAGAGCAATTGTAAAAGGCACCAGCTTATAATGTGAAAGCAAAAATGGAGGAATTGATTTCCTCAACCTATCTAAATCATAAAAGGATAAACACGAATTTGGAAACAAAGGCAGGAATGCCAAATAATAATACAAAATGAAATAAAAAGAGGATTGATAAATCATCAAGAAATGGACATTTGATTGGGAAATCAAAAATGGAAAGTTCAAATAAATTTGAGGACACCCGAGCAGGGAATAAATATTGTAATGTAAAGAGAATACGAGTGAACCGTCCCAACACGAACCAAAAGATGCTCATAGAAACAAAAGGGAACATGATACTCTGTCCTTAGTAAAACTTAAAGCACTTGAATGAGAAGTCCAAAACACTTTAAACGATAGAAGTAGTGTAGTCTAGTTACACCGTTGACTTCCTTTGACCTCTACCAAACAAACGGATCGAAAAGAAAAGATCAAGGTACTAGATACCTTTACCTGGCACATGATGCACCACACGACGCCAACGGAAGTTGACAGACCATGATCAGTAAGATAATCACGACTTAAGTACCAAATGAGATGAATATAACGACTACACATGGAACTAGTCGAAATACTGATAACAAGGGGAAATAGTCAAGTAACTGAAAAGATGACTCAGGGTGAGTAATTAAAGTAACAGATCCCTAGCCATAGATCTGAGAACTAAAGAGATACGCATAGGGATGTTAATACGAAAATTTGGAGACAATGAGTTAAAAGTCCTGAGGAAGTTAAAAGGTCAAACCTGTGACTTTCAAATTCACTATTAAATTGAAACAAAGAGGAATACAAAAGAACTATGAACCCTGTATAAAGACATTTTCTTGCTTGAGAATATAGTATCTGAGTACCATAAAGAAGTCCAAGAGAGAGATTAAAAAGGGAATTACGATGAAGAGATAATAGAATTCCTTAGATTATGAACATCCGAGTTTTGAGGACAAAACTCATTTTAAAGGGGGTAGAATGTAATACCCTGACCCAAATTGTAACCGAGCCCCCAAGGCCTTATGTTACGACAATGAAATAAATGGTTTGGAGTTTTAGTGCCTCGAAAATATAAACGATGCTCGGGCAAACGAGTATCGAAAATAAAAAATAAAATAAAAATAAAAATAAAATAAAATGAAAAAAAAATGTAATAAATATATATATATATGTAGTGGTATATATATATATATATATAAGTTACTGCACCATATTAAAGGAGGAATGAGAGGAGTTATGGGGGGGTTATGGAAATGGAAAAGACAATTTAATGAGAGAGTAAAAGGAGGTGGGAATTGAGGAAGGGGGGTTATAATAGCACATGCAATTGCATGCGTGAGGGAAGGAAAAAAAAAAGAGAGAGAGACAAAGAACCGTGGGCGCAGCAGAAGCATAGGGGCAAACTGTACATGTGTACCATCGTGGGTTGATAGAAAGTGAGAAAAAGAGGAGTAAATCATATTAGGATTGAAGCATGGAGAGTCGGAAGAGGAAACCAGGGAAGAAGAAAAGAAGAAACAGTGCGGAGAAAGGTAAGCTTTGAAAGTTATTCTCTGTATATCTTTTGTTACTGTGTTTACTGGCTTTTTCTGAAACTGAAACTAAACACCCAAAGAAATATAGGGTTTGAAAGGGTAGGAAAAATGATGAATTTAGGAAGAAACGGGAGAATTTTTGGTGGGAAAATGAGAAAGAAAATGTAGAGAGAGAAAGGTGGCAAAAAAATAATAGGTGGAAGAAAAATACCCCGGTTGAAGCTAAAAACAAACCCAAACGAATTATTGAGGTCTTTAAAGTCGATTTGATATAAAATACATAAAAAACGGGCACCTAAATAGTGAGAAAAACCAAAACAAAAAGTCACTAAATAATGGCTTCTCGCCAGAGCAACCACTAGAAGTGGCTGTTCGATGGCCTTTCGGGTTGCCCAAAGTCGGTTTGGGTCAGAAAACTAGGATCCTTAGAAAAAATAGAACAAGACTGCATTTTTAAAACACTCAAATCTCACTGGAAAACAGGCACAAGCGTCGGAGGGGACGCTGGAGACGGCGCTAGAGAAACAAGGAAGAAGAAGCAAGGACGGGCGTGACTGGGTCGGGCAGCCGGGTCGGGTTATACCCGCCTAGGCATAGGTTGGGCTGAACTAGAGAAGGGGCCGAACTGGAGAAGAGAAAAAATAAATAAATAAATAAAAGGGAAGGAGGACCGAACTAGAGAAGAAGGAAAAAAAAAAAAAGACAAAATAAAACAATGGGATGCGTAGTTAGGAGGTTCGAACCCCTAATTGAATGAAAGGGGGAAACCTTGATACAAGGGATTGGGCCACTATGCCGCAGCCCCCATTTGTTCAAAATTATAGCAAAATAAATATATGATACAATGTTGTATTGTTAAATTAATTATATAATATAATTTAATTATGGAAAATTGCCCCGATGCCCGGATGAAACATATAATTAGTGTAAACTTACTATTTTGAACCTTCTGGGTGCAATGGTGAGGTCCGTTTTACGAGATGGGGTTCCAAAAAATAAAATACCCATAGAAATGCCAAAATGACCAAAATACCCCTATGTCAAATGTGAGTCAAACGGACGCCGATTGAGTTACATAAATAGTGAATTTTTATTATTTCAAACCTTTTGGACTCAACGGTGTAGTCTAAATTATGAAAACAGAACTCAAAAAATAGAGACACATAAAAGTCCATTTTGCCCTTGGGTAAACTAGTTTAAATTAGAAATCGTAAAAGCCTAAATTAGTAAAAGAGATATTCATGATAATGAGGCATAAATTCGATAAATAAAATTAAAACTAAAACATGTTTACTGATGTATAGGAGACTCGAAAGGAAAAGAGAAGGTCACGGAATACTAAGACCCATTAATAAGGTAAGTAACTTCTATCTCTTATACATGGTTTTCCAAGCCATATCATTTTTATTACTACCAAAACTTTGTACTCATGTATGTAACCACTATTGTTATCCCACCATTGATATTGTCCTATCTGGTTGTTGTCGATTGATTGTTACCTCATTGTTGCTATGTGGTACTGCGCCTTGAAAGACTTATTGATTGACGTTTACTGCATGCCATTCCTACATTATGCACTTCTTATAGAATCATGATAGAATCTTGATTTATAATTGAATGTCAGATTTGTGCACAATCATAATATCCATCTGATTGCTTTCTGAGTTGGCAAGACCTACTACGGGTTGAGACTGTGAAGGGATAAATGGTGATAGAGGTGTTTTATTAATTAACAGGACCTACGGGCCAATTGACGGGGACCTAAGGGTCGAATCCATGATCGGACATATGGTGATGGGGGTGTTCTTACATATGGAGTTATGAGGGTATTTTTTATGCATTGACCATTCTCTCATTAATTGTACTTAACTGTGACCGTTTTATTGATTCATGTTGATTGTGATTATTGTGCTTTATCCATATCCATGCTATACCACTACTCACACTTGTTATTGGGCTTTACTGTTCATTGGCCTTATAGCACTTTACTGTTAACTACAATCGTTTTCATGACTGGCTATCATGTTACCTCGAATTTATGTTTTCTTATGTAATCCCTAACTAGTATTTGAGATAGGCTTTTACTTACTGAGCTTTGTTAGCTCATCCCATTCATTATATTTTTCAGGTGAGAATGCTACAGAACCATAGTAAGAGGTTAGGAGCGTAGGGAGACAGTTGAGGAGCACGATAGAATGATATAATCTCTCCCATGTACTCACCACTTAAGAGTGGTTCATGTTTAGTTTGTTGTCAGTTTTAATTTTAGTCTTTGAACAACATTTGTAATAAGGCTTCCACACTTTAATGTTATGTTTACATTATTTACTGTTATCATTGGTAAAAGAATGAAAAAAGTAGGGACGGCCATTGGGCGGCCCCGCGACATGAGATCCGCATAGGATGGGTTTCGGGTCGTGACAGCTAATAAGTCCCCGAATGTTACTACTACCTTCAAGCCATAAATGATGCACAAGAAATCAATTTTTTACCCTTTTTGCGCTGCTAATAGTGATCATTAGCGACAGTTCTTGTGCACCGCTAAAGACCTTAATTCTTGTAGTTGAAAGTCAGCCAACTCATTCACAATACTTTGGTTTGGAGGCTGGGTTGATTAATTATAATCGTTTGAATGGAGTTTGATTGGGTGGGATTCCAATCTCCCAAAAACCAGGAAGCGTAACTCCATACACGAGGCCAACTATGACATCATGTCATCTTATTATAGAGGAATTAGTTGAGATCAAGGAAGTCATTTCCACACCATTATCAACTATTTAAACAACAAAACCTCTACTTCAAAGGTATGCCAACCTTAGTACTTGTCTTCTTGTAACATCTTTTCTATACCCAAACTAGCATCACGCTAACTTAATCGTCAAAAGACCCTTGACCGACATCACACAGGTGCCCACGGATCTACTCCAATAGCCTTTCTTCTTTTTCTTGTAAGTGGAAATTCATTTGTAGAGAATTTTCTCCTCACAATAAGTATTGTAAATCTTAAAAAATTTCACATATTCAGACGACAAACAAGAAACTAGGTTTAACAGGTCAATGAATTCTTTTAGAGCAATGAATTCTTTTCTTTGTTGATCAAAAAAATCTTGAAACCAATTAATCTCTTACCATCTATTTTCATCAAACACCAAACTTATATTTCTTAAATTATGTTAAGATTAATTTTGTTAACTTTGTTATCACAACAAAACAATTGATCATAACAATATTACATTTCTTAAATTTATTCATTCATCATGTTAGTGATTAAAATGGAATAATTAATTTCAAAACATTTGCAATTTGCAGGAGTTCACTGTTATGAAATTTATATATCACGACCACCCAATATAAAAAATAAGTGTCTATGTATATATACATATATATATATGATGCTGCACTTTTTCGATTAGTGGGGGCTCCGAACTCCGTTGCCTGAGGAACACTCAAAGAAAATGATCAGATGGCCACTAGGTTGGCTCCGGCGAATAACCGCTCCGATGCTTAAGTCAATAAAACTAAATTGAAAGACTGTAATTGTAAATGAGTGAATGAGCATGAATGTAATAGCGTACCTTAGGGTTTTATTTATAGGCTGTGGATTCCTAAGTTGATTAGGATTTGGAGCCATGAATATAGGGATTTGATCATTGGAGAATGACAGTTACCATGTTGAACACTGCGTTTGAGAGATATCCATAGGTGGTAGTTTCCTTGTTGAAGACTGTTTCCTTATCTTTAGTTCGGTAGGATGTTTAAGGCGGTGATGAGCTCAGAACCGTCTTTGGGAACATTGGGCTACACCTTTCGAGCTTGAGGTTAGCATGTGTTTCCAATCTATGAGCTATGGAGGCTAAGTGTCTAAGCCTGCTCTGAATGGCTGAGTTTTAGCTGGTCTGTAGTCACACGTGTCACATGAAGACTGGTCTATCATTTTGTGGTATATCAGCTACTCCCCTCCGAGCCTTAGTTTGAGCTCAACGCGTAACTAGGGCTACGAGCTCCCGCAAAGTCATGCGTCCTATCTTTTCATTTTCCAAGACGACTGTTGGTGTGTCATTTATTGCGCAGCCGACAGCTTGGGCTTTCGAAGCCATCATTGCCTGCAACCGTCATGACGGTTCGGTTTGGTAGGCCCCAATTTTTAAAAACGTATATAAAGATGGGGAGGAGCTTAGTACGCCCTTTCCCTTACCATTTCATTGTCTGAGAGAAAGAGACTGCCATTGTTGAATTAGAGCGACCAGTGAAGCTTGAAGAGTGTTCGTCGTCCGAAGCTCTTGTTTCTGGTCATTTTCAGGTTCATCCTTCCTTATTTCTGTTTGTTTTCTATTTGCTTCCTTACTGTTCTTCTCCTCTTCTATTAAGAATTTCTTCTTCTTCACCTTTTTTGTTTTTGGCAATGTCTACCTCTTCTGCATATTCTGGTACTGGTGACGGCACAGGGAGTTCTTTAGAGATGACTATGCCATCTCATATCCAAACCGTAGATAGTTATCCCTCTGATGGTCCCAGAAATAGGTCGAGAGAGTCTCCCTCCAGTTCGGAGGTTAGGATAGTGGACACCTTCATTAAGCCTAGGAATAGGGTTGGGGAGGCCTCTGGTATGCCCTCCCATAGAGAGGAAAGAGAGAATGCCATCACTCAGAGCATGTTAGATGAACTGAGTGATACCTTTGAGTTTCCCTCCAATGTGACTTGTAGGGTACCGAGCTCTCTAGATCGCCCGTACGATATTTGTGAGGGTGAAATTTGTGTCTATCTCACATGGCTCGAGATGGGACTCAGACTTCCTCTTCCTCTACCTCCCTTAGTTATACAATTCTTCAAATGGTTTAATATTTGCCCTACTGATCTTAATCTTAATAGTTGGAGGCACCTTTTAGGGTTTATAGTATTAGGGCACCGAAATGGTGTCGATGTGACCCTGGATTTGATCCGTAGCAATATGGATCTAAAAGATATGAGGTTGAAAGGCCTCTTCTATATGTCTTTTGATAAGGGGTTCAAACCCCTTTCCTCAATACCCACTTCTAATAAGACTTGGAAGAAGTGGTACTTCTTCATAGGAGGAGGATGGGAGCTTGAAAACTTCCAGAACCATGTCTCAACATTCCCCCGTAGTACCAGGATTAAGAGTGAGATCCCTTTCTTTGTAACTCTGCTTCTGTTCTTGTGTATTTCATTTTCAAACTGCTTATTAATATGTTCATATATTCTGTGCAGACAAGAGTGTTTGAAAGAGGTCCATCTTTACAATCAACCTTCAGAACCAGTACCGTCAGCTCTTTCAAACCACCATCCGGGCTCATACAGTCATCGTAACACTGAAGAATCTGATGGTGGCTCGTTAATCTAGCAACCGTACAAAGGATCTCAAAAAGTCCCTTCAGGCTAACTAGGTTTTAGAGCCCCCGAAGAAAAAAGTGGGGGAGACCTCCTCTCCTATTGAGCCACCACTTCAAGTGAAGAGGAAGAGGTTGCTCTCCAGTTCTCCCAAATGTACCCAGTCCAAGGACGAGAAGGAAGCCTCCACACCAATATCGATAGTCCCTCATGCCCCTGTTGTTCCGAGCAAATGAATAAGCAAGGGGAAAACGGCTGCCAAAACCCCCCAGCTCCATATGATTCCGGCTATCAAGCCGCAAAAAAGGCCCTCAAGAAGTTCTGGGCTAAGGGCCTTCTGAAGTACAAAGGGCAGAAGCCGAAGAAGCTGATGGCCGGGCTGATGTTCTTTCAAATCAAGGTAACTCCTGATTTTTCCTTTTTCTCTTTTTTTGTGTACAGACTTGCTTGATTTGTATTCTGTAGACCATGCATAGTCTTGCTGCTCTGACGAAGACTTCCCCTGATTTGGAAATAGTTAACACACTCCAGTCTGAGTTGGACAAAGTTAGGCTGCAGCTGGGGACAACTCAGTCTGCCGCCTCTGCTATTGAGGCGAAGTTGAAGGAGATGTCAATCTCTTTGGCGATTATGGAGTCCGAGAGGGATTCCCATGCTCGAAAGTCGGAAGAGCTTCAAAAGGAGTTTGATGACTTCCAATCATCCTCTATCAAGAAGCTCCAAGAAGCAGTCAAATCTGCCAAGGCTCAGACCGAGGTAGAAATGAGGACTGAGGTTAAAGAGATGGGTAGAGAGCTGATCCAACATGGGTACAACACCTTCCGTTCCAAACTTCTTGCTAAGTTCTTGGACTTTGATCTATCAGGGATTGAAGGTGCAGAAGCCCCTACTACCGAGGTTGAGGTTCCAAATGAAAGTGCTGAAGTGACTCCTCCCGAACTCCCTCCAACAGAGGTGCCTGCCCCAGCTGATTCTGAAGCTGTAGTGTAGGATATGGTCATATGTATTTTGTGTTGTTCTTTTTTTTTTTTTGGTATCTCTTTGATCAGCAATGAGAAAGAACTTTTTGTGAATTCTTGTTATCTGTTTCTTCAGAGTAGCTTTGTTTTTGTCAAGTAAACTTCCGCATTATTCCAATTGATCAATGCCTTGTAATGTAAGTTTTGGGCTCCAGCCTTTTAAACTTATAAATGGGTTAAGCAAGGGCTTTCATGAACTGACAGTGTTTCAAAGCACCCCTTGAATTGGATCTAATCTGAAAGCTATCTCCCAAGCAGAACAACTTGTAATAATTTGAACGAACCTGCTAGGAAGATTTAATAATAAATGACTTTGATAATAGAGGCAGTTGAATTAGAACTTATGTTGAGTAGCTTGAGTAGGAGGACTTGCAACGATTATGATCTGTTAGAAGATTCGTGATAACAAACCATCCATAACTTGAACATGTGTTCTCCAGGTCTTGGTAGTAATCAGATAAGAAAACTTTGAGTAATTCCTTTATGATCCGATCTTTAACTAAGATGTCTAATAGGAAGATTTGTAATAACAGAACCAGTGTTGGTGCTAACTGATCAGAAACACTAGTAATCAAATCAAGTCCTCCATCCCTTGAATGGGAGGTAACCGAGGTAGTTAAAGTTCTGTGGATATTCCCATATAGAGGTCGTTCGGACCTATAATGCTTGCACAGGCTGCAAAGCTTTTAGTAGCTTGTACATTGAGATGGACTAGACCTATAACACTTGCACAGGCTACAAGATTTTTAGGGGCCTGTACATTGAGATGGACCAGACCTATAACACTTGCACAGACTGCAAGGCTTTTAGGGGTCTGTACATTGAAACAAGACTGCTTTTTTGGAAGAATGCAAGAGAGAAAAAAATTTTATTGATAATATTTTTGTACATGTTCTACATTCCACGGCCTGGGTACAAGATTCCCAGCTATGTCTTCTAACTAGTATGTGGTAGGTCGGACGATCTTTGTTACCCTGTAGGGCCCTTACCAGTTGGGCGACAACTTTCCTATAGTGGGATCTTTGGTGTTCAAGAACACCCTTCTTAGAACATGATCCCAATTTGGAAACTTAGGGGTTTTAGCCCTAATTTAGAACTGTTGGCCATCCTGTGTTGATATGCTTCCATCCTGATTCTAGCTTGATCATGCTTTTCTTTGAGTAAGTCCAAGTTCTCTGCGAGCTGATGATCATTGGCCCTTTGGTTGAAAGCTTTCATCCTCAGGGTAGGCATACCGATCTCTACAGGAATTACTTCTTCCGAGCCATAGGCTAGTGAGAATGGAGTTTCAGAGGTAGGTATTCTTTTAGTGGTTCTATAGGCCCAGAGAACACCAGGGAGTTCTTCAACCCATCTTCCTTTGGCTTCTTCCAACCTTTTCTTAAGGGCATCAAGGATGGTCCGGTTAGTGACTTCTGCTTGCCCATTGGCTTGGGGATGGCCAGGTGAGGCAAAAGAGTGACTGATGTGCAGGTCTTGGCAGAATTTCTTAAAAGCTCTCCCTGCAAATTATGACCGTTGTCTATGATGATGACTTGTGGTATGCCGAACCTACAGACAATATTCTTCCAAGTGAAGTTTTTGACTTCTGCCTCTGTGATATGTGTGAGGGGTTCAACCTCCGCCCATTTGGAGAAGTAGTCAATGACGACTAAAAGATACTTCCTGTTCGGTGTGGCTTTTGGTAGTGGCCCTACGATGTCCATTTCCTATTGAGCAAAGGGCCATGGGCTGGCAATCGGAATGAGCTCATGGTGGGGCTGGTGCTCACATGGAGTGAATCGTTGGCATTTTTCACACTTTCGAACATACTATTTTGCTTGCTTCAACATGTTAGGCCAATAATAGCCTTGTGTTAGAGCTCGGTGGGCCAAAGTTCTCCTGCCATTGTGGTTACCACATATCCTTTCGTGAATTTCAGCCAGGACATATTTGGATTCTTCTGGAGCCAGACACCGCAGTAAGGGTTAAGAATATGATCTTTGGTAAAGCTTCCTATTCAAGATCAGGTATCGAGCTGCCCTAATTCGGATTCTTCTGGCCTTGTTTTTGTCTTCTGGGAGGAGCCCTCCTTCTAGCTACTAGAGGATGGGAGTTATCCAGTTCTAGGTTTGTTTAGTAACTTGGGCAACCTAAACCTCTTCTATGCTTGATCTTGATTGATGGGAGATTTTTAACATGGATTCTCCCACGGCCTTGAGGTGGGAGGCCATATTCACCAGTGCATCGGCCTTGGAATTCTGACCTCTTTCAATTTTCTAGATTGTGAATTTTTGGAAGGATTGCTTCAGCGATTTCACTAGTTCTGAATACTGAAGCATTCTATCATTTTTGATGGAAAACTCTCCCGAAACTTGTCTTACCACTAGTTGGGAATCATAAAAGACCTCGAGGTTCCAAGCCTCACGTTCTAGAGCTAGGTTCATCCCAAGGATAAGGGCTTCGTATTCAACTTCATTGTTGGTAGCTCTGAATCCCAGACTGACTGCATTTTCTACCATAAGTCCATCAGGGGATTGTAGTACCAAGCCGACGCCAGAACCATGGTCTGTGGACGATCCGTCGGTGTAAAGTTGCCATGTACCCGAGCTTTCACAAACCTATGCCCTGTCTTGCAGTGCTGGGGTAAACTCAGTGACGAAATCGACCAAGGCTTGCCCTTTAATGAAGGTTCGTGGAACGTAGGATATGTCGAATTCCCCTAATTCCATGGACCATTTGACTAATCGTCCTGAGACCTCAGGCTTCCTTAGGACTGACTTCAGTGGATAGGCCGTTAGAATCTCAATGGAATGCGCTTGAAAATAAGGTTGGAGCTTCCAGGCATAAATTATTAGTGTAAGGGCCAGCTTTTCAATTTCAGGATATCTTTTCTCTATGTCTAATAGTGCCCTGCTAACATAGAATATGGGCTTTTGGACACCCTTGTCCTACCTAACCAGTACAGAACTGACGGCATTTTCGGAGACAGCAAGGTAGAGGAGTAGTTTCTCCCTTTGGACTGGCTTTGATAAGAGTTCAGGCAAAAACAGATACTCCTTCAATTCTTGAAAGGCCCTTTCACATTTTTTGGAACACTGTAAGGCCCGGTTTCCTTTTAAGGCTTTAAAGAATGGTAAGCCATCGGTAGATTTGGAGATAAATCTACTCAGGGCTGCAATCCTGCCATTCAGAGCTTGAATGTCTTTCTTGGTCTTTGGTGACTCCAGCCCAATCAAGGCCCTGATCTGAGTGGGGTCTGCTTTGATTCCTCTCTGAGAAACTAATGTATCCCAAGAACTTTCCCTTGGTTACACCAAAGGTGCACTTCGAGGGATTCAGTTTCATCTTATGTTGCTTCAGGACGTCAAATGTCTGAGCTAAGTGCTGGAGGTGGCTGCTCTTTTGTAGGCTCTTGACCAGCATGTCATCAGTGTAAACTTTCATGGTGCTGCCGATGAGGGGACTGAACACCTTGTTGACCAGACGCCGATATGTTGCCCCAGTTTTTTTAGTTTGAACGGCATCACTTTATAGCAATAGAGACCTCACTCAGTTATGAAGGTTGTCTTTGCCTGGTCCGGTGGGTACATCTGGATCTGGTTGTATCTAGAATAGGCATCCATGAAGCTCATGAGTTCATGCCCTGCAGTGGAGTCGACTAACTGGTCAATCCTTAGGAGAGGGAACCTGTCTTTGGGACAGGCTTTGTTGAGGTCTGTATAGTCAACACTGACTCTCCACTTGCCATTTTTCTTCCTAACCAGAACAATGTTGGCTAGCCATTCCGGGTAAAATACCTCTCGTATCATCCTGGCCTCTAGCAGCCTCTAGACCTCCTCATTGATGATCTGATGTCGCTTTGGAGCGAGTGTCCTTCTTTTTTGTCTCACTGGGGGGTGGTCAGGATCTACCATCAACTTATGAGTGATGAGGTCTGGATTTATGCCCTCCATATCCTTTGTTTCCCAAGCAAACACCGAGAGGTTGTTTTTAAGGAATTCAATCATCTCTTCTTACTTGGCAGGTGACAAGTCTGGACCGATTTGCAAGTGACGCCCTTGCTCTTTCGAACTGACCAGCACCTTGATTGGTTTTGCTATAGGCTTGGCCTTGCTGTCCCTTCCTCTAGGGCTTAAAGGTTCATCAATTCTGGAGGGACAATCTTTCGTCTTCTGATGGTGGGAGAGCTCAGAATCCATGCATCACAAGTGTACAATAATTGCTATTTGGGGGCCTTTTCCTTGAGTGCAAGAGCGTGGCACTCTCGAAAGGTCAGTTGACATCCTCTGATGGAGTGGACAGCATGGTTGTGGACATACTTTAGACATTGGTGGAAGGTTGAAGTGACCGCTCCCATTTGGTGTAGCCAAGGTCTTCCAATTATGACGTTGTAAGGGACTTGGCATTCAAAACCATGTATTCCAACATCGTGGTCTTTTGCCTATCTCCTTCCTCTGCTGTGGTAGGAAGTTCAATCCTTCCCAGTGGGGTACTGAGGTTTTCGTCAAATCCTGCCATTATGGCAGCGGTAGGCTTGACGTCATTGGGATTGAGCTTCATCTGTTTGAGGGGCTTGTAGAATAAAACATTTTCATAACTTTCTGTGTCTACCAAGACTCTTCGAATCTCAAAGTTGGCAATTTTGAGAGAGATAACGAGGGCATCACAGTGAGGACGGTGTACTCCTGCAAGATCTTGATCTGAGAACTGGATCTCAGGTACTGGCCTCAATCTCTTCTCAACATTAGAGATCTGTAGGATGTTGGGAGTAGTTCTGGCCTCCCGAGCATACCATTTTCTTGCTATGTTGGACGTCCTTGATGCCAGGGTGTCTACGTGGAGGACGAAGACAACCTGATTATTCTGCGGCTGAGGCTCATTCCGTCCATCCCTTTGTTCCGGCCTCTGCTCTGGCCTCCTCTGCTGAGGCCTGTCATCACGGGGGTTTTGCCTTCCATCCTGCCTAACAAACTCCCACAACTGTCCTCTCCTTATGAGCTGCTCAATTTCCAGTTTAAGGGCCCTGTATACATCAGTTGCATGCCCATAATCCTTGTGGAAATCATAATACCTACTCTGGTCCTTGTTGCCAAGATTGCCTTTGATCAGCTCTGGCCACTTTAGGTTTTCACGTGTTTGGACTTACCGAAATATGTGAGCTAGGGAGGCGTTCAGAGGAGTGAAGGTGGTAAACCCCCTTGGTCCAGTGCTACCCAGGAGTTCTGGAGGCCGTTATTTATCAAGGTTTTTGACCCTTTTCTTGGTTACATTGGAGTTCTTCTTCTGGTTGTTCTGTTGGGCTTGTTTTTTAACCTTTTGAGAGGTGTTCTTTGCTTCTTCCAGATTTATATACTTCCTAGCCCGATCCATGAGGACTGCCATGTTAGCTGGAGGGCTCTTTGTCAGAGAATCCCTGAAGCCTCCTTGAACAAGGCTAGAGGTCATAGCGGCTATGAGAAAGCTTGGGTTGCAATCTATAATTTCCGTAAGCTCGGCATTGAAATGTGCAATGTAATCCCGGAGAGGCTCCCCTTTGGATTGTTTCACGTTAAGGAAGAACTTTGGGCCCTTTCTCAACCTTCTACTAATCATGAACTTGTCAAGGAAGTGCCTGTCGAGCTCGCAGAAGTTGGTGACTAAGCTCGGTGGGAGGTGGTGAAACCATTTCATAGTAGTGCCTTTGAGGCTAGTTACAAATGTACGGCACAGAAAGGCATCAGAAGCCCCATGTAGTGCCATGGTATGCTGGTAATGAGATAGATGGTCCCCTGGGTCCCTAGTCCCATTGTCCCGACCTGAAACCCACCCTGTGCGGATTCCCGAATCGTGACTGCCACCCTCAGGTCCGGGGACCTTAGGGCGAAGGCTCACATAAGTAGCGGTATCGGATGGCAGTGCGACATGTGTTTTGCGGAAGCGTGAAAAACTTTTTCTTTTCTTTTCTCATTTTAAAATTTGCACATCCGCCTGGTACTACCGCTCTTTACATTGCGGTATACATGATCACATATTCAGAGCATAACTAAACACTTAAAGACTTTATAACATTTCATGTCCACTGCCCCGAGAGGCTTAATACATATTCTTACACTGTCTACTAATACAAAATGTACTATTAGAATTCATAGGGTTTTACAAAGAAACTACTTAAACATAACTTCCCATAATGGCTAAACTCATCATCAAAGTCCTCTAAATCAGTCTGTTGTCAATCACCTGAAAGGGGGGTCCGAATAAAAATTTGGGTAAGCTAATCTAAGCTTGTGAGTAATTCCAGCATTTGTCGTGGGGTTTCAATTGGCAGTGGTTTAGTACATGAGAGTTTGTAAAACAATCACTACCAATTGCTCGTGTACTTGAACATAGAATATATGATTTTCATAAAATAATAGCTTCGAAACATTTAAAGTATTCAAGTTAAACTCATACTTCTCAAATAGAGTATAAAAACTCGAAACATATACATTTCTTAAAACATATAGCTTTGAAACATTAAAAGTATTCAAGCTAAACTCGTACTTCGTCAATAAAGTATATAAACTTTAAAACATGTACATATGCATAGTGAAAATAAGGGTAAAATCTACTTCCATTTTCATCTTTAAAACAGATAGCCTTGAAACATTTAAAGTATTCAAGTTAAACACGTATCTCGTCAAATAAGTATATGAACTTAAAACATGTACTTCTTCAAGTAAAACGTATATTTCAAACACGTAAGTATGCATAATAATATGGGTAAAACCTGTTTCCATTATTACACATGTCATCTCATCACTTTCATTAGTAGAATCCGTTTCGAACCAGACTCCCGTTTTACTGCAATGCTACAATAGAGATATCCCATACCAGGGGGATTAGATCCTGCTACCTGGCACTTTAACAGTCATTTGAGTTCCGTACAACCCAAAATCCCATCATATTTTTATAGATTAATTGAGTTTCGTACAACCTAAAAATCTGTGGGTGCTTATACACAATTTCTCTTGTATTTCAAATACATTTATCACATGGCTTCTTCAAATAAACACTTTTCATGACTTCATAAAATCTTCGTATGCAAATTTAGAATATTTAACAAGATTTGAAATTTTAAACTTAGATATGCTGAAATATATTTTTAAGGAAAAACTATAGCTGAAAGCTATTTACTAAGCATGTCACAATTTTATAAGAACAGAATATTTAAAACAAGAATCACATAAATACTGAATTTGATATTCAAATGCTTCACATATTTTGAACTTAAAACTTCTTCAAATCCATGGAGTTAAATCTCCACTTCAAATACAGGGTTACTCACCTTGGTCCTTTAGGGTTAGTGCTAATAATACGCTTTCTCACTTCCTCTGTTGTTCCTAAGAACAATTCATATATATAGTCTCATTAATTTCACATCACTGCAATATCACCTATTGATGCTTCTTAACTTATGCTTAGATCGTATTAAATCCTAAACGATTTATGAATATTCCATAAATTTCATATGTACTTAATTTAACTCGTAATCTTAACCTATAACACAATTTAACGTGATAGGAATTAATTACATTTTTAACTATACTCTTCTGGTAGCTCCATTTACTTTAAGTTTGATTTATTTACTTCATATGTTTACGTGTCGTGTCTTTCCGTATTTTATCTCGAAATACGAACCTTATTACTTAATTTAGTACGTCGGACAACGTTCTAGTTTACAGTCATCTGACTGATGCTATTCATCAAATTTTATGTCTTTTTACTTTAGACACTTCTTTTGGTTGAATAGACTCTACCATTGAGTCCGGAACGTCGAAGAAAGTCAGTTTAGGCCTTCCTAGAATTTAATTCGGACTTTTGTATGAAAAGGGCAAAATGGTCTTTTGACCTATTTATGTGTCATATTTTTTCGTACTTCGTTTCATAATTTGGACCCCACTATTGAGTCCGGAATGTCGAAGAAAGTCAATTTAGACATTCCCTGGTTTCAATTTGGCTTTAGGGGTACTAGGGGTAATTTGGTCATTTTACCCATTTACGTGTCTTTATTTTTCAGGACCCCGTTTCACAAAACGGACCTCGCCATTAGTCTCAGAATATCTAAAATAGTTAAAATACACTATTCATATGTTTAATTTGGACTTCATTTGCTTCATATATGACCTAGGGGTAAAATAGTAATTTTACTTTATTTATTAAACAATTAAATTAATTATTTAATTATTTTTCTAGGGGTGCAATTGCATAAAATTCCCATTAGTTGGGCCACAGTAGAATGTTTCAAAAGTTCTGGGGTCAATCCATAATTAGGAAAAGGTTTGGTTTATTTATTTTAATTAAAATAGAAAACTAGTGGGTTCAGTCCAATTTAAAGTGAACCGGTTCGGTCTCTTTGTAAACCAACCGGTTTGGTCAGTTTTACACATAATGCTGATGCCATGATGACGTCAGCCCTAATGTTTTAAAAATTAAAATATTTAAACCTCCAAACGTCGCCGTTTAACTAAACCCGTAACCCTTTTGGATCTGGTTTTAACCCAGACCTGTAATCCGACCCATAGCCGACCCGAACAGTGTCATCTTCCCCAACGGAGTCGACACTGTTCATATCAAAACCCTAATTTTTACAGTTGAAAGTCGTGGCATTTTATGACTCTATTTTCTCTGTTTTCTTTTCCAAACATCTCTTAGGACCCTAAGGCATGCTTTTGCATTGATTTAGAGCTTCGAATCTAGCTCAGGTGCTTGGTCCAAGTCGTGATAACCAGGCCTGTAAATCAACGGTTCATGCTCACTTCTTGATTATTTTTCTTGAGGTTGGGCTTACTTTGTTCCTCAGTTCAAGGGGTTTCATTCCCCATTCTTAAATATTGATTTAACATTGAGTTTAAAGGATTGAGTTTCAAACCCGTAACTTGTAACTCAATTTTTGGGGGTCGATTCTTGAGCTTCGTGATCGCGTACTAAGGTTTTTAGAGTGTGTGTAGGGTCTAGTTGGGGTCTTGGTTTTTAGTGTGTGTACTAAGATTCTTGAGTTCATATTCAGACCTGCTTCAAGCAAGGTCCTCCAATGGCAGTTTCTTCTAGGTTTGATATTTTTGGACGTCTTCATGACTTGATTTCATGCTTAATCATGTCTTAAACATATATTAAACACCATACGTGTATAACAAACTTAAAACAGTTCATATTCATGCTAATTTCTTAGAGAGAGAAACTAAAATGTTTTCATGGGTTCACCTTTTTAAACTGGTTTTTCCCTTTCTTCTATCTCTGAATCTCTTCCTTAGCTCCTTAGCTCCTTTATGGTTTCTTTCGTAAGAAGCAAGCATGTTTTGCATGCTTTTGCTTTTTAAAGAGAAGCAACTGACCCTTCTCTCTCTCTCTCTCTCTCTCTCTCTCTCTCTACACGACCTCAGCCTATTCCTAGCCTTCACTTCTCATTTAATTTCTCTTTTCCTTCATTTAATTTTTCTCTTCCCCATTTCTCACTTTACATTAATTGTTTTGGCTTTAGTTTTGATATTTTGTAATATATATATATATATATATATAATATTATACACATACACTTATACACTAACTCACACATATATATTGTAGCCGACACACACACACACACACTGTTCATACTTTAGGATTTTTCATATATATATATACATACATTTAACATATTTATATTCATACATGTATACATACTTGATCACATATACATATATACAATACATCTTCCATGTAAGTGAAATGTGTGCTACAATATTTAATTTATAATTAAAATTAATTATTTCTTATATTTAATTAATTAATTATTCTCTTGAGTGTAAAATCTTACACTAATTTTTTTAACCTCGTAATACGTGCCATATGACCTGGTATTTTTGGGTCGGGATATTACACCCATCATAAAGGGTGAAGCTTTGGGACGAAAAATTTTCTTGGCCTCTCCTCAACCATGATAGCAGAAGTGAACAGCGTGGCAAACCTTCTGAGCAGTCTGGCTAGCTCGTCTTGCTCTGGAGGGATTTGGATATGTCACATCCCGAACCCTACCTACGTGGATGTTGAGGACGTGATTCCAGTTAGTCGCCTTGCCGGTTTGCCGACTGACAATGCGACCAACTAAAGACAACTTCTGAACTTATCGATGAATTTCATTCTAAATGTAGGGTCAGAGTAGTGAAATTTAAAACTTTTTCAATTCAGGAATGCAACTCATTTATAAATACTATAGAGGTATGTACCACAGAGCAAGTCTAAAACCTGGTAGCTAATAACTCTAACCACAGAGTACGTCTATAATCAAACACATAACACAGAGCACATCTAATATCTCTAGAGTACCATTACCATGAGCCATGTCCCAAAACATCTAATGCATATCAATGAAATCAATTGTATCATGTCACTCACCTGAATAACCAAATTCAATCCACAAGAATCCAAGTCTCCACAAATCAGTGCCATCAGATCCTTTACTTGGAATGCCACTCGGCCTATCCATGTCATACCATAGTGCCTTCTAATCCAATGGAGACAAATCTTGAAAAATGTTAGGATAATGGGGTGAGCTTAAATAAGCCCAGTGAGTAACACAGGTTCCTTGTCATGGGTTTCAAAACCAGTTCTTGCTTATAAAGCACATGGATAGTTCAGTCATTTTAGAAATAATAGTTTTATAAATCCACTTTAAATGCAGTTTAAGCAGAATAAAACAGAACCAAACTATACAGAACAAACAGATCAAAACAGAATAGAACATACTAGATCAGAACAGAACATAGTAGAACATAACATAACAAATCAGAATAGAACGAAACAGAACACAACAAATCAGAACAGAATAATACATGATGCCAATATATCAATCAGAGAAAAACATATCATAATATGACAGATCAGAATAGAACAGATCGGAACAGATCATGACAAAACATAACAGAACAGAACCGAACAAAACATAACAAATCAGAACAAAACAAAACATAACAAATCAGAACCAAATAGAATGGAACAGAACATAACAAATCAGAACCGAACAGAATGGAACAGAACATAACAAATCAGAACCGAGCAGAACAAAATAGAACATAACAAATCAGAACCGAACAGAACAGAATAGAGCGAAAACAATATATAAATCAGAGACATAGGCATATCATCAACGGAATGGAACAGAACAAAACTGAGCGAAAATAACATATCTAATCGGAGACACAAGCATATCATCAATGGAACGGGACAGAATAGAATTGAGCGGAAACAGAACAGAACAGATCATAACAAAACATAACTGAATAGAACGGAGTATAACATACCAAATCAGAACAAAATAGTAAATGATGCCAATATATCAATCAGAGACAAAGGCATATCATCAACAGAACGAAATAGAACAGAATTGAGCGGAACAGAAAAGAACATAATAGAGCATGATGTTAATTAGGCACATAATCAAGTATATTCAAGCTTCCCGAGCTGCCTATCGCGGACTACTCGTGGGGCCTCTGCCCTCTGGGTACCACTCTGGCACATAATCATGAAATGGATGCTCAAATGCAGCTCAAATGGATCAGATCAGAACAGAACAGATCAGATAGATCAAAACAGAACAGAGCCAAAACAAAACGGATCATAACAGAACTGAGTACCAATGCAGCTCAAACGGATCAGATCAGAATAGAACAAATCAGACAGATCAAAACAGAGCAGAGCCAAACAGAACGGATCAGAATAGAACTGAGTACCAACCAAACAACGGCATATCATCAAATGTGCCTGAACCTTCCCCAGCTGCTCATAGTGAGCCACTCGTGGGGGCCTCTACCCCTTTGGGTCAGATTAGAGCAGAACAGACCAGAATTGAGCGAAATAAAAATAAAACAGAATGTCCATCATACAGACGAGCTTCCCTAGCTGCCCATAGGCGGACTACTCGTGGGGCCTTTACCCTCTGGGTGCCGCTTTGGCCTACTTATGCCATACCGCTCAAAACTAAAGTGGTCCCAAGAGTAAGACACTACATAAAAAAACAGAATCGGAACAGATCATATAACAGAACAGAACAAACCCAAACAGAATAGAAGAGCAGGACAGAACAAAATCATGCCATGTGTAATGCAGTACAAAGGGTATGCATTTAAACAATACAGTATATAAAACGGTACAGTGTATCAAGATACAATATCTAGATAGTATAACTTATACACCAAGTCAGAAGTTCCAAGTTACTCACAAACTGTTCGTTTATCTCCTTGTACAGATAATCTGATAACCTCCAGATACGTTAAGCACTTCCATGCATATCCTGAATAATCATCATCAATCATAGACAGATCAGAATTTAACCGTTCATGGCTTATTTATCATCTTAGGCATCTATTGGATTACCTAAGATGGCCTAATAGCCTATTACCCTTTCATCGGGTTTCATCTGAGACTATTTCATTCTTTAATTAGGCTTAGTAGTTATCAGGGTTATAGTCTAAGTCAATTAGACTCCAATCATTATCAATTAAGTACTTATTTAACCTTAGAGGCAAAATGGTAATTTCACCACTTTTGTCCCGGACCCTGTCATAGTCCTCAGAATAGTCCATATATCTTAAATATAAAGTTCTAAGTCCTTTGGACTCAAATCGTTATCAGTTAAGTACTTATTTAATCTTAGGAGCAAAATAGTAATTTAACCATTCTTGTCCCGGACCTTGTCGTGGTCCTCAGAATACTCCACGTATCTTATATATAAAGTTCTAAGTCTTTTGGACTCCAATTGTTATCAGTTAAGTACTTATTTAACCTTAGGGGAAAAATGGTAATTTTTCCATTCTTGGCTCAGACCCTATAGTGGTCCTCAGAATGTTCCATATATCTCATATATAAATTCTTAAGTCTTCTAGACTTCATTTGGTATCTGCTTTTGGTCATTGAGGCATATCAGTCATTTCTCATTTTATACGTTGACTGTTTCGGAGTCTTATTTAGCCTCTCAAATTCCATAATTAGGCTTATGACAATTTATCAGATCAGATTGGCCTTAATTCGGCCTCTACTTTGCACTTACCATGCTCAGGGGTATTTTGGTCATTTTACATTTTGTGAAATTCTTACCCCGATTCATCATTTAATCATGTATATAGTTTCACGAGTGTTTGGGCATCGATCAGTATCAATTTCGTCCCATTTGGACTTCATTTAGACTTCGTATAGCATCAAGGGCATTTTGATAATTTCACATGTTGTATGGATAAACTTTTGGGGACCTCATTTCATAAAATGGACCTCACCATTAGGTCCAGAGTGTCCAACATAGTTAAATTGGACTATCTTTTATGTTTAATTAGCCCTGGGTATCATTAGGGCCAATTTAGTCATTTACCATTTGCGTGTTTGTATTTTTCGGAACTTGGTTTCACAAATCGGACTCCACCGTTGAGCCCAGAATGCTCAACATAATCAAAATGAACTATCTTTTATTTTTATTTGGCCCTAGGTATCATTAGGGGCAGCACATTCATTTATTATTTACGTGTCTTTATTTTTCGGGACTTAATTTTCAAATCGAACTCCACCATTGAGTCCGGAATGCTTGAGATAGTAAAAATGCACTATTTACTTATTTAATTTGGGTTTTCGTTTGAGTCATTTAGTGTCCAAGGGTAAAATAGTAATTTTACATAATTAATAAAATAATTAAATAAATTATTTTATTATTTTTTCGGGGCCCATTTGAATTAAATTCTCAAAAGTAGGCCCAAAATAGAATTCTTCAAAACTTCTAGGGTCAAAATGGAAGTCCAGAATTCTTGGGGGTCAAAATGTAATTTAACAGAAAGGCTTGGGGTCATAAGCTAATTTCAGAAAAGTTTGGGGTTCAAAACAGAATTTCAGAAAAAGAGTTCAGAACCGTCCGGTTTTAGGGTTCAATTAGTTGAACCGATTCAAAACCCTAAAAACCATTTGGTTCACTACATCATGCTGATGTCACGATGACATCAGCTTTATTAAACAAAACAGTAACGTTTTGTTGAGATCCGTTTTAAACGGTCAGGACCCGATCCACTTCTTGACTCGATACCCGACCCGCGTCACTGTTCATCGTCTTCCTCATCGAGAAAGACGTGAACAGTCTAAACCCTAATTTTTTTCGTCTCAATTTTATGGCTTTTTAGGGTGTTTCTTCCTCCGCTTTTGGTTCCAAATCATTTCTGGAAGTCAGGCCAACATCTTGGCATTCATTTTGTGCCTAAATGTAAGCTCAAACATTCGGTCCAAAGTTGGATAACCGAACCTGCAACTAGCTTGTAAATCCTTGTTTTTGCCCCAAATCTTGTGAGGTTTCTTTAGTTGCGATCTGTGCATCATGGGATTCAAGTCCCTATTCCCAAAATCGAATTTAACAGTGAGTTTTGAAGACTGTGACTAAATCCCAAAACCTGTAAGTGACGATTTGGGAGTCCTTGCTTAGGTTCCTAGGTCTCGGATTGGGGTTTTTCAAACCCTTAGAAGGTCGAGATTAGGGCTTGACCAACCAAACTTGGTTTGGTCTCGGTTGTTTCAGATCTGCTCTAATAGAGGTCATCAATGGCGGTTTCTCACTGGTTTAAACATTCCGAGCTTTCTAGGCTCTCCCAAGTTGTTTAAAAGCCATCCCTCAGTGACATTTAAATACATGCATGTAAATGTAGGCACTCAAAATACTGAAACAGTGAGCAGAAGTTGAAAAAGGAAATTCTAGGTTTTTTTTTTTGGTATTTATACCTTGGTCGACCTCTTCTATCTTTTGATCCTCAAGCTTTCTCATTCTACTTCCTTTTTTCTTGTGCTCTTCCAAATGGATACATAAACACATGCATCCACACTTCTTCACACAAGACTTCACATATACACTCTCTCTAGGTTTCTCTCTCTCTCTCTCTCTCTCTCTCTCTCTCTCTCTCTCTCTCTCTACATCAGATCCACAATCACACAGTCTGATTTCTGATTTAACAAATCCTCCCTTCACACACGCAACACAGATATATATATATATATATATATATATACACATCACACATATTTTATTTGTTTCATTTTAAAAACATTTCTTTTGGTTGCATGAAAGGCCATTGGCCCATTTGGGAGGTGGAGGGACATTTGTAGATACATATATACATATTTTGTGTAATAAAAAGGCATAACATATGGGCAGCCCAAGTGGCTAACTTTTTGGATATAAGTTCCTTCACTATTTTGGGTCAAGGGTTCGAAACCCCTTGGCCTCACCTTTTTGACCATTTTTCACATTTTGGGCTTATGCCTTGTTTGGTTGGCGCAGAATTCCGTTTTGACTATTTCCGTTATATTTTCTTTTCCAAGTGCTCTTTTTATGAAACAGTTTCTTCTGAGGGTTTCGTATCTCAATTAGCTTCAATGTCAAAGGCCCCGAGTCAGTTATTATTCATTTGTGGCCATCATAGTTCGCTAATTCGAGTTTTCACAGTATAAAAATGACATCATTTCACATAATTAATTGATAATTAGGTTCGGGTATCACACCCTCCTCTCTTGACGTGTTTAATTATTTTATTCGTCTCTTGTGACCGTCGAGAGGTTCCCGATTAACTGTCTTAATTATTTTTTATGTCAGTTCTAAGTAATAATTAGTAAACTAATTATTAATTAATCAAGTTGGGGTGTTACAGGATACCTCTCACAACAGCAGTGCGGTCCATAGAGTCTGCAACCTCTTTAACCTTTTGTGGGTCCCTAAGCGGGATTTTTTGTAATTTTTTCCTTCCAGTTTCGGCTTCCGTATGAACAGGACAAACATGTCCCATGGCTGAAGGAGGATTTTGGTGTTCCTGAACTAGGGGAACTGGCATTGCTTGTGGCTAGAACTCAGAGGATGCTGTGTTTGCCCCAAAAGCCATTGGAGTTAGGATCCTTATAGTACTCTGGTAATGAACAGCCGGGTTGAAGGCTGGTGCCCTTCTGCCAGTAGCAGTTGATGGCTGGGGGTCTCCTCCCACATGCGTGGTGTTAGGGGGATGTACTAGTTGCTCGACGGGGACATCCTCGTTGGGCAATCCACTCATGGTAGTGGCAGAGGGTTGTGCCCCCGCATCAGCCATAGTAGTGGGTGGATGATAGGGGTTGCTCCTAGGACTCTAGGTGAGTTGCGCCAGAGTTCTAGATATGGCAAGGAGTTGTTTCTGCATCATGTTAGTTTGTCGCTGAACTCGATCGAGTTGCTGTTGCATGGGATCAGAAGTTTGTCCCCTTCCTCTTCCTGCAGGTTGCCGGGGTTGAGGGTTTTGAGTATTCTTTCTTGGGCGAAGATTAGGAGCCATGATTCCCCGATAAGAATGGGAATAAGGTTGTTCGTAGAGAAGAGAACTTTTGTTGAAAGAACGATTGTCGTTCCCACAGATGGCGCCAAACTGATGCTGCACTTTTCTGATCAATAAGGGCTTCGAACTTCGTTGCCTGAGGAACACTCAAAGAAAAGGATTAGAGGGCCATCGGGTTGGCTCCGACGGTAGCCGCTTCGATGCTTAAGTCAATAAAACTGAATTGAAAGACTGTAATTGTAAACGAGTGAATGAGCATGAATGTAATAGTGTATCTTAGGGTTTTATTTATAGGCTGTGGATTCCTAAGTTGATTAGGATTTGGAGCCATGAGCATAGAGATTTGATCATCGGAGAATGCCAGTTACCATGTTGAACATTGCTCTTAAGAGATATCCATGGGTGACAGTTTCCTTATTGAAGACTGTTTCCTTATCTTTAGTTCAGTAGGATGTTTAAGGCGCTGATGAGCTCGAAACCCTCTTTGGGAACATTTGGCTACACCTTCTAAGTTTGAGGTGAGCGTGTGTTTCCGATCTATGAGCTCTAGAGGCTAAGTGTCTAAGCCTGCTCTTGATGGCTAAGTTTTAGTTGGTCTGTAGTCACACGTATCATATGAAGACTAGTCTGTCACTTTGTGGTATATCAATATATATATATATATATATATATATATTACACATATAAATAAATATATATTGCAAAATAGGGCCGGCTCAAGCAAAGTCAGCAAAATATTCCATTTAAACCTCACTTATATATCTATAATTAATCAAATTATAAGGTTAATAAAAAGTTTAACTCTTCAAAAAAAGTCCCAAATTTTATAAATTTATAGTATAGTCAAATTAAAAGCCTAATGTTAATAAAAATCTAACCCTACAAAAAATTCCAATAAAAAAACTTAATTCTATTAGTAGAATGTTATTGGGATTTTTACTCTGATATTTTATTGTTATTTATTTAGATAAAAAAAATTATACAAAAACTCTATTATTAGAAATTCATTTAATATATACTTCTCTCGTTGTTAGAAAATACTTAAATTTTAGAAAAAAAATACTAAAAAATCCTTAAAATAAAATTTTCAATTCAAAAAAGTCAAATTTTTAACTTTTTTTTCTTAACATCATTAAAAAATATTATTTATTAAACTAAAATAACCTTCAAGACACATTTTAAAAAATACTAAATAGTTTATAAAATAAGTTTTTTATTTTAAAAATAATATAATATAATATTTTTATTTAGAAAACTTAACGAAAAAATTTCAATCTAAATAAAATAGAACATTTTTTTATTTATTTATCAATCATTTCTAGATCCGACCCTAGTTACAAAACAATCTAACCAAGTGGCAGCTAGTACGGGAACCATGCCCATGGGGATGAGTTTGAACGAGAACTCTTTTGAAAAGCACAACACTCCAACAAGACGTGGATAATGGGACCCATGCCAAAGGTTATGGAACACACGTAACGTAACCGCCTTGTCTACGGGTAGCTGAGAGTGGTGATCGTATATGTTCCGGTACTGTAATATCGAGTAGACCAACGAATAGGAATGGTCAACATTTTGATAGATTAAAAGTCCAACATGAGATTTTTGACTTTTCAACTTAATCAGCAAATCATCTGTCAACATATTGGCATTTCCATCATTCTAAACATAGTTGACCGCTCCTTAAAATAACACGAGAGGGTTTTAGACTTGGCACATATCACGAGATGATGGAGGAGATTTGTGTCATTTCACATCAACATCGTTTTATTCAAATTCGGAGTCCAGGTTGTAGAGTTAAAAGAAGCTGGCAACCAAATTTTGTGTTGAATAGATGAACAAAGAAGCATCCAAGATTTCGGAATAGAAGCTTACGACTTATATATATATATATATATAGATAGATATAAGAATTATTTAATTAATAATATTATATATAAATGTATTAATTAAGTAGGATGCAACCACATGGAGATGAGAGCTATTGTAGCATGGATCAAGGGATTGCTTGCGACCCAATGCTTAAAAACAAGAGAATATATAGAAGGCTTCCTCCATCCCCCAATATGTTGAAATTTCAACAAACAGCTCTTGAGGCTTGACCTTCCTTGGGTTCACCCATCACCTCAAAGTCCAAACCGTAGATTATTGTTAATTATTATTATTTTTTTAATCATTTGAAATTAGTTGAGATCGATAAACTGTGTTGCTTTCAATAGTATTGAATTTGATGCTCCCTGAATTCCCTTGGTGGGCCATGATAGTATATATAAATAGTATTGAAGAGATGAACAGGGAATATGATGAGATAATATATAATTAAGTAAGTTACTTATGATAAATTAGAATATATATATATATATATATATATTCTAATCAAAAAGTTATGGTGAGTTTGGGGCCGGGGAAAATAATGGATGATTTTATTGTATTTTGCATAACAATTGAAACTTAAATTCTATCTTTCAAATCTCAAATAATCCACCAAAAATTATCGTGATTGCAATTACCTTTTTTCTTTTCTTTTCTCCTTCATTTTCAACCATTAATTGTATGGAATTTGAGACTATTATATATACAGAATATTGATATAGAATGCTTATCAAAATGATACAGCATTGAATTTCTGATATTACCAAGTATATTGATGATTCATTGTTTTTATGTGATTAGAGGCACATGACCCATATAATTTATGTATAATTGCTATGATCTAAGTATTAATCTTACTCATTATGCAAGGCGTTATGATGAAAGATAGAGTATAGGCAAATTTAATATTTGGCATTATTTTTTAATAAAATAATTATTTGTAAGTTTAAATTTGTATTTTCACACTTGAGTCTGATAATTTTATCACTGTGTCAAATAACGGCTTTTTTAATAAAATTTAATTGTTGGCATACCAGTATTTAAAAAGAAAAATAATACTTTTTTTATAAGATATTTAAACACATTTTTCTTCTCACTTTCTTGGTAGGGCGAATTCAAATAAATTTACTTTTTTTCTTTTTACTTTTTAAATAGTAGATAATATATTATTTCTTTTCAGTATTAAAATAAACATGTCCTTTTCTTGCATTCTCATAGGAGGAGGATAAGTCATGTGGGTTAATATGAATGTGTCTTAAAGATAGTAACATATGTTTTACATTTATTCTGATATACCTAAATTTCAGGTAAAGAAATGTGACACCACCAGCAAGAAAAGTGGGGTTAAAAAAAAAGTGCCACGTGGCTCCAACCCATCTTAGGAAGCATAGTTATTGCGTGCAACTTGGGATTCAATAGAAGGAAATAAGAGAGAGAGAGAGAGAGAGAGAGAGAGAGAGAGAGAGAGAGAGAGAGAGAGAGAGAGAGAGACTGAGAAGGCAAGAAACAAGGAAGGAAGTGGTTGATTGAAGGAATATTAATGGTGAAGATTGTGTGGTAGCAGAGGCAGATACATATATTCAAGTGGGGTGTAATAAAAAGTGGGGTGTCTTAAAAGAGGTGGGTAGGTCAGTGTTTTTATAAATGCTTTGAATATCAGCCGGTCTTTCTTGCCGGTGCAATTCTATAGAAACAAAATTTCAATAGTGATTGTTAGATATAAATCCTATATGCAGCAGGCAATGATGATGATGATACTGAAGGTGTTTGGGGGTGTGTGCTCTGCTTAATTAACCATCTGATTGAACATTTAGAGAGAGAGAGAGAGAGAGAGAGAGGAGTGGGCAGCTGGGCAAGTGCATGCTCTTTACAAGTCATTTTCTTAGTTTCCTTTGTTGTTTGTGTGTTTGGGGTTATTAAGAGGTCTCTTTGGTTTGTTTCTGCCCTTTGTTTTTGCTAGTAATGGTTTTGTAGCTCCCCTCTCAGTTTATTCCTTGGCACTGAATGAGATGGGTACTGCTGGAAGGAAGAGAGGGTTTACTTCAGCTCTTCTTTTACCTTTCTTCTTCCTTCTTGTTTTCTCGGGACAGTTCATCGTTGTTTCGGGTTTGAATTACACAAAATATAGACAAGTAGGGAGCTTGCGATTTGCAAGGATTCAGAGACATTTGGAGAAGATAAACAAGCCTGCTGTCTTAACCATAGAGGTATATATTTACAGGAAATTAATATGTTTTTCTTTCTCTCTCTCTATATATATACATATATATCTATATATATGTGTGTGTGTGTGAGTATGTGTATATATCGGTCGGTTATATTTCATATTGGGTTTTTCTTTAAATATTTTTGGTTGATCTTCTCAGAGCCCAGATGGAGATGTCATAGATTGTGTGCATAAAAGAAGACAACCAGCTCTAGATCATCCTCTTCTAAAGAATCACAAGATCCAGGTACAAAAGTCAAAAAACACAAACACAAATACCTCTCTCTCTCTCTTTCACACACACATATTTGTTACCATTCCTTTTAGCGACTGGTTCATGGGTTAAATAGTTTCAACTACCAACAACCTCTTTCTGCCACAATAGATGCATCCTCTCTGTCTCTCTCTGTCTATATACACACACACACACACTCAGGTGTATATTGAAACTTAGTTTATAGTGGGAGTTAATCATGTGTTTAATTAGTTGTTTTGGATGTATAACAGAGAGTTCCACCAGAAAGGCCTAAGATGAAAGATGATGCGGTGAGAGACTACAATAGTACTAGTCCTAGGAGAGGCGAAGGATTGAGGCAAACGTGGCATCAAAATGGAGAAGGGTGTCCCAAGGGCACTGTTCCAATACGGCGGAGCACAGTAAATGATGTATTGAGAGCCAAGTCTTTGTATGAGTTTGGGAAGAAACAGAGCAGATCACTGCCTCTTGCTAGACGCACAGATGCACCAGATATAGTCAGCGGCAACGGCCATGAGGTCTCTTCAATTCTCTTCTCTTCGCTTGGTCATTATTTTCATATAAATGCACTAAGTATTCAATGTTTTAAAATTACACCTTTTTATAACGTACAGTTGTAATGTTAAAATTAAAAATTAATGGTGAAAATGGGCAATTTAATTGGACTGGAAACCCAACACAAACTTTAGTGCATTGAAATCGATGCCAGTGTTGGAAGGCCATTGGGTGGGAACAAGAAATGTCAATGGTGAAATTAATGGCATCCACTTGTTTCTTTTGCCTTAATTAACCTTAACCAACGTGCAATTGTTATTATATTCTCAACTACCTATATATATTTTAATTTTCCTATTTCCTTAAAGATTTCTTCTCTGAAATTGTCAAATGACTATATGAAATTCTTGATTGGAATTCAAAATTTGATAACTAATAAATGAGAAAATAAAAAAGTCATTTGTACAATCCTTCCTTATCCTATTTTAACAAAACAAACTTTTTTAAGGAGACATATATTTAATGCTTTTACACATTATCCTTTTTTAAGGAGACATATATCATATCAATCAGTTAAAAAGGCATTATAGAAATTTTACAACATTTTTGTTTTGACTTTTGAAAAAATATTTTTATTTTGAGACATCAAAAAAATGAATAAGAAACTCTTAAATTGGACCGATGTAGTATTATTTAGGATGGTCGGAATTCAAAAATAAAAATAAAAATAGGCAAGCTTGTTTTGGTTACTCCTAACCATTCTTTCTTAATTATAAAGCTAATTCTTTGACGAAATTATTGCAAAACTAATTTTGTGTTCTTCTTCTTCTTCTTCTTTTTGTACTCTCTTTTCATTTGAATTCGAAGGAAGCTTTTTGGCCTTAATAAATAAGCTAAAAAATTAAAATGAAGCATAACAATTTGATTATTTTCTATTAAGAGTTCCATTCCCTACTTGTATATATATATATATATATATATATATATATATTTTTTTTAAATTATACTATTTCTGATTAAATTTTTTGATAAGTAATGTAAACATTTGTGACTAACATGAACTTGAACCTTCTTACATATAACTGATAGTTGATGGTAAAGTAATGAGACATAAATCATTAACATCGTCACAATATTTTTTCAAGTGTATTTTTTTTTTATGCAGTTAATAAAACAAAATTAACATTAAAATAATTTTAAAATTTCGTCTAAATACTGAAACACATTTACTAAATTAACATTTAAAAACGTAAATATAAAAGTGACTGGCCAATGACGAAAAACTTATAGACACGTGCACGATTATAGCATGCGATAGCATACACGGGAATATCACAAGAGGTGTACGGAGCAAAGGCAACAATAAACGTGTGGGACCCATCCATCCAATTGCTCAACGAGTTCAGTCTCTCCCAAATTTGGGTTCTTTCCGGATCATTTGACGGCTCGGATCTCAACAGTATAGAAGCTGGGTGGCAGGTACTTCTTCCATTTCCTCTAACACTCCTTTTTATAATTTATTTATTGTTATAATAACTTTATTAATATATATATATATACATATATAATGTAATCTGAAGCATTGATCCTTCTACTAGTCAGGTTAGTCCGGAGCTTTATGGTGACAGCAGGCCCAGATTATTCACTTATTGGACGGTCAGATCTCTTTTCATTTTTTTTACTATTAAATTTAATTTCTTATTGTATGTATGTGTCAATCCCCTATAGCTTGAAGTTACTTGAAACCCTTTACCCTTTAGAACTCATTAAATAAGTAAGTTTTAGGTCAATCATGGACGGACCATAACACATGACTTGTAGTGGTCCGAGTTTTGGAGTGCAATAACACTGAAAGTGACACTTGTAGGCCACTGTTTGGATACAGGGCTCCATTTCCATGGTAGAGGATAATGAGAACGCCCCTTATATCACTTTTTCTCATTAACACTTTGGGCAATCAATCTCTTTCTAGATATTGGGTAACAATAATTGGGAACATGTATATCTCCTCTTCACATATCTGTTTCATTCTTCTCATAATTCCTTACAAATTTTTCTTCACATGGGTAAGAGAGAATTTATGAATAACATATATTCTATTTTAGTTGTTATCTTCGATACAGACACGGATACTGACACTTTCAAATATTTTTCGGATACGTAAAAAGTAGTATCTAAATTTTTTTTTTAGAAGTTCGAACTTGTTTGGGACTCGTTTTTTTTTTTTTTTTTGTTATATATATATATATATTCTGTGTAATAGTTATTAAATTTGTTTCAAAACTTGAATTATATATGTTAATGATTAAATAAATAAGTTCCTCAAATTTTAATTAATAGCTTTAATTTGTTATATTAATATCTTAATAATGTTTTTATTTTATTTGTATTTTTATACTAATTTTAATTAAAATAACATTAAATTTTATTATATAATCATATAAAAAATTTATATATATTGAAAATGTCATTGATGTGTCCGTATCTAATTTTTTTTTAAAAAATAACGTGTCTTCATATTCATATCTCGTATCAGTATTCATGCTTCTTAAGAGAAAACTAATGTGGTGCAAAAGTACTACTAAGTTTTCTTTTTCATACTTCTAAGATAAAATATTAAAAAATTATCAGAGATAGTCTAGAATTATTTTTTTATTATGGTAAATTAAGAGGAGAATTTAAAATAATATATTTTTCATGAATAATGTTATATAAACTCGAATGAATATAAGATATAGTGTTTTAAACCTTGAATGATTTAGAAATTGGGTTTTTATTAATTTCAACCGCTTTATTTCTAATTCTTAAATCATTCAAAAATTAAAACATGTTTCATATCTACTCCAACTTATTTATTAATAATAATACCCTTTATGTTATCTTTTTCTACGTAACTCCAAAAATTCATAAACAAGACCAAGCCAAATGCACTTTCTAGGCATCGCATTAATGATGCATGTGCATTATACATGCCAATGCACTCCGACTAACTCTCTCTCTCTCTAGGGTACAATTTTTAACACACAAATTGATATTATTTTACATGCAACTTCACAAGCTTCCATATAGTTTAATGTCAGATGTAACTTAACTACAATCACTAAAACATTATATACATTGGTTCTGAAATATATTACAGACGGATTCATACCAGGCAACAGGCTGTTACAACCTTCTATGTTCAGGATTTGTACAGACCAATAGTAGGATTGCCATTGGAGCGGCCATTTCTCCAGTGTCCTCATTGGGTAGCAATCAATACGACATCACTATCCTCATTTGGAAGGTCCACACACAATGTTTCCTTCTTCCAATATTGCTATATATCTATATATAATGTTCCTAGCTAATCATAAAAAAAGGAAAAGAAAAGAAAATAATTTGTATATATATATATATATATATAGGATCCGAAGCTTGGAAACTGGTGGATGGGATTCGGTGATAACACGTTAGTAGGATATTGGCCGGCAGAGCTTTTTACACACTTAGCGGATCGTGCAACGATGGTGGAATGGGGTGGGGAGGTGGTGAACTCGAGGGCTAATGGGGAGCACACCTCCACCCAAATGGGGTCGGGCCACTTTGCTGAAGATGGGTTTGGAAAAGCCAGCTACTTCCGAAACCTAGAGATTGTGGACTCCGATAACAGCCTCAGCTCAGCCCAAGACATATCTACTCTCGCTGAGAACACCAATTGTTACAACATCAAGAGCTCCTACAACAATGAATGGGGCACACATTTCTACTACGGTGGCCCTGGCAACAACCCTCTCTGTCCTTGAATTCTCATATTGCTCCATCTATAAAGTTTTCATTTTCAAATTCTTTCTTTAGATAGTAAAGAACTATGCTTTTTCTACCCTTGTTTATGCTACTTCCAGCTTCTTCTTCTTTTTTGGGTTTATATTAGGGGCTGTTTTTTTTTTTTTGGGGGGGTGGGGGTGGGGTGACGAAGGTACTTGCTAAATAAGACAAAAGCATCAAACAGGTATGGAAATGGCAAATTAGCAATATTCTCTGATAGGTAATTAATGCCAAATATGTATTATTGCCTAATAACTGTGTTTCACTCTCTTCCATTAGATTTTCTTCTATTAATGTTTTTTATACCACGATGTGGAAAGAAAAAAACGAATGGTTTAAATACAATTTGTCCAATACAATTTAATTTTTACCTTTTTTTTAAAGCAAATAAATAAATTTGAAAAATATTACATTTTACTTATTAAAAATACTTACAAAAAACTTTATCCAACGATTCTTAAATTAATGAAATCCTATGGTCTCCAACTCTTGAAGGGAAAATATTTTCGTAATGGGTCATTTATAGATGCTTGAATTGGTTGTAATCATTCTTAGTGTTTGGTTAAGTATTTTGGATGGTTGGTCGTTTTATCTGTTGGAATTCACTAGCGTGCAGGGAATGGGAACTCTATTCAAGTTTGGGGGGGATCAGCCCAAATCATCCTTCTTGTTGGTAAGGGTGCATAAAAATTCGAGAATCGTAAAATCGAATCAACCCGAACTAAATCTAAACAGAATTTGTTGGGTTGGATCGGTTCAAAAACTAATTTGATTTGGGTCGGTTCTAAAACCGTAATATTCGAATTGGTTCTGATTTAAAGTTCGGCTAAACCGACACAACCCAAGAACCAAATTTCAAATAAAAAATATTTTAAAAAAATTATACATAGAATATGATTTACAAGTACTATGTTTATATATATTATATTACACATTTACCGTATTAATATATATTATATATATATATATATATATACTTAATCAAGATATATAATATTTCATAATTCAATTGTTGTATGTAGACTTATGAACAAGGTCCTAATCTCATCGTCGGCAAATAATCAATTACCGCTATTTTATACTTTTTTCATAATGAAATACATAACATATGCGCACACACATATATACATATCATATAAACTTCATGTATCACACACCTAACCAATTTAATTCATTATTATATAAATAAACTGCTATATATATAACTTGTTGCATATAAAATATGTATATAACATATATCTATACATTCATATACATGTACATATATATAACATGTTATATAAATTACCTAAAAACAATGTGTTGTATATATAATATATTAACCTGTTGTATATATAATATATTAACCTATTATATATAAAATATATATAATATGTATATAACATACATACAAATATATACATCTATATCTATATAACTTGATGTATAAATTACCTAAAAAAATATGTTGTATATATAACCTGTTATATATTAAATATATATAATATTTATAAACATATATACATACATACATACATACATACATATATATATATATATATCTATATAACCTCATGTAGAAATTACCAAAAAAAAAAACCTTCTATATATATAATCTGTTATATATTAAATATATATAATATTTATATAACATATATACATACATACATACATACATACATACATACATATATATAACCTACTGTATATATAATATGTATATAACATATATACATACATGTAATCGGAACCAAGTTTTTAGAGAGAAACAAATAATAGATTTGGTATTTCGGGTAGAAGACCCAAATCGAATATTTTCGGGTTGCGTCGGTTCGGTTCGGTTCTATCATTGTTCCGGTTCAGTTCTGGTTCTTATTTTTTAGAACCGTTCAAGGTCGGGTAGGTTTAGGTTCTTTTGTAACCCAACCCAACCCAACCCAATCCATGTGCTCCTCTAGTGATTGGTCCTTTAGTGTGAAACTAACCTAAAATGGAGAGGGGTTGAATAGGTTTGTATAATTTTTTGCAATTCTTTATCCACAACACTGACTACAACAATTGAGATACAATATTGAATTGAAATTCTATGCAAAATACAAAAAATTGTTTAATTTAATTCATTCCAATTCATTCACTCAATTCGATTATACAAGTATTCAATAGACAAACTAATTCAACAAAAGCCTAATAAATCAACTAATCTATTTTACATATTAATTTCACAATAAAATCAAAATTTTGATTACTTGATCAATTTTTAATTTATCAATTCAATTTTCAATCTAATTGTTCAATTTAGGTTCTCAATTATTTAATTGATGATCAATTCTCAATATTCATGAAAACCTAATTCTAATCAAGCGGAAGCAATCATCATTTGAGCAATTTAGAAATTGTAAAGTATGAGGGAGAGACCAAATATATTGAAAATGTCTATTGGAATTTGTATGCATAATCCCTTTAGAGGAAATGAGTCTGCCTCAGATCATTTCCTGAATTAGAGCTATAATGGCCTTCGGGTTTTTCTTTTCTTTGGCGAACAATTTGCTATTCCATTCTTTCCAAATGAAATAGACCGTGCATGCAAGAGTGAGCTTGCCTATGATTGAAGAGAACTTCTTCCCTTTGAAAGAGTTGTTAGCCCAAATCATGATCTGCTACCAATCCCTAAGAGGGCATTGAAAGCCATTTTTGGAGAGCAAATAAAGTCATATGTTGGAGGTGAAAGTGCAAGAGAAGAAGAGGTGGTTGTGACTCTCATTTTCCTTCAAGCAAAAAGGACATTTGGGACCATGGCCAAGATTTGAATAGAATAAGCAATCCTTAGTCCTCAAACTGTTACGAATGGCCATCTATAATATAAAACCAGTTCGGGGAATATCTTTAGAGTGCCAAACAAGCTTCCACCAATTAATAGGGGGATTATGGCTCCTGAGAGTGTCTGAACCCCTACTGGTGTTGGGAGTCCAAATAATCCTATCTTCTCGATGGGAGAAGGGAAGAAGGTTTGGAGGCATGCTGTTCTTGAGGTCCAAGAGATGTGGAGAATTAACTATGGGCCAGTTCCATTGGTTATTTAGAATAATGGAACTAACTTTAGCATTTCTTCCAACACCTGAATCATAAATAACTCGTTCCCCTATGTTATCACATATAGAGCCATTGGGGAGCCAATAGTCGAACCAAAGAGAAGCAAACTGACCATTTCCAATTGAAATCTTAATGTATGGCTTGAACAAAGATTTGAACTTTAGCATTTTCCTCCATGCCTACGAACAAGATTGGAGGCATTTAACCTCTCCAAAGCCTTTTTCCTTTGAGAATATTGCTACGAATCCAATAAACCTAAGGGGAATTAGAGGGATTTTGAGACATAGCCCAAATGAGTTTCCCAAAAGCTATTTGATTCCATTTTTTAAGCTTCTTTATCCTAATACCCCCTTCATTTTTAAGACAAGTAACTTCTGCCCAAGCAACTTTGGAGCCTGTAGTGATGAGATGATTTCCGCACCAAAGAAAAGACCTCATGGCTTGCTCAATTTGGTTAATCACCTTCTTTGGAAGAATGAATTGGGAAGACCAAAAAATTAGAATGCCAAAAAACACAGAGTTGATTAGCTGGACCAGACCTGGATAGGAGAGGAATTTATTAGTCCATTGAGTGATTTTGCCAATGATGTGATCAACAGGGGTTTTACAGTCCGAAGCTTTCAACTTGGTTGGAATCAATGGAACTCCAAGGTGGCGAATAGGAAGGGAGCCTTCAGGGAATCCAATATAAGCAATAATAAGCTGTTTGAGGTTGTTGTCTATACCAGATAGGAAAATGTTGCTTTTGGAAGCATTATGATGAAGACCAGAAAATGTGGCAAATAAGTCAAGCCCTTCCTTGATGATAGAGGCTGAATGAAAATCCCCATGACAAAAGAGTATGATATCATCAGCAAAACTAAGATGAGTCAAGTTTGTTTTTTGGCATCTCCAATGGTGATTAAACTGGGGATCAGTCAATTTCTGATGTAATATCATAGAAAAAACATCCATGGCAAGCACAAAAAGGTAGGGGGAAAGAGGATCCCCCAACCATAATCCTTTTGCACCAAGGAAAAAAACCTTCCAGCTCACCATTAATAACCACTGAGAATCGGGTAGTAGAGATGCAGTAGAAAATCCAATCAATAAACAGCTAAGGAAATCCCATAATGCTCAAGGTATCAACAATAAACTCTCAACGTACCGAATCAAAGGCTTTCTTAAGATCAACTTTCATTGTACAACGAGGGAAGACTGAGTTCTTATGGTAGTTATGCATGAGCTCTTAGGCAAGAAGGAATGTTATCACAAATTTTTCTGCCTTGAATAAAGGTAGATTAAGAAAAATCAATGAGGCTAGGCAGGAATTTCTTAATACGATTTGCAAGAATCTTGGAGATGGTTTTGTAAATTGTTGCAGCAAGAAATGGGGCGAAAGTCATGAACAAATGAAGGGTTAGGAACCTTGGGAACAAGGGCAATAACCGTGGTATTAATTTCTCTAAGAATGGTTTTCGAATAAAAGAATTCAGAGAGAGCAGCGATGACCCCAAGTTTAACAATACTCCAAGCTTTTTTGAAAAAATGGCCATTAAAGCCATCAGTGCCTGGGGCTTTGTTTGGGTGAAGGCTAAAGAAAGCTTCTTAGATCTCCTCTTCAGTGATGGCGCATTGGCGAGCATTGATGTGTTCTGAAGGGAGACATTTATGGATAATGCGTTCAAGAGCTTGCTTTCTAGGGTACTGAATGAAACTTTTAGATCTGAGAAGATCATGATAAAAGTTGACAATGGTGTTCTTGACTTCTTTCATGTCATCAATTCTATTACCATTTGCATCGAGAAGGCTAACAAGCTTGTTTCTGTTCCTTCTATTATTGACAGATTTGAAGAAAAATGAGGTGTTATAATCACCTTCAGAAAGCCATTGAATATGGGATTTTTGTTTGGAAATGTTCTCCTCATTAGAAAGGATAGAATAATAAACTTTGAGAGCTTGTTTTTCCTCCTGAATGAGCTGCCCATTGCTAGGATTCCTCTCAAGGAGGATTTGAATGTCATAAAGTTTGCTTCGAGCTTCATGAACTCTAGAGGTGATGCTTTTGAATCTTCGCTAATTGAGATCCTTAAGAGCATATTTAACCTTTTTGAGTTTTTGGCAGCAAATGAACATGGTTGAACCTTGAATGTTTGAGCTACAAGCCTGCTCAACAATAGGTACAAAATCATCATAATCAGCCCAGAAATTGAAGAATTTGGAAGGGATTTTTCTCTTCTTCAAGGGAATGCCCGATCTAATGATGATTGGGGAATGATCAGAAAGGCCTGGGGGAAGAAATTCAGCCTCTACATTTGGTAAAGTGGTAAGCCAATCTTGGTTGACTAGAGCTCTATCAAACTTTCTTTCAATGGTATGGGAATCTTCCTACCCGTTTGACCAGGGTGAAGAAAGGCCTGAAAAACCTTAAGTCCTCAAGCTCGGCCTCCATAAAGCATTTGTTACAATTAGCCTATAACATTGGGCCAATCTTGGCTACCACCTCTTCTTTCATTTGGATAGCGAATTGCATTGAAATTCCCAAAAACAAGCCATGGGAGACCATTGGAAATGGCAGCCTAATGGTTAATATCTCTCTATAAATTATGCCTTTGAATAAGGGAATTTGAGCCATATATAACATAAATGATCATAGAGGAGTTGGAGTCCCGAATTGTAACATAGTAATGAATGGCTTGATCATTAGAAGTTGAGGAATTAACCTGCAAAATAGATTTATTCCATCCTATCCAAATTCTCCTAGAGGGAAAATGAGAATAGTTGTGTAGAAAAGACCAACCGGGAATGAGAGAGTTGGCAACAACATCCTTATTAGCATTTTTAATTTTTGTCTCTACAATGCTAAAAAAACATTAGAGAATAATTACGAACAAAGGATCGAATTTATCATTGTTATGGGGGGCTATTCAGACCCCTTATAATCTAACATGCAAAATTAATTAAGAAAATGAGAGGGTGTTGGAACCTGCTAACCCATTTTTCCTTAGGAGTTTCTACTTGCGTCTATGTTTTCTGAGTTGGTTTCTTTTATAATTACTTCTAGTGTCAACTTCATAAACTTTGGTTATTTTGTCCATTAAAGGATTAGAGTCCAGAGTTGCAATAGAACCTGTGTAGCTATCTTCACATGCGGAACTTCCAATTTGATGAGTTTCTCTTGGTTTTGAATCTTTTGGAGAGAAAAAGATTCAATATCATCAGAGTGAGAGGATAAATGGTTGCTCGGGTCCTTTTTAATTTCCACTATTTTAGGAGAGTAGAGGGCCTCTTGCTGCTCTTGATCAAGATCATCTAGGGGGTTTGGACTCTTTCTAAGGGAACCTGTTTCAAATGCTACAATTTGAAGATCTACAAGTTGATCAATCTTCTGTCCTTCATCCCTTGGGTTACTTTCAATTTGAATGGAATCTTGTTGGATGCTCTCTTCTCTTTGACTGTCATCAACTCGGATGGATTTGCCCTTATTTGATACCACTCTCCATTCACTCTTGTTGTTGTTCGAGTTGGCAACTTAGTAGAATGGTTAATAACTTTCCCTTCCTCATTTTTCTTTGTAGGGCATTTGTCAATTCAATGGCCAAAGGTGTGACAATGGGTGCACATAGAGGGGAGCCATTAGAACTCAACTAGTATTTCCACTTTAGAGTGATCATTCAGTTTGATATCAAAGTAATCATGTAGCTCTTTGGTGGCATCCACCTCCACACATATTCGTTCATAGTTAATTATGGTTTGTTTTCCAGTGTGAGAATCAGCATATAAAGGCTTCCTAATGGCACTAGCTACATAGCTAAGCCTTTGGGCTGTCCAAATTTTATAAGGAACATTGAAGAATTTGATCCAAATAGGGATTTTTGCCACATATTTCTTTGAGAGGATCATTTCAGGTTGCTATCTTCGAATGATTATATGCTGTCCAGAAAAGTTCCAATGACCTTGTAATACCCCTGACCCGAGAATGTCGGGTAATGTGACACGTATTACGAGGATATGAAAAATAGAGGTAAATATTATGCCTTTAAGATAATGATAAATTAAATTAATAAAATTAATTTATTAATATAAGAAATTAAGTATTTATTATAATTAATATAAAATATAATGGTTAATTGATAAAATGTAATTAATTGAATAAATAATTTAATAATAAATTAAACATGGAAAATTAAGTAAAAAATATATATATATATATATATCAGCCGTGTGTGTGAGTGTGTTGTGTAATATGTATATTAAATGTTATATATACATATATATACATAAATATATGAGAAGGGAGACATGAAGTTAAGATAGGTAAGGTGGCTTGTACTAGATGTATATATTATATGGTCATTAGGTGAAGATGAATAGGGGGAAGTATGGCCACTGATCTGATGGAGTAAGGGGGTGAAGTGAGGGGCAATTAATGGCCATTAAATTTCCCACTTATACAAATGGACAAACATGGTTTACACACCAAATCTTCACCCGATCAGCCATAGAGAAAGAGAGAAAGAGTTCTGGGCATTCAGAAGAAGGGAATGGAGGTCTCGGAGGAAGGAGGAGAGAGAGAGAGAGCCACTGTTAGAGGTAAAACACAAAAACCCTCACTTTCTCTCTCTAGAAAATTTTCCTACGCATGAACTGTTTTAACTTCTAGATTTTATATATATGATGTTTAAAGTAGATAAACATGATTAAGCATGAAATCTAAGCTTGAAAACACTCAGAAACACCAAACTTAGAAGCTACGGCCATAGAAGACCTTGCTTGAAGCAGGTCTGAACCAAAGCTCACCAAACTGGATTTGGTTGATCAAAACCTAAACTAGACACTACGAGCAATATGAAAACCTATACCCGCGATAAAAAATCACAAGAAATGGCCTCCAACCATTGACTTGCAGGTTATGGGTTTACAACCCAAACCTTTAAACTCGCCTTTAAATCAACATTTACGAATGAAATGCGAAACCTCATAAAGAGAGGATCACAACAAACCAAGTTTCATTGAATTTGGCTCAGAAATGAGCATGAACCGTGGGTTTACAGTTTGGATTATCCAACCTTCAAACGAGCTAATGAGACCTTTTGATCCCTCAAATAAATGCCAAAACACTCCATGATGTTTTAGAAACGTTTTGAAATGAAAACAGTAGGACTTGGGTTGACCAAAATCCACGAAATAGGAAAAAAACGAAAACTTGCAACTAGGGCAACACTGGGGAAGAAATGGGGAAGAAGATGAACAGTGACGGTTCGGGTCAAAACGGCTCAAATCGGGTTCGGGTCGGAACCCGACCCGTCGTATAAAACAGTTAAGTGGGACGGCGTCGTTTGGCTTATGTTTAAATTTTAAACTATTAGGGCTGACATCATCATGACATCATCATCACGCAATAAACCCAACCAGACCGGATTGGTTCAGTTGAAACTGGACCGGTTCATTTGAGATAGAACTGAACCCACTGGTTCAGTTCGAAAGTTTTAAAAATTCTATTTTAACCCTAGAAATTCTACGGATTTACACTGTGGCCCAATTTTTGGAAAAATTATGCAAATATGCCCCTGAAAAAATAATAAAATAATAAAATAATTTATTAAATTATTTTATTAAATAAGTAAAATTACTAAATTACCCTTGGGTCATAAATAGAGCAAATAAAGTCCAAATTAAACAAATGAATAGTGTATCCTTACTATTTTGGATATTCTGAGACTAATGGTAGGGTCCGTTTTACGAGACGAGGCCCAAAAAATAAAGACTCGTAAAGGGCTAAATGACCAAAATACCCCTTGTCCAAAATTAACAAGTTATTAGTGTAATCTTACTATCTCGGACCTTCTGAGTCCCATGGTGAGGTCCACGACACGAGATGAGGTCCCGAACATAAAGACGCGTAAGGGGGTAAAATGACCAAATTACCCCTAGTACACCAAAAGCCAAATTAAAACCAAGGAAGGTCTAAATTGACTTTCTTTGACATCCCGAACTCAATAATGGAGTCCAAATTTTGAAACGAAGTACGGAAAAATATGATACGTAAAACGATAAATGTCCATTTTGCCCTTTTACATATAAAAGTCCAAATTAAAATCTTGGAAAGCCTAAACTGACTTTCTTCGACGCTCTGGACTCAATGGTAGAGTCTATTTGACCAAAAAGAAAAGTCTAAATAAAAAAAGACATAAAATTTGATGAATAGCATCTGTTAGATGACTATGAACTGAAATATTGCCAAAGTACTAAACTAAGGCAATGAAATACGAAAACACACGACACGTAAATATGTGAAGTAAATAACTTTAAATTAAAGTTAATGGAACTACCAGAAGAGTATAAAATAAAATAAAGTTAATTCCTAATACATTAAGTTGTGTCATAGGTTAAGAATGCGAGTTAAATTAAGTACGTAAGAAATTTATGAAATCGTGTTAGGATCTAATACGATCTAAGCATAAGCTAAGAAGCATCAGTAGGAGATGTTTGAAGTGAATGTTAAGTTAATGAGGTTATTTATGAATTGTTCTTAGGAACTACAAAGGAAGTGGGAAAGCGCATTATTAGCACTAACCCTAAAGGACCAAGGTGAGTAATCTTGCATTTGAAGTGGAGGCTTTAACTCCACGGATTTCAACTGATATTTTAAGTTTAAGATATTTACGGCATTGATATATATCAAACTCAATATTCATGATTTCTGTTTCCCTAAATATTCTGCTTTGACATGCTCCACGATTATTTCTATATTATACCCGTAAATGTTTCTTTTTGAAAATAGTTAGCATGTCTGATTTCCTTAAATACTCTAAATTTGATTATTCCAAGTATTGAAGCATCACTGCAAAAGTTATATTACACATGTTTTAAATACTCATGAGAGGCTTTTATATAAAAGTCATATGACAAATGTTTTGCCAGATAATAATAAGCACAGAGGTAGAGTTGTGAGTTCTACGGAACTCAACGGACCTATCATGTGCATCCGCATAGAGGTAGAGTTGTGAGTTCTACAGAACTCAACGGACCTATCATGTGCATCAGTATAGAGGTAGAGTTGTGGGTTCTACAGAACACTTCGGACCTATCATGTGCACATGCCTGGTAGTAGGATCTAATCCCACAGGCAATGAGATATCTCCACGTATACGTAAAACGGAAGTCTGGTTCGAAACAGATTTCACCTAATTAGAGAGAAAATATGACAAACAATTTTGGAAATGAAAGCAGGTTTTACCCCCATTTTCACTATGCATGTTTACATGATTTTAAGTTACATGTTCTGAAATACATATGCTCTTTTATGGAAATATATGTTCTAGCTTGAATACCTTGAATGTTTCAAAGCTATATATGTAATATCCCGACCCGGGATACGGCACGTGTACCGAGGTAAGTCGGTTAAATAATGTAACTTGAACGGTAAGATATGTATATCATGGTATTTCATGGAAATGAATGACTGGAAACTGTAAATGATGGAAATGAATGATCAAGGCTGGATAGCACCTGAGCGCCACAGGGCATTGCATCGTAATACGTGCATGCACGTATTTTCATGCATGCATACGTGAACATAGGTGAGTAGCCCGACCAAAATGAATGTATGTGTATATGATTTAAAATGGATTTCTACCCCTACACATGAAGGTATATACATGTATAAAAACATGTATTTTATGTGTATATATATATATATGACGTAATGTATTATACATATATTTATGTATATATGTATATGTATAATAATAAAAAGGAAAAGAAAAGAAGGAAAGGGAAACTGCCCTTGGGCAGTATATAGGTTCACTGTATGAGGGTGTGTGTGTGTCTCGGTTGGGTGAAGTGTGTGTGTGATGTATATAATATGATATATGTATATATGTGTGCACCACAAGTCTCCCAAGCCATTAAATGCAAAGTTGCATTTGGCAGAGGGAACACCAGAATATAAGTCAAGAAAAGGGGCCATAGAAGGGGAAGTAACCGAGAGAGAGAAAGAGAAAGAGGGAGAGAGGCGGTGGAATCTCTCTCTTTATATATGTATATACGGGAGTGAGTTGAGAGACAAAAAGGAAACTGAGATTGGGAGGAACATTGGCAAGGAACTCAGAAGCAAAAACAGAAGGGTTTGGAGGGTCACAGTGAGCTAAAATCCAAAAACCCAGGTAAGTAATTTAAGTTCTGTTTTTATGATTTAGAGCATGAAGCTTATATATATTTGTAAGGTCTAAATCAGCATGAAATATGGAACTAAATGCAAAAAGAATGATAGGAAAAGGTTAAGAAACCAAAGAGAAATTCACAGTTGCAGGTTTGTAGAGAATAATCGGAACCTTAACATTTCATGCATTAAACTTTGTTTAAATGACCCAAGCATGACCCTATGAAGTGCAGAAAATCATTAGAACCGAATAGGGGTCAAAATAGTTGAGAAACAGGCATGAACTTGAGAAAGTACAGTTGGCTGGAGCCACTGTTTTTCTCTATTTCGTGAAGAATTAGTGGGTCAAGTTGAAAACCAAGGTTAGAAATAAGATCTACATGAAAAATGGAAGGGAATAGCATTTTAAAACGGTTGAAAACTGATTGAAATTTAGTGACAGTCGCCGGAGAAGACGACTGTTCACCACCGGAACCCTACCGGAGCAACGGGGAAGACGACCAGAATGTCGTGAGGCTATCGGGTTAAAATAAAACCGGATCCGGGTTCGGATCGGGTTGGGACCTGACCGGAAATAAGTGGGTAAGTGATACTGCGTCATTTTGTTTTGAATTTAAATGGATTGGGCTTGTTTGGTTACATGGATAGGAAATGTTGGAATTGGGTTTGGGCTTATCCCAACCATGGATAGGATAGGAGAACTGGTTATCTTGTTCCGGTTCTCGAGATTTGACTGAACCGTTTGGTTCAGTAAGGGGGCAGACCGGTTTAGGGTTTCTGGTTCTGAACCAACTGGTTCAGACCGCAGCTTTTGGAAATTATGAACCGGCCCCAAATGTTTTAAGAAATCTCACTAAGGCCCAAACAGGAAAATTAATAAAATATTAATTTTTACAAAAATGCCCCTATTTCAAATATGGGTCAAAGGAAGTCCAAACGATGCAAATGAATGGTCAAAATTTATTATCTCGAATGTTCTGAGTCCAATGGTGGGGTCCGTTTTACAAGACGGGACCCCGAAGGATAAAATACCGTAAAAGTGCAAAATGACCATTTTGCCCTTTTTTGTACAAGAGTCCAAATGGAATTCCGCGAAAGCCTAAACCGACTTTCTTCGGCATTCCGAACTCAATGGTAAAGTCTAAATTTGTATTTGAGATGCGTATGATAGAAAGGCATAAAATTTGATGAATAGCATTTATTCTAAAACGTATTCACTGATATATAGGGAACTCCAAAGGCAAGGGTACACTCACGGATTCCTGATCTAGAATCACGATAGAGGTAAGTGGATCACTCTCTTTTACATGTGGTGTTTCCACAAGCCAAGTTTATTCTTTTACTGCCAAACTCGTACTCTTGAATGTATTGATATCCTTGTGTTCCACAATTCGATATTTTCTATCTTGTGGACATTTGATTGACTGATGTATCATTGTTATCATGTTTCACTATGCCTTGAAAGTTCACATGTTATTGCTATCCACAATGTGATATTGTTCTATCTTGTGGACATTGATTGACTGCTATATCATTGTTATCATGTTGAACCATGCCTTGAAAGGCCTACTATTGTATCCTTATTGAATGAATGATATTCCATTTTTATATTCTATGGAATGACTTATGATTATGACATGTTTATGGACACGGGAGTTATGCTCAGTCACAACACCCATCTTGTAATACCCCGACCCGAGAATGCCGGGTATTGTGACACGTATTACGAGGATACGAAGATTAGTACAAAGATAATACATTTAAGAAAATAATTAATTTTTAAAGTAATTAATTATTTTAATATAAGAAGTAAATTGTAACATATATATATATATAATTAAATGCAAAAATACATATACTATACAAATAATTATAACTAAAAATATATATATATATATATATATAATTATACATGAATATATATATATATATGAATGTGTATATGCATGCATGCATGTATGTTAAAATATGTATATATGAAATGTATGTATATTATATATGGGATAAGAGGGCATGCTATTGTCCAAAGTGTACAAAAGAGAGTGTGTGTCAAAGAGAGGTGTGTGTATTATCCAAGGTGTATTAGGTTTAAACCATGTATATATACATATATATATATATGTGAGTCAAACACCACACACACACACAACCGGCCACTCAATGGCCTGCCCAACAGTGGCAATCCAGACCCACTCATGAAGAAGCCTGAAATTGGCTAACCCAAATGGAAGGGCAATCAGATTTGCCATGATTCACCTTTCTTTATACAAGTATGCATGGTGCTTGTACTCACACAAACACAACCATCCGAGAGTGAGGGAGAGATTGAAGGAGTTTCTAGGACATTCAGAAGTGGGAAGCAAGGAGCAAAGGAGAGAGAAACAGTTTGGAACGAGGTAAACCCACAAAACACTTGAATTTCTCTCTCTAGAATTTCTATATGTATGAATCTATTTTAGCCTTTAATTTAGTATACATGATGATTAGGATGAATATACATGAACTAGGCATGATTAATTGAACCTAAAACACCTTAGAAACATGAGCTGTACACAAGGCAGCCATGGATGGACCTTGCTTAAGCAGGTCTGAACCCACGTTCACCAATTCCATTTTGGCTTATCAAGACTTCAAACTGAGGCCATGAGGGTTCTAAGAACCCTACTACGCGATCACAAAACTCAAAAACTGACCCCCAACAACCGAGTTGCAGGTTACGGGTTTGGAACCCAAACCTTTAAACTCTCATTTAAATCAACAAGTATGAATGGGAATTGAATCCTCATGAAGAGGGGATCAAAATAAGCCCAACCTCACTAAAAATGATGAAGAAATGAGCATGAACCAACGATTTACAGTTCGGATTATCCAACCTTCAACCGAGCTAATGAGACCCTTTCGATCCCTCAAATGAATGCCAAAACACTCCATGATGTTTTAGAAACATTTTGGAGAAGAAACAGTAAGAAAATAATCGGCCAAAATCCACGAAATAGAAAAAAATGAAACGCAGCAACTAGGGCAACAATAGGGGTCGAATGAAGAAGGTGACAGTGAGTCAACTCGGTTTTAAAAGCCCTGACTGAGTCGACTCGGACACGTGGCAGTGTCTAGAGTTGCCACCGAATTAAAAACGACGACGTCGTTTTGGGCCTGTTACGTATATATATATATATATATATATATATATATATATATATATATATATATATATATATATATATAACGGTTTAAGTTTAAAAGAAAAGAGAAGGATTGAGGTTCCTGGGGTTCGAACCCCTGACCTCATGCGCCCCACGCCCACTCTTACCAATCGGCCACGCGCTTGCGTGTGTCTAATATGGCACCATATATATATATATAATATATAAATAAAGTCAGAAAATAAAAAGGTGCATTTGCACCTTACAGGATTCGAACGTGGTATCTATGGGGAGGGAGGTGACACGCTGGCCAGCGTGCCACCCTATTCGACCTGTTACTCATATGCAACTTAAATATATATATACTATACTTTATTAATTTAATTTGATTAAATTTATTTAATTAAATTAAATACTCCAAAATGGCCCGGTGTCCAAATGAGATGAGTTATATATGTATTCCTACTGTCTCAGGCCTTCTGAGTCCATTGGTGAGGTCTGTGACATGAAATGAGGTCCCGAAAAATTAAAGACCCCTAAAAATGTCAAAATGACCAAAATGCCCCTGCCCCATAAATAAGTCAAACAAGGTCCAAATAAAATGAATAAATAGTGGATTCTAACTATTTCAAACATTCTGAATCTAATGGTGGGGTCTGTTTCACGAGGAGGGACTCTGAAAAATTTAGACACGTTAAGGTATAAATTACCAAAATACCCCTTGACCAAAATTAACAAGTTATTAGTGTAATCTTACTATCTCGGACCTTCTGAGTCCAATGGTGAGGTCCACGACACAAGAAGAGGTCCCGAACATAAAGACACGTGAGGGGATAAAATGACCAAATTACCCCTAGTACACCAAAAGCCAAATTAAAACCAAGGAAGGTCTAAATTGACTTTCTTTGACATTCCGGACTCAATAATGGAGTCCAAATTTTGAAACGAAGTACGAAAAAATATGACACGTAAAACGATAAATGACCATTCTACCCTTTTACATACAAAAGTCCGAATTAAATTCTACGAAAGCCTAAACCGACTTTCTTGGACACTCCGGACTCAATGGTAGAGTCTATTCGGCCAAAAGAAATGTCTAAGATAAAAGACATAAAATTTGATGAATAGCATCTGTCAGATGACTATAAATTAAAGTAATGCCGACGTACGAATCTACGGCGTAAACGAGGGCAGGAATTACGAAAAGACACGACAACACATCAACCTTAGAATAAAATTTCTAATTCATAAATTGATCTTAGGTGATAACTATGGAAGAACAACGACCGAAATTCACGATCATGACCAAGGCCCAAAGGGCCAAGGATCCAAAGCAACAAGCCTTCATGCAAGAACTGTTGCATCGTCAGAGAGTGATCGACAAGTTCATCAGGATAGCCAAGGCGACAGAAGTCGTCTCGGTGAGCCCCTTCATTTTCAAATCACCCACCAAGGCCATGGTGGCAGAGGCCAAGAAAAAGAAGGAGGAAAAAAGGAAAATGGAAGAGGAAAGAGAGAACACAGAAACCCTAGCCGAATGGCGTCGCAGGTAATATTATTATCATTAAGTACATAAGTTGCTAGATCTATAATACAGCTATAAGCCAGACCGGTATAAGAATTTAGGCTTCTCACAGTCTACACTTAGTGAGTTATGAAGTTGATTTAGCACATATGAAATTTATGGAATCTTCATAAATCTTGATAGGCTAAGGAAAGAGAAAGGTAAAGGGAAGGCGCCTCTGTAGAGCTAAACCTAAAGGACCGAGGTGAGTAACCCTGTATTTGAACTGGAGATTTAACTCCATATATTTGAAGAAGTTTTAAGTTCAAGTAATTGCAGCCCTTGAATATCAAATTCAGTCTTTATATGATTCTGTTCTCTTAAAATATTCTGTTACGGCATGCTTTATAAATGTTTTGAAATCAGCTCTTTTCTTGAAAATAATCAGCATGTCTAAATCAAATGCAAATCTCTTTAATATTCTGAATTTGATTATCACGTGTATTTGAAGCTTTATTGTAGAAGTTATACCCTTTATGTTTTAAATACTCCTGAACGTATCTATTGAAGAAGTCATGTGATAAATGTTTTACAAGATAAACGGTACTAAGTACCACCCCCTATGATGGTTGAAATCCTTCGAAATTCAACAGTACATGCCCGGTAGAAGGATCTAATCCCCCAGGCAAATGAGATATCTCCATTGTAGCATTGCAGTAAAATGGGAGTCTGGTTCCAAACAGATTCCGCCTAATAAAAGAGAAAAGATGACAAGTGATTTTGAAAATAGAAGTAGGTATTATCCCTATTCTATTTCACGTGTTTATATGCTTTTAAATTGCATATGCTCTATTTGAAGGAAATGTGTATTTAGCTTGAATACTTTAATTGTTCAAAGCTATTGTTTTAAGAATGCATATATTCTGTGTTCTAAAATGTACAAGCAATTGGTAGTGAGTATTTCATAAACCCTCATGTGCTAAAACCACTACCAGTTGAAAACCCCATGACGAATGCAGGAATTACTCACAAGCTTTGATTAGCTTACCCGGATTTTATCTGCCCCCCCTTTCAGGTGACTAAGGGCAGATCGATTTTTGAAGACTATAAGGATGAACCTAGCTTTTGGGAAGATTTGCTTGAGTAGTTCTTTTGGGAAAAATCACATGAACTCTGATTAATATGTTTTGTATTAGCTGATATTTTAAGGACGTGTATTAAGCCCCACGGGGCAGTTGAATTAAGATTTTAATTATGAAGTCTTTTAAGTTTTAGTTATGCTATGATTTTATATGAATGTGTGAACGTGCGTACCATTGTGAATAGCGGCAATATTGGACGGATGTGCAAATTTTAAATAAGAAAGAAAAGAAAAAGTTTTTCACGCTTCCGCAACCACATGAAGCACATCTATTCGATACCGCTGCCTATACGAGCCTTGTCTCGAGGCCTTCGGGTCTTGGGGCGGCGGTCGCGATCCGATAATCCGCACAGGATGGGTTTCGGGTCGTGACACATCTGATGCTATCTGATTGAATGGGACCTACGGGTCAAGTCCGTGAACGGACAAAAGGGCAATTCACTGGAATTCACTGGGGGTATGCCGGGCCCCAAAAGATCGAGGGTCTGCCGAGCCCTGACACAGAATAACAGCATCTTTTATGACTGACAGAACTTGATTGTTGAATGGTATTATTCCTTATGATTCTTCAAGTCTCGAAAGACTTGCATTGATTGATTTGATTGTGATCGGTTCATTGTGGCAGTACTTCATTGTTATTATATTATCATTGGATTCTTCATATCGCTATTACACCCAATACTCCTGATTGTGTATTGTGATTACTGTTCATTAGCCCTCGTGGCATTGTTTCCATTGGCCCTTGTGGCAATTGTTTTCATTGGCTATCACAGCATCTCATTCTCATGATTGGCTATCATGTTCTCATATGGAATTGTATTCATTATTGATCATCGATACCAGTATTAGAGATCTGCATTTACTTACTGAGCTTTGTATCTCATTCCACCCCACTTACCCCCCATTTCAGGTAATGACGTTGCAAGACCCTAGTAGGAGTCTGAGAGCATAGGGGGACATTTTGAAGTACTGTACCAGTCTATGTTAGTTCTCCCATGTATTCACCACCCCCGGGTGCTGGTTACATTTAGTTCTCATTTTGTCTTATGTAGAACTATGTCATGTATTTAATAGACTTCCGTTGTTTAAGTTATTTAAAAGACTTCCGCTGGATTACTGTAATTGATAAAGACTTCCGCTGTTCATTGTTTTAAATTTTTAGTACATTGCATATTAGTACTATGATACAGGAATGGGAAAAAGTAAGGACGGCCTTCAGGTCGGCCCCGCGACACGAGATCCGCATAGGGTGGGTTTCGGGTCGTGACAGCTTGGTATCAGAGCTTTAGGTTCGATTGTGAGTCATGGGAGATAGGACTAGAGTTAAGACTGTTAGATATGACTGGCATTTTATATTTTACAATCATGGACAATTTGTCTTACACATTGACTGGTCATCTCATTGGTTATTTCATTGGTTATCTCACTGGTTATCTCATTGGTTATCTCACTGGTTATCTCATTGGTTATCTTCATTGGTTCTACTCACAGTCATGGTTAACACGAGGCAAGGTCCGTTACCTATGGATCGTTTAGAACAATTGGAAAGATTGATGCAGACTGTCATTGAAGGTCTACCACGGATTCAGGCTAGTGCTAGCCAACCAGCACAGCCCGTACCACAGGAGCAGCCTGTCAACACAGACGGCAACATTGGGAATCGTCAAGGGAATGAATGGGATGCTGCATACCAATACGAACGATTCCAGAAAATGAAACCCCCGACGTTTGACGGTATAAATGGGGCCACAGCGGCCGAAGAATGGATGTTAGAAATGAACAGGGTTTTCGATATCCTGAATTGCACTGACGTCTAGAAAGTGGCTTATGCCACGTATATGCTTAAGGGAATGGCACATAAGTGGTGGATAAATGAGAAGGCGAGGGAGCTAGACATGAACTGGCAATGATTTACTGTGATCTTCAATAAGAAATACTTCTCCCAGGAAGTACCAAACCGCAGAGTTGCCGAATTCATGGTACTGCAACAGGGGTCGATGACTGTGGAGCAATACGAGGCCACTTTTACTGAATTGGCCAGATTTGCCCCTGATGCTATCAGAACTGAAGATTTGAAGGCTTGTAAATTTGAGGAAGGATTGAGGTGGTCTATCAAGGATAGACTAGTACCCCATCGACTGACTACTTATGATGATGTCGTGGAAACGGCTCGGATCATAGAAAGGAGTGGCGAGGAATTCGCCAAGAGGCAAGGGAACCAGAAACATGGAGGCAACCAGAATAAGAGGCCAGGGCCTTCTACTTCAGGACAGGGATCTACATTTACCAGACCTAGAGCTGCATCACAGGCGACAGGATCCGGTCAGAAGAAACAGAGCAACACTAAAAAGGGGGCAGCCAAATGCTCTCGTTGTAATAAGATCCACAAAGGCCAATGTCTCAAGGACAACACCGCTTGCTACTACTGTGGCCAGGAGGGACATTATGCAAGAGAATGCCCTCAGAAGGATCAGGCCACGCCTAGCACTACTTCGGTTAAAGCACCAACAACCAGAATAACACCACCTAGACCTCCGACCTAAAGAAGTGGATAGGGGAACGTCCAGCAGCAGGCAGGACGAGTTTTCTCCCTTTTACCAGGAGACGTGCAGGCTACAACCTCTGTAGTCGCAGGTACTCTTTTAGTATGCTCACAGCCTGCTCATGTTTTATTTGACACTGGATCTACACATTCATTTGTATCCCCTACATATGCTGCTAGATTAAACCTAGTGACAGAACCCTTAGGGTATTTACTGAATGTTTCTATACCATCGGGGAAATCATTGTTGGGGGATACCATGTATAGGAATTGTGGGATACAAATTGGGGATACACATTTATTGGCTAACCTTATACCCTTGGAAATTTGTGGATTCGATGTTATCCTTGGAATGGATTGGCTGGCCGCCAATCACGCTACGATAGACTGTGTGGCTAAGCGAGTTCTCATACAGAACCCCCAGTTTCCAACAGTTGACTTTGAGGGGACAGGGGTGGCTTCCCCACCCTACTTCGTTTCCTCTATCCAGGCAAGGCGTCTGCTTCGCAAGGGATGTCACGGATTCTTATGTAGTGTTCAAGACACTGATTCCCAGCAGCCTGAGTTAGAGAAGATTCCCATTGCTAGGGAATTTCTCGGAGTATTCTTGGATGATCTTCTAGGAATGCCCATAGACAGAGAGATCGAGTTTTGCATCGACGTATTTCCAGGCACTACACCGATATCCAAGACTCCATATAGGATGGCACCGGCAGAGCTGAAGGAGCTGAAGCTCCAGTTGCAAGAATTATTGGACAAGGGTTTTATACGACCCAGCTCGTCACCATGGGGTGCACCTGTATTGTTCGTAAAGAAAAAGGATGGAACTATGAGACTGTGTATCGACTATCGGGAGTTGAACAAAGTTACCATCCGGAACAGATATCCACTGCCCAGAGTAGAAGATTTGTTCGACCAATTGAAAGGGGCCCAGGTGTTCTCAAAAATCGACCTGAGGTCCGGCTATCACCAGTTGAAGGTCAGACGCACTGACATTCAGAAGACAGCATTTAGGACACGGTATGGACACTACGAGTTCCTTGTTATGCCATTTGGGGTGACCAATGCCCCAGCTGCATTCATGGACATGATGAACCGTGTGTTCAAGCCGTATTTGGATGACTTCGTGATCGTATTTATAGACGACATCTTGGTATACTCTAAGAATCAGGAAGAACATGGGTACATCTGATGAGAGTCCTACAGAAGTTAAGGGAGCAGAAGTTATACGCTAAGTTGAAGAAATGCGAATTCTGGCTTCCTAGTATAGCATTTTTGGGACACGTGATCAGTAAAGAGGGAATTTCTGTTGATTCCCAGAAGATCGAGGCAATCATGAATTGGCCTTAACCTACGAGTGTCACGGAAGTGCGAAGTTTCATAGGGTTAGCAGGCTACTATAGGAGATTTGTTAAGGACTTCTCTAAGATAGCTACGCTTATTACCAAACTGACCCGGAAATGTGTTCCTTTTGTTTGGACAGAGGAACAAGAAAAGAGTTTCCAAGAGTTAAAGGAGCGTTTGGTTACAGCTCCTATATTGACAGTACCAGAAGGAACTGACGGTTTTGTGATTTACAGTGATGCCTCGTTCAAGGGCTTAGGGTGTGTGTTAATGCAGAATGGAAAAGTGGTAGCATATGCTTCACGACAGTTGAGACCCCATGAGGGGAACTATCTGACACACGACCTTGAGCTAGCAGCCATTGTCTTCGCTTTAAAGATATGGAGACATTATTTATATGGAGCCACGTGCGAAATCTTCACCGACCATAAGAGCCTCAAGTATCTATTTACACAGAAAGAGCTCAATATAAGACAACGCCGTTGGTTGGAATTGTTGAAGGACTACGAGGTCAGCATATAGTACCACCCAGTAAAGGCAAACGTGGTAGCTGACGCTCTTAGTAGGAAGTCGTCAGGGAGTTTAGCTTGCCTGTTGACGACACAGGCAGATATACTGAGAGACTTGGAGGCTATGGAAATAGAGATAGTTCTGCCCAGCTCCGAGGCACTATGTGCCAATGTCACAGTCAGTTTTTCGATTGTGGACAAGATCAGGGGGCAGCAGACTCAGTGTCACGACCCGAAACCCACCCTATGCGGATCTCGTGTCACGGGGCCGACCCGAAGGCCGTCCCTACTTTTTCCATTCCTGTATCATAGTACTAATATGCAATGTACTAAAAATCTTAAACAATGAACAACGGAAGTCTTTATCAATTACAGTAATCCAGCGGAAGTCTTTTAAATAGTTTAAACAGTGGAAGTCTATTAAATACATGACATAGTTCGACATAAGACAAAATGAGAACTAAATGTAACCAGCACCCGGGGGTGGTGAATACATGGGAGAACTAACATAGACTGATACCGTACTTCAAAATGTCCCCCTACGCTCTCAGACTCCTACTGGGGTCTCGCAGCGTCATCACCTGAAATGGGGGGTAAGTGGGGTGGAATGAGCTACAAAGCTCAGTAAGTAAATGCAAATCTCCAACACTGGTATCGATGATCAATGAATCCATGAATAAGATTATGATAGCCAATCATAAGAATAAGATGCCGTGATAGCCAATGGAACAATTGCCACGAGGGCCAATGAATACAATTGCCACGAGGGCCAATGAACAGTGATCACAATACACAATCAAGAGTATTGGGTATAATATCAATATGAAGGAATTCAATGATAATATAACAACAATGAAGTACTGCCACAATGAACCGATCACAATCAAACCAATCAATGCAAGTCTTTCGAGACTTGAAGAATCATAAGGAATAATATCATTCAACAATCAAGTTCTTTCAGCCATAAGAGATGCTTTTATTCTGTAACATGCCAGTGAATTTGCAAATGCAATGCCAGTGAAAATGCAATGAGATGCCAATGATCATGCTAGTCAATCGCCGGTGGAAAGCCTTCGAGGAATTCATTCCTGCCACCTGTCCATTCATGGACTTGACCCTTAGGTCTCCAGTCAATACAGAAGCATCGGATGGATGTTGTGACTGAGCACAAATCCGGTATTCATAACATATCATGATCATTCGTGATTCCATAGAAGTATAAAATGGAATATCATAGATTCAGTGAAAACATAACAGTACGCCTTTCAAGGCATGGTTCAACATGATAACAATGATACAACAGTCAATCGATGTCCACAAGATAGAACAATATCACATTGTGGATAGCAATAACATGAGGTGCTTTCAAAGCACAGTGAAACATGATAACAATTATACATCAGTCAGTCAAATGTCCACAAGATAGGAAATATCGAATTGTGGAACACAAGGATATCAATACATTCAAGAGTACGAGTTTGGCAGTATAAGAATAAACTTGGCTTGTGGAAACACCACATGTAAGAGAGAGTGATCCACTTACCTCTATCGTGATTTTAGGTCAGGAATCCGTGAGTAAACCCTTGCCTTTCGAGTTTCCTATATATCAGTGAATACGTTTCAGAATAAATGCTATTCATCAAATTTATGCCTTTCTATCATAAGTATTTCAAATACTAATTTAGACTTTACCATTGAGTCCGGAATGCCGAAGAAAGTCGGTTTAGGCTTTCGCAGAATTCCATTTGGACTTTTGTACTAAAAGGGCAAAATAGTCATTTTGCACTTTTGCGGTATTTTATCCTTCGGGGTTCCGTCTCATAAAACGGACCCCACCATTGGACTCAGAACGTCCGAGATAATAGGTTTTGACTATTCATTTGTATCGTTTGGACTTCGTTTGACCCAATTTTGAAATAAGGGCATTATTGTAAAATTAATATTTAATTAATTTTTTTATGTTTGGGCAACAGTGTAATTTTTCAAAACATTTGGGGCCGGTTCACAATTACTAAAAGCTGCGGTCTGAGCCAGTTGGTTCAGACCTAAAAACCCTAAACCGGTCTGCCCTTCCCCTAAACCAAACGGTTTAGTCCATTCAGAGAACCGGATTCCAATATCCTGGTTCTAACCCTTATCCGTGGTTGGAATAAGCCCAAACCCAATTTCTATTTCCTATCCCCATAGCCAAACAAGCCCATTTCATTTAATTTTAAAACATAAAACGACATAGTATCATGCCCAGTTCATATCCGATCGGGTACCGACCCGACCCAAACCCAGACCCGTTTCAGTTTCGACCCGACAGCCCCCACGACTTTCCGGTCGTCTTCCCCGAGAGTCCGGTAGGGTTCCGGTGGTGAGCAGTCACCTTCTTCGGCGACGGCCACCCGAATCCGACCACTTTTCAACCACTTTTGAATGCCATTTTATTCCCCTTTCCTCAAGGACCTCAACCATACCCTTTATTTCCATTAAACCCCTTCCAATCCCGACGAATATAGGGAATAATAGCTCCGGCCGGTTTTTCGGCCAGATCTTCATTTCCATTTTTGTGACTTCCAAGCCACGGTTTTTACCCCATTTTCATTCTAAATGTTTTCTGCACCTTTTAGAAACATTTCTACAAACTAAAAGCAAGGTTTTAAACATAAAATCAGTGAGACCCGATTATCCTCCCGAACCTGCAACTCGAATTTTCTCCACGGTTTCTTAGCCATTTAGCCTCATTCTTTTTGCATTTAGTTCCTTATTTCATGCTTGTTTAGACCCTATGATCAAAATGAATCAAATCATGCTATAACACTTTGAAGCAGAAACAGTGGCTCACCTTTAAATTCGGGTTCCCTTGGTGTTGAGCCCCTCTTCCTCGCGCCTCTACTCCAGATTTGTTCCCCTTCCTTCTCACTCCAAAACTCTCTTTTCCTTTTTGGTTTCCTTCTCCCGAGAGTGAGAGATCTCATGCATGAAATAAGCTTTTCATTTCTCTCTCTCTCTCTCTCTCTTTAGTCAGACCTCTCCATGCCCTGTGACCTTCTTACACACTCCAACACCTAATTCTGTCACCACCATTCAATATTGAGTGTTATACACTCAACTCCTCACACACACACATTGAACCGTGCGCACACACACACTTTTTGATACATATGTATATATATATACATATAATCACCCACTCACACACACTTGCACGGCTGATAGCAGCCTTTGCCCACTTTTCTTTTCCTTTTTATTTTAATTTAAAATACACACATATATATACATATATATATATATTATAATACATTATATAATATATATATACATGTATAACCCATAATTATACATATTTTATACATACCTATACGCCCATACATATACGCATATACTTAAACTCTGGGCATGTATGCATACACTAATTTTCAGTATACTACATGTCTGTGAAACATGGGCATGCATGGAATACGTGCGTGCACGCTTTACGATGCAATGTCCTGGGGTGCTCGGGTGTTACCCATCACCTGTTATACATTTCAATCATTTTCCATTTCCAGTCATTCATTTCCGTGAAATACCGTGATATACCTTTCTTACCGTTCAAGTTACATATTTCAACCGACCTACCTCGGTATACGTGACGTATCTCGGGTCGGGATATTACATTCTTACCTCCTTAAAAATAAGTTTGTCCTCAAACTTAGCATATACTACTATGAAAATAAATGTGGGTACTTGGCGCGCATATCATCTTCTCGCTCCCAAGTAGCCTCTTCCATCCGGTGATTTCTCCACAGAACTTTGACAAATGGAATAGTCTTGTTCCGTAGTACCTGATCTCGACGGTCCAAAATTTGAACTGGATGTTCTATATAACTCAGATTTTCCTGGACGTCTAACGGTTTGTGCTCGATCACTTGATCTGCACTCTGTATACACTTCCTTAGCATCGAGACATGAAACA